>OZ010578.1:111749308-111889308 GCA_963932145.1 Acanthosepion lycidas | reverse complement strand
GTACAAGGCGACTCAAGATTGAGGGTTACATTAACAGGTAGTTTATACGGATATGAGAGGAAGATAATGGTTAACTCTAGACTTGAACAGGTTAAGATTGTAGTGATTAAGGAAACATTTTCTTGGAAGTCTGGTTCCACACAGCAGCACTTTATGGGAAGAAGCTGTTTGAGTGGAACTTACTTCTCGCCAATGGAATACAAAGGGAATGTGGGTGGTTTTCTACAATATATATATAGGGAATATACATATGCAGGCTAATAGGAACATGCATGCACACATGGATAGAAAAACATCTCTTATCGGCACATCTATCATCACCACCTCTCATACCAAACCTAATGGTTTTATTAACACTTAGACAGAAATTCCTTTTTGCCAATAGTTCAGAAAAGAGTTCAAGGCTCACTAACAAATACAGAAAACAAACAATGAGACATTAAAAGAACATAAGGAAAATTTATTCCTTTTAAAGATTTAGTCCTTTTAGTTGCCTGAAGAAGGTCATGAGACCGGAAACGCGTCTAGCAGAAATATGAAGAATAAAATATAATATATATATCCACATTATAACCAAAAACGTTTGTAGTTTCTCTCTTTTTTAAAATATATATGCTACTATATATTTACTACTGTTTATATACATTTGTTGCAAAATAAAATCCTTACATTTGCCTTGAGAAAGTCCATCAGAGGACGAAATGCATCGACTGGGATAAGTTTTACTTTTGCTTTTATTCATATAGTCCTTTTACAGATATATTTAATTATATCTGAATTTTTACACACACACCCACACATATGTGTTGTGACAGTATATTCAATTTATTTATGTAGAAAATGTTCTTTTAAACATCTCCTGCTTCAAGGTATGGGTGATAATGACCCTGCAAATTTTCTATAATTGTAGCTTTTAGCAATGTTTGTCTTTTTACTATCCTGACCACGCCCTGTTCTGCCATACATTTACATAAGTTTTTACTATCCTGACCACACTCTGTTCTGCCATACATTTATATAAGTTCATTAGGTATGTTACTCACTGTTTTCCTCTTGCTTTCAATATGGCTTGGGAGTATCAAATTCTCTAGGCTCTCTTTCTTCATTATGTGTCCTAGAAATTTCAACTATTTCTTTACAATTTAAGGATAACTGGCCTTTTTATTCCCATTTTCCTGAAAATCATCTTGTTGCTCACATATTCCACCTATGGTATTCTCAGCATTCTTCTGTAGAACCACATCCCCATTGCCTCAAATCTCCTTTTTCTCTGTTAGGAAATTGTGTAGTATTCACTGCTATATAGGCAGATTGATATTACATAACCATTCAGCACTCTTTATTTTGTTTTTAGCAAAATTTCCCTGTTCCTTAATAATTTGTTGAGCTTTTGGAAGTGATTTTTCACTACTCCTTTTTCGAATGTTCAATCAACACAAAATGTATATTACATTTTTTTTTAACATACATTATTAAAACAATAAATGTTCTTTGTCAATTTAATTTGTTGATCTTTTTCTTCAAAGTGCAAATAATTTTTTACTAGTGTGGCTGATGCTCGTGAAAAAACTGACCAAAATTCATGCTATGTAAGCCAAGTTTATTTATGACTAACATTAGTCATCATCAGGGTTGTGTGTAATAGGAAATTTAATGGGCCTTAAGGAATGGATTGTTTGTTCCTGTTCTTGCAAATAAAACAGTGCTCAATGTAATATAACAGAGCTATTAAGTATATATTAATAAATATACATATTATCCCTCACCGCTGGCACAACTGATGCAATCTTCAGGTGCTGAGTCTGAACCTGACTGTTACATAATTTTGAATTGTGATATATCTGGTTATCACAATTATGCTGAGATTACATTTTTTTAATTTGAAAATAATATTTGGCAATTGAAATAAAATTTGTATAGGTATTTAAAAAAATAAAATTAAAAAAATTATATATTTCAGTGGGGAATATTCATATTTTAATTTTTTAAATTATGTAATTAAAGGACGATTACTTGTTTTTATTAAAAGATGCATATATATTTAATAGTAACGTATTAAAAATGGGCATGGGGTCAAGTGGTTAGAATGTTCACTTTCTGACCATGAGACCTGGGTTCAAATCTCACCATGGTCGATTTGTCAGGAAATTGACTTCTTGACATCTTTGTCTTGTGGCATCTTTGGAATGTGCTTGAAAATCACATCACGGGTAGACCCAAGCTTTGTGAGTGAAATTGGGAAGAGGGAACCTTTGGCGGCTATATATGGCTGTGCTAGCACAAAGTTACAAGTCATTGGGACCAAGGGTTTGAACATGCTGGCTTTGTTTGTTGATCATGCTAGATAACATGCTTCTCTCCCAGAAACTGTAACAAAGGTATGCTCAGCATAGTTGCAATATAAAAACCAGCTGTGTTCTGTGTGTGTTGAGCAAGATACTCAGGCACAAAATGTGCCTGAGCAAGCGTCTGTAATAGGGATTAGGTAGCCACCCTAGTAGACAGGTATTCTCAAATATGAGTGGCCAGCCATTAACTATTATCAAAAAATATTAAAAACAGACTGCAATTAGTGCTAAAAATAACAATTAAAAAATTAATTGAAAATAAAAGTTAAAAATTAAATTAAAATAAAAAAAATAAAAATAAAATACATACAGGGTTTCCCCCAAAATTTGACATCATTTCAAAAGCAATTATCTTGAAAACTACTAAGTCTAGCTTAATGAAATTGAACAGTTTAGGTGTTGAACCTCATAAGATTATTATGAGACTGATGTCATAAGTGTTCAATATGTGCACCACCTTTGACACAGCACACGTCAAATTGGTAGTTAAGCTCTTACCAAACACACTGTAGCATGTCTCCATAACATTATCCAGTGCAGAAGTGATTCTCTGTTTGAGTTCATCAATGCTAACAGAAAGACTGGGAACATAGACCAGTCTTTTCACATATCCCCATGAAAAGAAATGACATGGGGATAGGTCCGGTGACTGCAGCAGTCATTTCATCAGAAAACTGCCCTCATCTCTACCAAGCCCAATCCATCTCTCTGGCAGATTCTCATTGAGATAAGCATGCACTGTCCTCTTTCATTAAATATAAAATCCTAATCTGTTTCTATAAATTCTGTTAAAATTTGAGGTTATTTCAACAAGAATTGCCAGTATTATTGGCCTGTGAAATGATGTAAATTTTTTTTGGATAACCTGTATATATATATATGACTTCTAGAATCTAGCCATTTTTTGCTCTGAAATTTGTAAATGAATCTGTTAATATTTGAAAGGAGGTTTCTAATGTAATAGTAATCCTTGTAGTGTTTGATGTCTTGTCTAATGGTGCTTTGATCAGATAAATGGCATAAATATATTTTTGTGAAGATGTAAAACCTTTTTACATCAGCTGAAGAGTCCACTACTTAGATATGAGCAAAGTAAAAAAAATAGCACTTAAATTCTGATTAGTTCTAGAGCTGAATAAACTTTTAAAGTAAGATATGTTTAAATATATGTATATCTTCAAAATCCACTTCATTTATGTATAAAAGTTTTTTGGATACACACAGGAAAAGAAAGGGAAAAAAGATGGGTCCAATAGGTCCAATAGGAAAAACAAATCCACACTTCTCTCTACATTTCAATCTTCAATACACCACTCCTCCTCAGAAGCTAAAACCAAAACTGCTCTTGAATGAGTGTACCATGCTTTTATGCACCTGACCCAGCCATCGCTCAGCCAATGAGCACCCAGAACCAGCCAATAAAAATGCCTAGAAGCAACACTACCACTTCCATCAGCACTAAGTGCTGCTTGGATCTCCATACATCCAAAGCTCACCAATTTATCATCTCCACACTGCCTTTTAAAACATACATATGACACTGGCCCTTTTGGGTTGCCAAGGTAAGTCACCACTACAATTTATTATTGTTTTTCACTTATAGCTTGAAGACAAGTAGCTTTTTAATACATGTGTTCATTCAATACAAAACCAAAGAGCCACTCGAGGTAGAGGATTGCTCTGTGGTGTTATATGAGGGTAAGAAAAAGCAAGATGTGAAGTTAATGGGGTTATGCAGGTATGATAGCCATGAACCTTAGACTTGAAAATGTCCAGATTGTAGTGACTGTGAAAACATCTTGCCAGGAGTTTGTTTTACAAAGTAGCAGTTCTCGGGAAGAAGCTGTCCAAATGGAACTTACTTCTTACTAATGGACTATGAAGGAAATGGGGATGTTTTATACTTATGTACTTGGCAAGGTGAATCTGAGTCATAAAGGTCATGGGTGATGGGATGGACGAATTTAGCTCATTAGAATACAACCCATGGAAATAACAATAGTACATCAAAAGGCTCACCATGTTTCATTTGTGTCAAATGGGCTCTAGGGTGGAAAATCGTTCATCACCCACAAGTTCATGTTGATGCTTTTGAAATCTATCAAGACAGGTAAATGAAGATTGGACAGCTCCAGCCCAAATATGGCAGCAATACTCCATTTTTGGCTTGATCTAGCTCTTGTAAAGCTCTTGAAGAGTATGACTGCAAGAGTCAGATACTTACAGGACCACAACAAGAAACCAACCATTTTTCCAGCATCTTTAGCAATAGATCAGATATATACGTTTTATCTGAGGTTTAGGGAGGGCTTGAGTCCCAATGGATGGCTGAAGGAAGGAGCCTCCTTGAGAGAAGACCTTAATTTTATTTTAAGGAATTATCAAACATAAGCATAAAAATATAGAGCAATTTTGAATTCCAGTCAATTCCATTACATTCACTCACATGCTAATACCCTTGGAAAAGGTATGAATTCTCTTCTTCTCCCCCAAACTATGGGTAAATAGCAGGACAGACTGGGTCTTATAGTCTTGGATGAAGACTGGTCTACCACAGAAAGAAATGGAAACCTACAGCAGGAAAAAATCTGCCTTGTCAGTCATGTATTGAAAGATACATGATCACCTAAGCGTGTATCACACATGGCACATAACTGAAAATATATATCAATATATATGTATTTTAACATATATATTAAGAACAATGTATTAAGAACAAAAGATGAATGGGTTTCAAGAAGATAGAAGATAGTAATTGATGTTGCATTTAAATTTTTGAAGATTGTAGTTATCAGGGAAGCAAAGAAATGGAAGGGATTTCCACAGGTGGGAAGTGTGAGAAAAGAAACTGTTGGAGTAGAAGTAGCAGTTGCATTTAGCTATTTCAAAAGTAAATGGTAGGGACCTATATGCTAATCTAGTAGCATGCTTAAATTCATGTAGTCGGGACACCAGGAGAAAAACTTGTCAGAGCAGTTGTCATGAAAATATTTGTAGAAAAGACAGAGGAAAACCATTCTATGTCGGTGAAAAAGTGACTGAAATTGAGATGCCATCCCTAGATGTACAGCAGGAGCACCAGACCAAATATGGCAATAGTTTTCAATGCACGGCCAAATGGTAGATTTGTAAATATCCAAGATGGATTCTGCTGAGAAAAATTTTCTGACATGAGAGAGGGACCCAATGTTCCTTTTCCGTAGATACAGCTATTGATTTGATATAGTTGCTCAAACTGATCAAGGTAATAAGATAAAATGAAACAAAGCCTAAAGCAATTTTAAAACAAGGCTTAAGGCCTGGTTTCATTTTATTTTATCTTATTACCTTGATCAGTTTGAAAATCCTTGCAAGTAAACCTTAACTTGCAAGGTGAAATGGTCATAACTACGAGGTAATTTTAAATTCCTGTTGTATGTAATATATATATATATATATATATATATATATATATATATATATATATATATATATAATGGACAAATGGAGTATGATTCCACTGTATGTAACATTTAATTTAAAAGCAGGTTCAATACATAGTAGAGCTAAATATTATTTATTTCAGGATATTAATTTTGTAAAATAAATGATATATATATATATATATATATATATATATATATATATATATATATATGTAAGCAAATATATGGATATAGATCCGACAGTATGAAGAAAAATATACAGAAAAAACAAACAAAAATCTTAATATGTAATTATGCTGTATTAATGTTAATATAAAGTCAACGGCGGACGTTTCGGTCTATTTTAGACCATCACCATTATGTTTTATGAATATGTCCTGATGATGGTCCAAAATAGGCCGAAACGTCCGACGTTGACTTTATATTAACATTAATAGAGCATAATTACATATTAAGATTTTTGTTTGTTTTTTCTGTATATTTTTCTTCATATATATATATATATTAGGTTGGTGCAAAAATAATGTCGTTTTCTCACATATGTTACTATGTGAGAAAACAACATTATTTTAATATATATACTTGATTAACACAAATTCCCATATACCTAACTAAATTATAATTTTATCATTTTATATATTAATATTGACTTCTTCACATTCTGTAATTGTTCAGTGAGTGTCAAATTTCCAAAAACCTCTTTCCACATTATGTACCCTAAAAATTTCAACTATCTCTTTCTGATGTTAAGTATAAGTCTCTTTTTGCTTCCATTTTCTCTAAAACTTTGTCATTTATCACATGTTCAGTCTACTGTATTCTAAGTATCCTTCTGTAGAACCACATTTTATCATCAGTGAAGAGATTGTGCAGCATTCACTGTTATATAGAAAGACTGATATTACATAACTGTTAAGTACTCTTTTTCTTTGTTTCCAATGAAATTTTAATATTTCTTAACACTTTATTTAACTTTTGGAAGGCATCATTCACAATCCCAGTTCGTTAATTATTTAACTTTGCTTCTGTTCAACATTCCTTGCAACAGTTTTTATTGTTAGTCAGAGAGCTTTGAATAGTATTTTCCATTCTTGTCTCTAAATAAGGGGTAAAAAAATTCTATTGGTTTAATATCTAGAGAGCTTGACCACGGGGAAGGCATTCTTTTAATTTGATTTCTTTCAAACCTTTTTTGACAAGATAAACAATAACCAGTCTTTAGCTTATAGCTTTTTGGTTTGATCTTTATCACTCAAAAAAACTTATAATTTTCTGCATTATTTTGGCACCAGAATTACAGTGAAGAATCCAAGGATTGGAAATAAGATACCACAAAATCAACCTAGACAGCTCTTACATAGACCTCATTATAAATTATGCAAAGCAAGATGCCATCAAATGAGAAACTGGCCAATTGAAAACCCTCATATCTAGCATCAAGAAGCAAAAGTTGAAATAGTATGGACATGTCCTAAAAGTCAGCAATCCTACAAGTTACCACATTAGTTAAAAGAAGAAGAGTAAAAATAGGCTGAATTTACCCCTGAATGGACTGGAAGATCCTTCACAGAAACTAATTGACATGAAACTGAGACATATTCTTTTTTTTTAAATTGGTATCACCCCAAGCAAAACAGTACAGTTACTAACACAAAATGGGTTACAGGGTGTGGAGGAATATTATTTATTTTAGGATATTAAAACAAGACAACAGAAATATTAGTAATCAGGAGAACAGTAGATAGCAATTGATATAGCATTTAATTTTTTGCAGATTAAAGTTGTCTGGAAAATATGAAGTGTAAAAATGAGAAATATGAGAAAAGAAACTGTCAGCATAGAAGTTATGGCTACATCTTGCTAGCTCAACTGTAAATTGATGAGATCTCACCGCCAGTCAATTATTGTGCTTAAATTCATACAGTCTAGATACCATAGCAAAGAACTCTTCCAAACAATTACCATGAAAGTATTTATAAAGAAGGCACAAAGAGGCTACCTTACAGCAGTGGGCAAGTGACTGAAACCAAGCTGCCAGACAGTTGCACATCAACCCTAAAACCATACCTGATCACAGGACTGCAGCTGATGATGAAGAATTGCAGTTGGTAACTGGCAGCAAAGTGAGTAAAGCTATAATGAATTGGACACTCTCCCAGGTGGGATTGTACCCTCAGACACCTATAAATATCCTTCAGCTGAAACCTAGTTATGTTAAAGCTCACCTTCACTTTATCTCTCACTATTTCAGAAAATTTGCTTCATTTCTGGAACAAAATATGATTGTCTGACAAGACTAAAAATCAGCGTTTGTTGAAAACAGTTGAAAACGTATTCTAGAGATGAAAAAAGAACATTCCATATAACCCCAAGAGTTAAAACATTATGGTAGAAAAATAATAATTTTATTATCATTTTTTTTAATGCAAGTAAGGCAATATTGTTACTAAAACACAAGTGGTTACTAGGAGTGGAAAAGAATTAGAAAATGTTTGTAAGGAGAAAAGAACAATAAAAGAACAGAATTTATGATTCATTTGTTTGTTTTTTATGGCCTATCAACCTTTTTATTTCAATAAAAAATAGGATTCAGGAAGACAGAAAATTGTGATTGACATTGTGTTTAAATTTATAAAAAATGTAGGTAGCAAGGAAGCAAAAAATCACAAGAGAGTTCCACAGGTGAGAAGTGCAAGAAAATAAACAATTAGAATAGAATTTATGGTTACATCTAGCTATTTTAACATTAAAATGATGAAATCACCTCTTCTCTACCCATCTATGGGTTAATTAGTAGAACTTGTATCAGTAAAATCTTTACCTTTTTCCAAAAACATTCTTACAATATAAAAAAATATTTTTTGGCTTAAAATATTGGGAAAAATATTAGAAAGAAACAAAAAGACACATGAATTAATCAATCAATTTTTGTTTCTAATGAGATTTTCCTGTTTCTTAAGGGAGATATCATAAATATGGAAGATATCATAATCATTATTTTCATTGTTATCATAATTAAGAACCAATATTCTCTTTTTGTACTTACTGTGACATTTTGCTGCTGGCATTGACCAGGAAAATCTGAGTGAAGCAAATGACCTTTGAAGAGATGAATGAAACAAAGGAAAAGATGAAAGGAAAGAGAGAGTGAAAGAAATTGATAAAATGAATGAACTAAATGAATAAAATAAAAGTACAATAAATAAAATAAAGAATGAATAAAAATGAAAGATAGAATTTATAGACAAGATAATTAATTAATTATGAAAGAAAGAAAGAGAATAAATAAAATGAAAAATAACAAAAGAAATATAATGAAGGAAAAATGAATAAAATGAAAAAATCAATGCTCTACAACAAAATTGAAAGAAGCATGGAAGAAGGGAACAAAATGAAAGAAAGAATAAAAGAGGAATAAGATGAAGGAAAGAATAAAAAGAGGAATAAATTGAAGAAAAGAATAAAAGAGGAATAAAATGAAGGAAAGAATAAAAAGAGGAATAAATTGAAGAAAAGAATAAAAGAGGAATAAAATGAAGGAAAGAATAAAAAGAGGAAAAAATTGAAGAAAAGAATAAAAGAGGAATAAAATGAAGGAAAGAATAAAAGAGGAATAAAGTGAAGGAAAGAATAAAAGAGGAATAAAGTGAAGGAAAGAATAAAAGAGGAATAAATTGAAGGAAAGAATAAAAGAGGAATAAAATGAAGGAAAGAATAAAAAGAGGAATAAAGTGAAGGAAAGAATAAAAGAGGAATAAAATGAAGGAAAGAATAAAAGAGGAATAAATTGAAGAAAAGAATAAAAGAGGAACAAAATGAAAGAAAGAATAAAACGAGGAATAAATTAAAGGAAAGAATAAAAGAGGAACAAATTGAAAGACATGATTTCAGATAAAATGAAGAAATCAATAGAATGAAAAATTCATGAATTAAAAGGAAGTGATAAAATGAAAGATTGATATGAATAAAACGAAAGATATTATAAAAGAAATAAACTAAAAGAATGAAAAAGCTAATAAGGCAAAAGACAGAAATAGGGATGAAAAAATAATGAATGAAAGAATTAAATAAGATGAAAGTAAGAATGTATGAATGTGATAAAATGAAAGTTTGAATACAATGAAAACAAGAATGATATTAAATAAAGTAATGGATGAAATGACAAATGAAATAACTGATTGGAAATAATGTAAAAAAAAAATAAAGTGTAAATAAAACTGAAAAATATCAAAAGAAAAGAAAGAAAGCATGAAAAGAGAAAAAGAAAATGAAAGTAAAATGAAAAGAAATCTTTTCACTATGTCATGAAAATGAAAGTAAAATGGAAGAAAGCATGAAAAGAGAAAAAGAAAATGAAAGTAAAATGAAAAGAAATCTTTTCACTATGTCATGAAAATGAAAGTAAAATGGAAGAAAGCATGAAAAGAGAAAAAGAAAATGAAAGTAAAATGAAAAGAAATCTTTTCACTATGTCATGAAAATGAAAGTAAAATGGAAGAAAGCATGAAAAGAGAAAAAGAAAATGAAAGTAAAATGAAAAGAAATCTTTTCACTATGTCATGAAAATGAAAGTAAAATGGAAGAAAGCATGAAAAGAGAAAAAGAAAATGAAAGTAAAATGAAAGAAAGAGACAAAATCCATCAGTTAATGATGATGACCTTGAAATGTATAAATGAAATTCAATCCGTCTGATCTTGAAATGAAAAATGCACCTCGATGAAGAAATTTAAAAAAAAAAACAAAAAGATGAACCCTCAATTAATTGATAGTCTTTCTAATCTTTCATCATCTTTTACCAGCCACCCCTCCATTCACATTGATTGGCCCAGAGACCAACTAACTGCACATTGTGCTGAGCATTTAAGATAAGCCTAAAACTGGCATTTGATTAAGTCTGATTCCAATCATGGCCGTCTGGAACACATTAGGCTTGTAGGTTGATTATCTTGTTTACATTGTTTTTTTTATTCTTCCTGTCTCACAATTTTATTTCCTCTATTCAGCTGAAAGGCTGAAACATTTGTTTAAAATGTCTTAGATGACATATGAACTTTCTGTTTTATTTCTTTAATAAATTTTTTTTTATATTTATAGATATGGGGAAAATAAAGGTGTATTAAGCAAATTGGAGAATCAGCATTGTTATCATAACATTGAAATGAGCTGGGAATCTTTTATTTTTTTGTTGGTATTTTTAAAAAATTTTATGAAATGGAATACATCTTTTCTGGTGTGTGGTTAGACTAGGTTCGTGAAAAATACTGATAACAATTATTGAACTAACTTGAACTGTATTTAGTGCTTATTAATGAACAGGCCTGAAGCAGAAAGATTAAGACAACACCAACAATATCAGAGTGCAGATATGTGGCAGACTGCTTTTGTGCTAAATCTAATATGAGAGCATGGTCATTAGTTATTTTCAGCTGTAAAGTCTTTTTCCAAGCTGGCTTTGCATTATCTGATTAAATAGTATTACATTAATAGAAGTACCCTAAATAAACTAATCCATGGATATTTGTTAAATAGCAGGGCAGACTGGGCTTTTTTGCTATGGTTGGTAACCAGTCTAGGAGGAGGACAACTTTCTTCAGGCTGATGTTGACTAGTAGTGAGCAAATTACAAGGAAAATAGATCTTTTGTTTAACAAACACTCCTAATATGCCAGCAGGAGTTTTGTAATCTTTTATCTTTAAATTTGAATAAAGTCATGATGAAGTAAAAGCGTACTTGACAGTCAATTGAGCTGAAGAGGATCCTAGGGCCACTAAAAAACTGTCAGACAATGTTTTTCCAGTTGTGCCAGATGTCTTGAGATTCAAGTATTCAGCTATTAAATATGTTTCAGTTAAGCCAAATAAATTCTAATAAACATTAATAAAAGATTTGAAAGTAGAGCTTTATTTAACTTAATTTTCTTCTTCTTCCATATGTTGTCTCTTCAGGTTGTAGGTGATCCTGGTTCTCCCCAACTTCCTCTCCTTTGTAGCTCTTAATAAATTTTGTCTTTTGGCTGTCTCTCCTAATTCCTGCTTCACCATCCATTCACTCAAGCTCACCAGGTAGGTTATGCATTGTTTTCCTCTGTCCCTCTTGCCTTCAAACTGTCCTGTGAGTATCAAATTTTTCAAACCCTCTTTTCTCATTATGTGTGCTAGAAATTTCAACTGCTTCTTCCTGATATAAGAGATTGCAGTATATAAAGTATGAGTGTCCTTTTTGTTTCCATTGTTTCTAAGACACATTGCTTACATATCTGATAAATTTGTTTAACATGATCGTAGCTACTACTCCAGGTTTTATTGGAACCCTGGGAATGGTCGTAAAGAGCCTAGAAAAATACTGGAGGAACTAGAAATTATATGAAGTGTTGGAACCAACAAGAAAACAGAATACCAAGAAGAATGTTGGAATATTTAGGAGATTTGTTGTTGCTTAATTTCTAGGGAGTAGATAGGGTTGCCTATAATCCAATTTAAATACTCCCCAGTCTTTTTAACAGGAGTAGAGGTTTATGTCTTGTTTCTTGTTTAGGATTGTGTTTCTGATTTCTTCTAAAGTCTTTTTTCAATCTCTTTCCCTCCCAGTAGCCTCTTGTATGTTAGTGACATTATTGCCTTGCTTGGGGTGAATTGATTAAAAAAAGTCACCAGTTAAGACTAGTGTGAACACTCAGTGAAAGACTAATAATTTTAATAGAGAATTAAAATGGGCTACAGTAAATGTTCCATTCAGTACCACAGATTTACTTGCCATTTGCCTGATTATAACCTGTTGGGCATGTTACCTAGGGGCTGATGCAATCTGCATCTCTACTCTTGAGCCAGTTTAATCAGGGAGCATCATGGGCAGGTTTCAAGAGGCTTGTATTTTTCTTATTGTATTTTAAATATAAGGTAACCAAAGGACTTAGGAGTTCCATTTAAGTATTTAGGAACATTCTCTGGGTTACTCAAAGGTATGTCAAACAGGATTTAATCTGAGTTTCATCATGTGTCTCACCTGCAAAGTTATAGTCTGCTTTTATCAAAACCTATCACTATATAAAGTACATTTGGCTGTGGTGCATGTGCCTGGTATAACATTATCAAACTGGGTGTTATAATAAGTATATTGATCTTCATATATTTTTACCTGAGCAAATTTGTTTTTCAACATGCAGTTCACTCCTTCAAAAATAATAATAAAACAAAAAGGATGCTTATACTTAGAATCATAAGACAATAACTGAAATGAAGAAAGAGGGCTTGGAAAATTTAACACTCACAGGATATATTGAAGATAAGAGGGACAGAAGGAAGCAGCAAATAACCTACTTAATAAAGTTTTGCAAATGTTTGGTGGATCATAGATGAAGAGAGTGAAAAGATAAACCTTACTAAGAGCTACAAAGGACAGGAAGTTGTAGAGAGCCTTGACTGCCCATATACTGAAGGGACCCTGCATATAGAAGAAGACTGTAGTTGATTTCAATCCATAAAACCACACACACCTGTGTCAGAAGCACTGTAACAAACTTCTGGATTTGGTGTATCCACAAAACACTGCTCATGATAATGACAAAATAAAGAAAAGAATAGAGAATTGATGAAACTTATTGTCAGTTGATCTCCAGTGAAAGTCATCTGATTCTTTTGATATTAAAACAATCACATAATCAATGAGTTCAGCAAGTTAACCTTGAAAGAGTACAAGAATAGACATGATTGGGTGGGAAAGGTGATCAACTGGGAACTGTGCAAGTGACTGCATTTTAACTGTATGAGCCAATGGTGTATTCACAGACCAGAATTTGTCCAAGGGAATATAACAAACTCCTTCCTAAATCCAGGTCAAAAGACGGGACCTTAAAGTTGTTAATGAGATGAAAAGAATTACGAGATAATTGTTTTCATGGTTCCAGCCCACAACAGATTATATTATTAAGGAAAATAAGATGCTAGACAGAAATATTGATCCTGCCAGAGAGCTCAGAAAAAATTAAGATTACATTTCTCTTTCTCTCAATCTGTCCTTTGAGTATCAGGTTTCCCAAACCCTCTTTCCTCATTATGTACCCCAGAAAGTTCAACTACCTCTTTCTGATGTTTTTGTTTCCATTTTCTACAAAACCTCATTATTACTCACATGTTTGGTCCATAGTATCCTCAACATCTTTTTGTAGTACCACATTTCTGTTGCTTCAAGTCTCCTCTTCATTTTTTAGGAGCATTTTCTATCATACAGGAAGACAGATATCATGTAACAGTGCAGTAATCTTTTCTTTGTTGCTATTGAAATTTTTCTATTTCTTAATACTCTGCTTAGCTTTTGCAAGGCATCTTTGAATTTCAGTGTCACACTTTCCATCTTCTGTTAGAACACTTCCCAGTTATTTAAATTTCTCTACTTGTTTGATTTTAGTATCCCTAATTTGTACTTTGGACTCAACCTTTTTCTGATAACCATGTATTTTGTCTTCTTGCAAATTTATACTTTGTCCTTTCTTCTTGCTTTCCTTCACTACCTTCTGTTGGAGCTTTTGTAGTCTCCTTTCCATGTTTTCTCTCAGAACTGTGTCATCTGCATATCTGTGCAAAAATTGGTTAGAAGCACACGCAGGAAAAGAAAGCAGGGGAAAGTTAGTACAAGTCCAATGGGTTCACTAGGCAAAACAAATCCACACTTCTTGTCTTGATCTCCAATACACCACTCCCCATCAGAAGTGAAAAGCGAACTACCGTCGAATGAGCATATGATGATTTTATGTGCCTGACCCAGCCAGCACTCAGCCAACGAGTGCTCAGGACAGCTAATAAAAATGGCTACAAGTGACACCGCCACTTCCATCAGCCGAGGTAAGTCACCACTACAATATATTATATTGTTATGTTTGTAGCCTCCAATAATGAATCCTGGTAGGACTTCTCATTCTCTCAAAATTGCACTGCTGTTTTGGGTGAATAAATTACTGGTGTGAAAACTTAAGTAGAAAAATAATCAAAAAGAAAAGAGAGGGTGAAAGTGTTAAAAGATTATGGACATCATTAATAATATATCCATTTCATGTGCTTTGTAATAAACAGAATGATAGGAAGAATAAAATCTTTTGAGATGGTTTGCTGTATTGATTCTTGATTAATTGTCTATTAATGTATCATCTGCATGAAAGAAGAAATGTTTGTTAAATTAATTTTACTATTCAAAGCTTTCTCTCTTTTATGACAAGGATGAAACATTTGTTATGCAAAATTTTCATTTAAATTTATTGATCCTATACACTATTTGTATAATATTTAAAACATTTTATAATGTATGCTTAAAAATGATTCTTTTATCAACAGTTTTTAGCTAAGAAATACATATTTCGACAATTTAGTACTTCATAATCATAGTATTAGAGTCTAAATATGCAAGATAAGGAAGAAAATGAGTCATGGGTAAATGGTGGTTGATATCGATAAACTGTAACAGAAAATTTTTTTTAATCATTTCACCCCAAACAAGGCAATAAAGCTACTAAGACACAAGGGTTTACTGAGTGTAAGATAAACATTACAAAAGAGCAAGAACAATAAAAGAAGAGGAATCAGAAAGACAGTAGAACACAATTGATATTGTATTTAAGTTTTGGAAAATCAAAGTTGGCTGGAAAGGAAGAAGCTGGAAGAGAGTTCCACAGGCAAGAAGTGTGAGAAAAGAAACTGTTTGCATAGAACAGTTACATGTAGCCAATTCAATTCTAAAATGATGAGACCTTGTTGCCAATCTAGTACTGTGCTTAAATTCATAAACTCAATAGAGGAAAGTTCATCAGAACAATTACCATAAAAGTATTTATAGAAAAGGCAGAGGGAAGCTACATTATGGCAGTGGGAAAGTGATTGAAGCTGAGATGCCAGGTCAAGACCAATAACATTGTAGATTCTTTGTATTTTATCAAGCAACACCAGAACATATGTGGCAGCAATACTCAAAGCATAGACGAATGGCAGATGTATAAATATGTGAGATAGATTCTAGAGAGAAAAATTGTCTAGCATGACACAATGAACCAACTTACCTAGCAGCAGACCTAGTAATTAATTCAATATCATTTTTCCACTTCATTTCAGAAGGGAATGTTTCGACCAAGAAGACACAAGTGACTCACCTGATAGAAGGTCAAAGGGGTTTCTCAGGTGATTAATAGAAAGCAGTTTTATTTTGGAGGTATTAAAATTAACGAGTCATTCCTTGCCCCTGTTAACTGCCAATTTTAGGTAAATTTTGTAATCAGCTGCCAATTTGACCTTATTGAACCAATCAGACTTGCTATTAAGACAGGAGTAAATAGTTGTATCATCAACATAGAGAATTGAGAATTGAAGCCATCAGGAATGTCATTGATAAAAATGAAAACAATGTAGGTCCAAGGACAGAGCCCTGGAAGACACCTGCATTAATGCAAAAAGATCTAAAAGTTGTTCTGTATAACCTTTATTTCATGAGCTGATAAGAAAGATTGAATCAGTTAAAAACTTCATCCAGAAATACCATAATCTTTCAACTTTTGAAGAAGACCAGAATGCCAAGCCTGTCAAATGCCAAAGCAACAGCTTCACCATTCTTATCTAAAGCTTCATAGACTCAACAGTAATTGTTAATACATCAACAATTGACACAGAGAAGCAAAAGAAAACCCTACAATGTGAGATAATTAACAAGTTCAGAGTTGATTAGAGCTTCCTGTACTTTGCCAAAAAGAGGTAAGAGGCTAGTAGGACTAAATTCTTAAAGACTGGAACTCTAGAAGAGGATTAGGAATACCATCAGGTCCACATTCTTTGTGGGGATTCAATTTAGAGATGATAGCTCAAACCAAGGAAGAAGTTATATGTACAGTAGCGAACATAAAGATCAGAACGATGTTAAGAAAATGGCTAAATGTGAAATAACTTTTTTATTTTAAAGCTTCATAGAACATTTTAGCAAGGAAAAATAAGGATATAAAGGTAAATTATATAATTACAAAATATAAAGCTCAATAAATTTATTTTGATAAAGTTATAAGAATAATTATATAACATTCGAAAAAAAATAGATGATCAAAAACATCAGAACGATTAAATAAATCATACTATTATAATGGATACATCCTATCCAAATGAAAATAGTGTTACTAATTTATTAGTACTTGATGTGTAGACCCTTACTTTCAATAATAGCTTGACATCTTTTGCTACATGAGTGAATTAATGTCTTGCATTCATTAATGAATATTTTCTCCCATTCTCCTTTCAAATTAGTCCATAGTTCTTCGACGTTTCTTGGATTCTTTTCCTTAACACTTTCATTTAATAACTTCCAAACATTCTCAATAGGATTCATGTCTGGTCTTTGAGCAGGCCACTTCATAACAGTAACATCCTACTCAGAAAGAAAAATGTCTTAATAGACTTCGCTGTGTGACACAGCGTGTAATCTTGCATAAATACAGCTGGTTGATTAATTGCAGTTCTCAAATTAGGTACAACATGTTTCTTCAATATCTCTTTGTATACAGTTGTGTAAATTTTACTGAGTAGCCTAACAACAGGTCCCATACTAGCAGCTGAAATCATGCCAAACACCATCACACTTCCTCCTCCAAATTTAATGCTGCTTTTAGTGCCCTGAGGCGATTATCGTTCCTTAGGACAGTGTCGAATGAACCTTCTCCCTTCACAACCGAACATGTTAAACTTTGACACATTGCTGAAATGAACACAATCCCACTGTTGTTCTGTCCATATGAAGTGTTCAGTGGCAAATTTCGACTGTTCAGATTTATTTCATTAAGTCTTCGAGAAATAGTGTGCCTTGATATTTTAATGCCAAGGTTAGCATTAGCTCTTTTAGAGATAGCAGTTGCTGTCGCAAATCGATCCTTTTTTGATTCATTACCAATCCATCTGTCTTCCCTTGCAGTAGCAATCCTAGGCCTGCAGGTGGTTTCTTGGTTCACATGACCCTGTTTCCTCAAGTTTTCTTAAAATATTATGAATAACACTTTTAGATTTCCCCACAGTCTTTGAAATATCCCCAATTGAGGGTTTATCTTCATTACTTGACTATCAGTTTTTTTAAGTTCCAATGACGTCACAGATTTTTTTTCACCATGTTTACAATGCAAGAGCCAGTGAGCAGCCGGTGTAATTTAGTAAAATACCCTGTTTTATATTCTTACCCTAAAAAATTTTCAATAATGCAAAATAATTATTAAATTTTATGGATTTATTTAATCGTTCTGATGTTTTTGATCATCTATTTTTTTTCGAATGTTATGCTATTATTATAACTTTATCAAAATAAGTTTATATTTTGTAATTATATAATTTACCTTTATATCCTTATTTTTCCTTGCTAAAATGTTCTATGAAGCTTTAAAATAAAAAGTTATTTCACATTTAGACTTTTTCTTAACATTGTTCTGATCTTTATGCTCACTACTGAATATCACTCAATAGTGTCTCAGTTCTAAGTGGAAAATCAGGAAAAGTTACTCCAGATAAGTCAAAACTTGAATTTGAAGAGATTTTACAAGTTAAACATTCTGTTTTATCAACAGAAGATTTTAACACTTAAAGCTGAGTGAAGAGAGAAAGGGTTCGATGACTTACTCTCATTTAACATAGTATTTCAGAGCTGCCAGTAGGCAAGAGAGCCAAAGATGTTAGAGGCTATAAAATACCTCATTCTATCAGGAAACAAAAATTTAACCCCTTCAATGACATGTTTATGATTATTACATGTAGCCACAAATAAGCATCTGTTGGGATCAGAACTGTCACATTGATATACCTGACAAAAGTAATTTCCGTGGGCTATGGCAGTAAAGCAGACTTGTGTGAACCATGGAGAAGATTGTGGTATAATCTGGTATTTCTGAGAAGATACAAAAGGATCCATGCTGGATTTAACCCATGAAGAAAGCTCTGTGTCAAATTCCCAATAGGAAGTTTAATATCAATCCAAGGAGTGAGTGTCATGAAGAAACCCCCAAAATGAATCCTAATCAGTGTGTTAGTAAAGGAGAGAAGTCTTGTGAATAAGATATTACTATCTAATAGATGATTGAAAAGAAGTCTTAGTTCATTAGTTGCTGAAATTCTCTATACATATGAAAACATGCCTACAAATGTCTATCTATTAAAGTCTGTTCATTTTTTTTCTCTCTTTCTATATATACATACACATATATATGGTGGTGTAAGCTTAGGGTTATATAAGTTTTATATTACTATTTACATCCCAAGTTCACATCTAATGACATGGCTACACCATCAATTAAGAGGTGGTTCGATGCACCTCAAAACCTCCTGATCAGAGTTCTTGCTGTCGGATGTAGTTTATCATCTTACCCAGGTTGCAGATGTAGTATATCGTCATACCCATGACAGTCAATTGTCCTTATCTTGCCAATATTCTCAAGTTATTTTTTGATTGTTCTCTAATCTCTTAATTTTATCAAAATACCCAATGTTATGTTCAAATTTCTCATTAACTTTACGATATCTTAACAATATCTATCTATATAATACTAAAAGTCTGTGAATCATGCATTTAAATTTCTTTCCACCTCTTTCTGATTGTGCATGAGAAATAAGAAATTTGATTATCTGCCCTTGGCAGTTTAAGGTTAACCAATCAGCTTACAGTTGCCGATTGGTGTGCTTTTCTACCTCTTTTTGAAGAACACTCTCTCTTGGTAAGACCTACGAAATGAACACTTGCAGAACAAGCCAGCTCTACACCATTATGACCACAGAGTCTGTAGATGGTGAAAACATTGACTCTTTTTCAGCAAATAAGTTTGGTCGCAGACACCATTAGGTTTGCAAGGACTTATTTGTAAATCAGAGGTCAGTCACATTCTATTCTTTATTTACTACACCTGCATCCACCATGTCGGAATCTTATATGGGGCCCACCCATTTCCCCATATGTGTGCATGCATATTTATATTCCAGCTTTCTTTAAACAAACAATATTTTAAATATTTAAAAAATATTTTTGGCATATTTAAAAATATTTTCAAGTGAATATGATTTTAAAATATTTTTTGGCATATTAACAATATTTTTAAGTTAATCTGATTTAAAAAAATATTTTAAGTGGATAAGATTTAAAAATATGAGTTGTTTATACAGTAAGTATTTTTATTTCAACTTTCTTGAAACAGACAATTTTTTAATATTGAAATCTGTTATATCCTTAAAGAGGTTACAAACAAAGGTGGTACTCGAGTGAAGGAACAGCAACATGCACGTAGATGAAAGAAGAGAGGTTTATTGTAAAAGAGAATACACTACTGAAAGACAGAGAATCAGGTGGCAGGGTATTAATTCCCAAAGCAAGTCCCCAGGTATATCCTGTGCTCCTTATATATAGCTACTGATATAGTCAGTCCACAAAGGCAATAGGGAGTGTGGGACATTCCATTAAAACCAAAGCAACTTCAATGTTTTATAACCTGAGCCATCAGTAACCCAATGGGTCACAAGTAGTCTAGTATTAGAGTAGTCTATTATTATATATATCTATATGTAATAATATTCTCTCAGAATTTCTTGGATGATGATCTATCATTATTTATATTTGGATTAATATATCATTATTTACATTATTTATATTTGGATTAATATTTTCATCTTTGTTATGATTATCACAAGATTTAAGCTACTGGGCCCCGTGGCTTTCTTCTAATGTCTGTGGATTTGGGTTCAGTTCAAAATCCCTGAAGTTTACTCAGATCAACAGCCATTTGTGCAAGTTTAGAGGAAATAAATATGAGTAAATTAGTCTGAATGTAAATAATTAAAATATCTTGTTTCTCTTTCCATGACCCATAAAATATTTATGTATCTGAAATTAAAAAATAAATATCTATAACTATTATATTATTAAAGGTAGAAAATTTAATTTACAGACATACTTAAAAAGGGACAAAAAGAAAAAAACAAGATAGAAATTAGAAACTAAAATTAGAAGTAAAAAAATACCCCAAAGTGCAAAATGAGCAAACCAGTTATAACTGCTCATTTATCAGATCCTTCTTGACAAAATCCAGACAGATATGCAATGTGATAGGTCCTGACCTGGTATCTTGACTACAGTCACTTTCTCACAGATGACATGTGGCTTCCCTCTGTCTTTTCTACAAATATTCTTATGGCAACTGCTCTGATGAGGTACTTTCACTGGTACCGCAACTGCATGAATTTAAGTATGCTACTAAGTTGGCATCTCGGTCCCACCCTTTTACTGTCAAAACAGTTAAATGTAACTACCTCTTCTACACCAACGGCTTCTTCTCTTGCACTTCCTGGCAGTAAAACTCCTTTCCACCTGCTTGCTTCTCTGATAGTTATACTCTTCAAATAGTCAAATGTAATGTCAATTGACATCTTCTGATGCCTTGACCTTGCTCCCTGTCCTTCTCTATATCCTTTCTTCAAACAACCCACTTTATTCTTACTCTCACTCTCTGTAACCCCTGGCATGCTAGTGACACTCTCACCGTGCTTGGGATGAAATGTTTAAAAAAAATCAACTCTTAACAGTTTATATAGGCATCCAAAGTGTCTATCATTGGTCATATAATTTGTATATCCTGCCAATTTCTTTATTAATGAGTTGAGACATAGCTTGCATTTTTACTTTTGGCAGAGAATTCACGTGAAACATGACTATTTCATTTGATGAAAGAGCTACTTTTTTTGCTGCATTTTCATCTGTCTGAAAATTGTCCAGCATTCACTGCCATATAGGAGAATTGATATTTCATACAGTTCAGCTTTATTTTTCTATCTTGAATTTGAATATATTGTTAAATATACAGCTAACAAATTGGAAACAAAAAAGAATAAAACATTGACAAAGTGCATGCAAACAATAATTGATTTTTGGTGATCTTGTCCCCAAAAGATTAGATTAAGTTGGTTGATTTCATTTATTGGTTTATCTAATGCTGAATTTTGTATGGGAAGTCAGTGAGGATCAAACTCACTATACTGTAGTAATGATTAATTGGTTAATTTTTATGATATGTCAACCTTTGCTGGGTTATTTGATGTCAAATATGGGCAGGGTGAGCACCAAGTGATCGCAAATCCCCTACTCAGTAGTAATGTCCTAAAAAGACGTGGTACATAGAAGAAAACTTCATTAGGCTGTGTGAAATCAATTTTTTGGGGTGGTAGGGAGGTACCATCCACTGAGCTTCAATCTCACTACTCAGCAGTTATGGTTTTAGGATTTTACAATGTGTTAACCATTGTTGGGTCATTCAACAACAAGTTTTGTTTGAGGCATCTAGTGAGAATCAAATTCACTCCTCAGTTGTAATGGCTGAGTTGGTTGATTTTATGACATATCCACCTTTGTTGGATTATTCAATGTTAAATTTCGGATGATGCCTCCAGTGAGCGTCAAATAGCTTGGTTGATTTTATAACATGTCAAACCTTATTAGGTTATTTAATATTGAATTTTGTATGGGGCACCCAGTGAGGATCAAACTCACTTCTCAATAGTAAAGGTTGGATTGGTTGATTTAATGATATGTTTACACTTGTTAGGTGATTTAATGTTGAATTTTGTATGGAGCACCCAGTGAGGATCAAACTCACTCCTCAATAATAAAGGTTAGTTTGGTTGATTATATGAGAAGTCAACCTTTGCTGGGTTATTTCATGTTGAATTTTGTATTTGGCACCCAGTGAGGATCAAACTCACTCCACAGAATTAATGGCTATGTTAGTCGAATTTATGACATGTCAACCTTTCTTTGATTATTTAATGTTGAATTTTGTATGAGGCACTCAGTGAGGATCAAACTCAACCTTCAATAGTAAAGGTTAGATTGGTTGATTTTATGATATGTCAACACTTAGGTGATTTAATGTTGAATTTTGTATGGAGCACCCAGTGAGGACCAAACTCACTCCTCAATAATAAAGGTTAGTTTGGTTGATTATATGACAAGTCAACCTTTGTTGTTTGAATTTGGTATGGTGCATCATGTGAGCATCAAACTCACTACTCAATAGTAATAGTCAATTAAACTAGTTTCACTAACTATGATCCCACATCAAAGTGTCCAACCAAAAAAACTTTCATAATAATAATGATGATATTGAGAAGTAAAAAAAAATAAGAAAACAAGTTGAGCAAGATAAAGAATTTTCTCATTAAGTCCCTTTGTGATTCTTCTTTTGTTATGCATAAAAAAGATTGTTATTGCATACTTGAAAAAAACATCTTAAGAAATACTCTGCCAAAAACAAAAATAAAAGCAGAGTTATGTATATTTCAAAAGTGACCACCAGGTGATTTCCAAGATGGGTATTGAACCTTAGAAATCGCTTGAAATGATTCAATATTGAATGATGATTTGATATAAGTTCATTTTGTTATTTAAGAAGCAAACAAAGCCTTGGACATGAATGCTGGTTATTGGTGAAGAGATGAGACTGTTTTGTAAGTAATGTAGAGGGTATGTAGAGGGATGGAAAAATGTTTATTTGTGCCATGAGTTGAACTGGGATAAAAGACTTCTGAGCTCTCCATGAGCTGTTTCCATTTTCGTCATAACAAAGCTCACCTCTTGGTACAAAAAACAAAGAACAAAAGAAGATGCATAAGAAATCAATTAAGTTCAGATTTATTCATGCAAAAATATAAGATAATTGAACTAAAGAAACAGAAGATAAAGGAACGACAGTTTGTTAGGTTTCATATTGATTTATTTAACTAAATGATAAATTCAAATTTGAACACAGCTGTAACAACATACATAGCATATATATACTTGTGTGTGTGTGTGTGTGTGTGTACATATATATATATATATATACACTACAGTTCAAAAGTTTCTGCCTGCCTCTGGTCATTTTTTAAATTGGCTTAAAAAATAGTTGTTTTTTTGTTTTGTCTTTTTGTTTTGTCTTTTTAGTTTTTTTTTAAGTGTTTCACCCCAAGCAAGGCGAGAAGCCACTAGGACACAAGGGGTTACAGAAGATTTGGAGCAAGATCAGATAGGAGTGATAGAGGAAAGGATGAGAAGAAGGATAGTGGATAGATCAAGACAACTGGAGATGTCTATTGACATTACATTTGAATAGTTGTAGATTATAGCTCTCAGGGAAAGTGGAATAGGGAGAGGTGTGAGATGTGAAGCTATTGAAGTAGAAGAGATGGCTAAAAAAGTGAGACCTGATTTTTTATTAGAAATTTTATTATGACACAAAGAAATAAAGAATTATATGATTAAATTTTGGTTTTGTTAAAATATCCTCTTTTTGCCTTGATTACTGCAGCACAAATTTCTGGCATTTATTGCAAAAGTTTCTCAAGGTATAAGTTTGATAATTGATTCCATTCTTTTTTCAGTCACCCAAAGAACTCTTCATTTTTTTTCACTCTTCTTCCAAGTTCAACCCATGTTAATTCTGAGGGTGGCTTGAAATTTTTGAACTGTAGTATATATATATATATATATATATATATATATATATATATATATAAGGCAGGATGCATGTGTGTGTGTGTGTAACGAATGCACGGCCACAATTTTCGACGGATTTACACCAAAATTTACATGCACATGCTTGAAGTTAGCAAAAAGGCCAAGATCGACTTTCCCAACTCCCATCGATAGTGGAAATAATCGATTTTTTCATGCTTCTACAGCAGTTTTCATGTAGTTTGTGGCCATTTTCTACTGGCTATAGTGAGAGCCTATAGCAGCTGCCACGAATAGGCAGGAAGATGCTATTGGCCAGCGTGAAAGCCAACATCTGACTGACACGAATGTTAACTAGCATGCTAGCATGCAAAAAAAATCGATAGCTGCATTCGTCACAAGTGGGAAAAATTTAAATCTGCATGGCACTTTACTCCAATTGGCTCATTCGCTTGCTTAAACTCAATGTTGATTCTGATTCCACAGAACTGGGTTGAGTGTGAAAAAGTATTTGTTGTTAACATTCTTTTTTCATTTGGTTTTTCCAGTTACGAGTTATTTTTTAAAGCCGATTGTTTTGTGTTCATTTTGTTTAGTTCTTTTTTCGTAACAGATTTAATGTTTAGTATAGAGCTTAGAAAAAATTCACAATGTGAGATAGGCAAGAAGTAAGGCATGTAGCAACATCAGCACAGCAAAGGGCACTCTTTAAAGGCAAGGAAGGGCAAAAATATTTTAAGTGATAGCGATTGCTGTATGAGTTGCACGATTTTTGAATCGAGCAAGGGCAACGCCAGGCCATGTTGCTAGTATATATATATATATATATATATATATATATATATATATACATATATATAGATAGATAGATAGTGCAGTTTAATTTATATTACAATGAATCATTCATACAAAAAGTAAATTAGTAAAGTTAATGAGATAAAATGACAAATTCAATTCACTAACTCAATTTTAAAAATGCACTAACCACTAACCACTCAACTAACCATTTGATGAATGTTATCATCCCTGTTTTGTAAAATTATAAACTGTATTAAGTCCTTCTTAAATATGCATATGCAAGTACTTTCAACAGGTTCTCTGGTCATCATCATGCATGGAAACTATTTTCTTTTTAGTAAAATTCAGGCAGCATCTGTGATGAAATAATATAATGCAATTCAAAATATGTTTTTTTCAAGTGCTTTATTGCTAACAGATACAAACTTGTGGAGCATGATGTTGCAACACTAAGGTTGAATTTTTGAAAATTTAGGTGAGAGCATTTTTTACTAATATGGTATTTTAAGAATGTTTTTTGTTGTTGGTGTTTATTAGTCAATGTGGCATGAACTAAATAGTTCAATAAGTAGACCAATGTCTCAGTTGTTTTCCTGAAAGTTTGCACATCAGATCAGTTCTTTTAAATCAAATATGTGGTGCAGTTTAATTTATATTACAATGAATCATTCTTACAAAAAGTAGATTCGTAAAGTTAATGATATAAAATGGCGAATCCACTTTGCTAACTAAATTTTTAAAATGCATTAATGCGCTAACTATATGCAAGTACTGTTGAAAGTACTTGCATATGCATATTTAAGGAAGACTTAATACAGTTTATAATTTTAAAAAACAAGGATCGTAACATTGATCGAATGGTTAGTGGTTAATGCATTCTTACTGAATGCTGTTCTTTTATAGTACTTTCTCTTTAATAAAGTCTTCTCATTCTCTTCCACTCCCAGTAACCTATTACATCTTAGTGACTTTATCATCTTGCTTGGGATGAAATGATTATTATTATTTTTTTTATTTTCTTTGATTTCTGGCATTTACACATTTCTTTCCGGGTCCTGCCCAGGGACCTAAGGTTAGAAATGGCATCATGACATTTTCCACTGACAAAAAAAAAAAAAAAAAATTACATAGATAAAACTCTTCGTAAATTGTGAGCTGTACTTGTCAGAACAATTTTTTGTATCTCTTTGAGGCATGGACTTCCAGGAATCCCTTCAGTTAATCTACTGGAATCTTTTCCAATCAATCCTCGGGCTCCAACTACAACAGAGATTGTTGATGTTCCCATATGCCACATTTTTGAGATTTCTATTTCAAGGTCCTTGTATTTTGACAGCTTCAAAGATACATTGGAGTCAGTATTATTATTATTAATAATAATAATAATACAACAGCAACAATAATAATGGAGTTATAGATCATCTTTAGATGTATACATGAATTAAGTTTTCAAGTAAAAGTCTGTAAAAAATGAAAATAATTTTGATATACCTTAATATAAAAAGTGCCACTTTAAACACATAAAATGTGTTTAGTGACTGAGGCAATTTTATTTTTAAGTTTTTTCCATAATATAACACTGTGTTGAATTAAGGTGGGTTTATGAAATATCTGCAGTGAAATTTGTGCTGTTTTTGTTCTCTTTATTAATTAATAAAATGTGAATATAACTGAACAATGAGTACCTGCTCCATCAAATAAGTGGATGCTATGAATGCTTTACTTCGTTCTTGAAAAGGGTATATTGGCTAATATTTGCAGAAATTATTCAAATGCAGTGTTGCATATTTTTCTAAGTTTACCATTTAATAGGTTCAAAAATAAAATATGGACATTGCTTGATATGATTCAGTTGCTAGTCCAGCAGGTTTGTTATTTAAAGTGAATGGACCACCAGGAACTATCCCCAAAGGCATATGTGGTGGTGGTAGAGGGGGAATAGTGATCAGAAAATGTGAAGAGATAAAAGACTGTTTATTTAGATCATTAGATGAAGTGAAAAATGTGTTGCTTCAGATAGACAGAAACAGTCAGAGATAGATAGATTGATAGATACGAAAAGAGATAGACAAATATACAGATATGAACAGAGATACATAGATAAATATGAACAAAGATAGATAGAGATTGATAAATAGATAGATAGATATAAACAGGTATAAATAGACATGACAGCCTAAAAAAGAGAGAAAAAAAGACAACTAAAGGAGAGAGAAACAGGAAAAAAATGAAACAGCCTGGAAGAGAGAAAAAGAGGAAAAAAAGAGACAGACTAAAATAGAGAAAAAGAGGAAAAAAGAAATAGCTTAAAAGAGAGAAAAAAGAGGAAAAAGAATACACAGCCTAAAAGTGAGAAAAAAAGAAGAGACAGCTTAAAAGAGAGAAAAAAGGAAAAAAGAGACAGCATGAAAAAGAGAAAAAAAGGGACAGCCTAAAAGAGAGAAAAAGAGTAAAAAAAAGCCTGAACGAGAGAAAAAGAGTAAAAAAAAGCCTGAACGAGAGAAAAAGAGTAAAAAAAAGCCTGAACGAGAGAAAAAGAGAAAAAAAAAAAATGAAACAGCCTGAAAGAGAGATGAATGGGAAGAGTGTAAAAGAAATGTAAGACAAAAAACTAAAGAAATACAATATTATGCATGATGACTAATGGGATAAGGTTAACAGAAAGTGCAATCCATTTTTAAAAAATGCAAGCCCTCCCCCTCCAAGCAGCTTTTTGCAGCACTCAACTGAAATTCACTATTTAATTTGGCCTTAACATCAGGGTCATACTTTCAGATTGAATAGAAAATAATACGGTTGGCAAATGATAAATATTAATAGAAATTCCCTAAAAAAGGAACACTGAAAAAAATGATTAAAACCTGGCCAGCTCTTATTGATAGGTATTAGGAAGTGTGGAGAGAAGGTTTCTTTTATTCGATTATGTGGTATGGAATGAGTTAAGAAAGTTTGTTTATTATTATTCCTGTCTGGGGATTTTTGGTAATATTTCAGGATTTTTTTGATATACAGGGTGTAATGATTAAATTGTTGCCATTTTATATTTTTAATTTCATGCATATGCATTGTTTGTTTTGGATTTTGTCAACTGCAGGGTCAGTTGGGCACCATCTGTGAGAAAAAGAGCACCATGATGCAATTCACTCCACCAGAAATATGGAAACAACATGCTGTACTGCTTGGCATTCATGCCAGAAGCTCCAATACAAACATTTCAGGGTGCTTGAGTGTCAATCTGAGGACACAGCAATGGATGCTGAAAGAGTTGGAAGAGTCTAATGGTGATTACAAAGGTGATGTTATGCCTCCATTCATCTTCCCACAGGATCTTAGATTCAACATTAAGTGCCTTGAAGAGGTAGTGCTGCTCAGGTTAAAGAGGGTGGCTGCTAGAAGATCCTATGTCTGACAGGAGGACTCTGCACCATACCACCCAAGCAGAAGAACCCAGTCATGGCTGTCAGACAATTTCTGCAACCACATCACCCATTACATCTGGCCACCTGACTACCCAGAGTGCATCCTCCTTGATTATTGTGTATGGAGTGCAGTTGAACGAGTGACCAACAAAACTTCTTGTAACGCCAAAGATGAACTAGAGGTAAAGTATATGGCAGCATTTACTAACTTAAATAAGGAGACCGTCCAGAAGAGATGCAAAAGATTCTGAAGTTGTATGGAGGCCTTGGTTGAAGCTAATGGCAATTTTATTGAATTAATTTAATCTTCAGTATTTCAAGACATATTTGTGTAATTTTGGTAAATGTATGTTAAAATAAAAAATCTGTATAAATAAAAAATGCTGCTCCTCCCGACAAACCGCAAACACACAAGCATATATATATATATATATATATAGGAGGCATGGTGGAATAGTGGATAGAGGCTTACATTGAGGAATCAGAGAGCTGAGTTCAAATTTCAGTCGAATCCATTACATTCACTTATATGTTAATACCCTTGGGAAAGGTATGAATCCTCTTCTCCCTTCAGCTATGGGCAAAAAGCAGGACATACTGGATTCTATAGCCTTGGATGGCAACTGGTCTAGGAGAAGGACAACTCTGAATTCAAACCATGCGGAGGTTTGTTTGGGGACCTTGTGACATGGAGTGCACCAGGTCTATGTATTCAGCCCTTCAAAAACTGTGGTTGGTTCTTCACAAAGTGGTGTTTGGGCTGTTGGTTCCTTGGAACTGAGCTGCTTGACCTTCATACATTGAATGTGATGGGAGAGTCCACCATATATATAATGTGTTTCCGAAACATACCCATCTTCTAAAGCAGCTAACCAATCCATGTCACAAATACCTGCTCAGCCACATTTGTGTTTCTTCAACAACCACAGAACCTACCTGTGGTTTATACAGGAACAATGCTGAGCAGACATTAGTTAGACTTTCTGGGAGAGAGCACATAACTTGTCATAATAATCAGTTTGAACACTACCAGTATGCTCAAACTCTTGGTTATGGTGACTTGTCAGTGTTATTTTAATTTTTTTTTTTTTTTTTTGTAATTTAGATGACAATTTATCTATCCCATCCTGCATTTCAGCTTTCTGAAAAAAAAGGAAGCAACTTTATGAGTCATTCATTCCATGCATTTGCGCTGCGACTTAGTTTTGAATAATATCGTTGCTTGCCTGATCCACACATATGAAGAGTGCAGATGTGGCATTCAAGTCTGACGTGGACATAGTTTCTCTTGCACAGAAGAGGCAATATGTGCTAAAGTAATATTTTGGTGAAATTTCATATATATTCGTTCAACTCTGGAACATTCTTTTCCATGCCTGTTGCAGGTAGAATTGCTATATAGCACACAACGAATGACTTCATATGTGACATCTTTGATGATTCTTCAGACTGACTTTACTCAAGCAAATGTGACTACATTCATTGCATGTTAGATCAAATTCTGTGGCAACATTCTCTGGGAAATTAACATCATCACCTTTACAAACATCTCTGTTGAGTTCTTCATATTCAACATAGTTCTTTTTAAAGTCTCTTACCATTTTGCATAATGGAATTCTAACTCATATCTCAGTTATTAGGTTGGTGCGAAAATAATGACGTAATAATGTTGTTTTTTGACGTTAACGTCAAAAAACGACATTATTACATCAACCTAATAAAACATGAACTCTCTAACCAATCGGCCACAAACATATATCTTAAATAATTGTTGGACTTTATACATTCCATAATGTATGATGTCATTTGTTTACATTTGGATATGCATTGAGCAGATATGAATGAATGAAAGAAAATCATGGAGAAATGCATTTAAAAAGAGTAAAATCAACCTTTTTAACCAAATGCTCCTCTGTAGCCCAATCGGTTAAGGCACATCAGGCTACATGACAGTTCCGTATAGGATACAGATTCGATTCCTTTTAGAGGATGCATATTTTCTATGAAAGTTTTTCAGACATTCAGGCTGGTAAATGTTGTTAATACTGTTTATTATAAACAGAGCATTTACTTAAATATTTGTATCTATAAAAAGAACGTATAAACATAAAAAATGTCTTAAATAATTGTCGGACTTTGTCCATTTCATAATGTACATATATATATATATATATATATATATATATGGTATCAGAAGTAATCTGCCAGCTGTCTCCTTGTCCAAAGCAGATTTGTGGTGTCAGACAATCTCCACCAGTTCACCTATACAGATTGATAGGAAGAACTTGAAGTATTTGAAGTCATTAATATATTTAGCAAATAAGATGAATTAAAATGCATCTCTTAGTGACGAAATAACAAATCAGATTGCTAAAGCTACAAATTCATTTGGGAAACTTCAACACCACCTATGGAATGAGAGAAGTATCAAATTAGACACTAAAATATTGGTTTATAGAGCAACCATTTTGAACACACTGTTGTATGGCTCAGAATCATGGACCCCATATAAGTCCCATATTAATTAGCTGGATATCTCCCACAAAAGTTGTCTCTCCACAATCTGTGGCTATACTTTTGATGGCAGGGTGACCAATGCTGATCTTGCAAAATGCAACATTGGTGGAACTGAAACTTTCCTGATGCAGTCACAACTTTGCTGAGCTGGTCATGTTGCAAGGATAATTGACCACAGAATACCTAAGGTCCTTATGTATAGCCAGCTTGACAGTGGACAAAGGAATGTTAGACGGCCATGGCTCAGATATAAATATAAGCTAAAGAGTAACCTCTCGGCTGTCAATGTGCCTCATACTGAGTAATTTGATGATAGGGTGTCCAGTGTTGCACAAAATGCAACATTGGCAGAATTGAGACTTTCCTTATGCAGTCACATCTTTGCCAGGCTAGTCATGTTGCAAGGATGAGTGACCACAGAATACCTAAGGTCCTCATGTATAGCCAGCTTGACAGTGGACAAAGTACTGTTGGAAGCCGTGGATCAGGTGTAAATACAAACTAAAGAGTAACCTCTCAGCTGTCAATGTGCCTACTATGAACTTTAAGTGATTTTCCAAGGATGGAAATAACTGGAGATATTTGTGCCATGGTGGTATCAGAAATTTTGAAATCAGTCATATTGACAAGCTAAGAGACAAAAGACAATAGTGAAAAATGTCACCTGTTGATATGATCCAAGATCATAGCTGCTGAACAATATGTAAATGTGTATGCAGATCACTTACAGGACTGAAAAGTTACATACAACAAACATAAAAATTGTTTGAGGTTGTTTGATTCTCTTATGTTGAAATTGACAGAAGTGTAATTAAAGTTCACAATATTTGTTAGTAGTTGATTCAGATTTTCATGATTCTTCACCCAGACAAGAAAGCTTGTATTAAATACAGAATTATTAGGTTGGTGCAAAAATAATGTCGTTTTCTCACATAGTAACATATGTGAGAAAACGACATTATTTTTGCACCAACCTAATAATATTTCATTATTTTATAAATGCTTATTATATACACTAATAATAATAAAATATAAATTCTGTAATAATTAGCACAATGTTTTTTGGTTGAGTTCTGACAAGTGAGAAATCCTGAAATCGTAAGTTGATTTCCAATAAGTACTGTGAACTTTAATTACTTCTCATACAATAATTATTGTTCCAGATAACTAATGAGAATTTTATTGGCAGAAATTCTGTAAACCTTAATACATATTCAACTGTATAATTTTACATAAATTAGTAGGTGGCATTGCTATTATTTTGACCAGCAGTTTTAAAAAAGCCAGTAAACTAAAATCCCCAATCATGATGACCTGGAATTTCATGCTAGCACAACCAATGATGGCTTCTGAAAAGTTCCATCTATCCAATTTTACTCACAAAGCTTGGGTCAACATGTGGCATGGCTTTCAGGTACTTTCCAAATGTACTGCACACTGGGATCTCCTCCTCAGACTAATACCATCAAGAAGGTACCTTCCTAAGAAATCGACCATCATGAGATTTGAACCTGGGCCTCATGATCAGAAAGCAAATTTTCTAACCACTTGGTCATACACAGACACAGACACAAATTCCAGCACCTAAATTCCAATTCAAATTCCAAATAGACCAAATTCCAGCACCCGATTATCAATTTGGCTGGACCAAGATAGGTCACCTAAGAATAATTCAATAATTCATCTCTGACCTACTAATTACCCATATCTTCTATCTTTAAATCATTAGAATGAATAGAAACTTACATTAAACAAATATTTCTCACACTGAATTCATTGATAAATGCCTCAACAGGTTTGCCAGAATTTACCACATCAAATATACACTTCATTAAAAGTGAATGATACTTGACCTTCATTGGGTGAAGTATTGGTCTTGGGTTGTACGAGGAATGGACAGTTTGATAGTTATCTCTCAAATAGACAGAATAAGGGAAATTTTGTATCTCTTTCGATATTCAATGCACTTGTAACCTGTCACAATTTTTATCCCTATTTTCCATTGCAAATGTTCAGATGAACTCCATTCTCTCGTTCCATGAATTCAAAACTTCACAGCAAGGTCTCTTCCTGCTGCTTCCATAGAGTTGAATCATCCATATTTTTTCATTTTCTAAATATAAGATGAATATATCACTCAAACCACTTTTTCCCAATAATTGCCAGTTTTCCATGTAGCTGCTGTCCTGAATGCTTCAATCTAGACTTCTTCAAGTCAAAGGTCATCTTTCCTCCTCCTTATCCTCATAATCTTCACTTCCTTCAATCTTCTCTCGCATTTGTATCATTTATCATACAGCATTAATATTTTGACTGTAACTATCTACCTTGAGTGGCTCTTGAACCTTTTAATGGGTAAAACCTTAGTGTATGTCTCTCTCTCTCTATATATATATATATATTTGTGTCTATATGTATATATATATAAGTATATATATATATATATATGTGTGTGTGTATCTCTATATATATATATAAGTACCACATATATATTATATATAAATAATATATATAATAAATTGCATATGCATATATATATATATATATATATATATATATATATATATATATAAATATATATACCCACACACACACATCTCTATATATTATCTATACATTTTTATCACTTTAAATGTTATTTTTAGTGGATACCCATATTTGAAAAGACGTTCTATTTATTTTAAACAGTATCTATTTCATCTACCAGCCTGCATACACGAGATAATTTAGTAAAGAAAATGTGCCCTGTGACAGTATTTGAACCTGTGTCCCCGTTTGTAGGAGGAACCACTGTCTGATCAGGAATGCTTTGACCATGTTATGATGAAATTCACAATCAAGCAAGATTTTATTTACCTTTAAAATACATTTACTTGTTTAGATTTTTCTCAAAATGCATATCAGCTGAGTGAATGTTCTTAAAAGGCAAAAATAGAACCTTGCTTAAACATGAAACTGCAAAGCTTGAGACAGGTTCAAATCCTACCAGAGGTAACATTTTCTTAATTAAGTTTTCTTAAGGATGCACACCAGTAGTTGAATTAAATCGTCTACACAAATACAGGTATCCACTAAAAAATAACATTTGAAGTAATTAAAATATGTCAGATTAAAAAACAAAATCCATTAATTGTTTATATATATATATATATATATATATATATATATATATAAACAAGTTCTTTTTACTGCCACACCAAATCAAAATTGATTTAAATATAGGGATCATATTTCCCATTTTATTGTAAAAATAGATACAAAAGTATCTTGTTTAAGAAAAAAAGCGTGGATTTTAGGTGCCTTTCGACTGACACTTCTTCAGAAAAATAATCGTTGGCAGTACAAAACAAAGAAGTTGATAAGAAAAATTATTATCAACGACCAATCTTAAAAACAATAGATTACCAAGATGTAATAAAAGTGGGAAAATTAAAGGAAGAGGAAAAAAAAACCGTTAGGAGTACTAAATATTTTTTCTTATCAACTTCTTTGCCGACGATAATTTTTCTGAAGAAGTGTCAGCCGAAAGGCGCCTTAAATCCCCGCTTTTTTTCATAAATGAGATACTTTTGTATCTATTTTAACAATAAAATGGAAAATATGATTCTTATATTTAAATCAACATATATATATATATATATATATATATATATATATAAATTGTGTTTTAATTTATAGTGAATAATGCTTCAGTGGATTATACCAGCCAGCACCACACATTTTGGATCCCTTAAATGGTAATTCCTTTTTAATATTACTTGCCATAAAAATGACAATATGTTACATATATTTGATTCTTTGTTTACATAATTGCTCTCACTGAGTGTTTATTCTAAGTAATTACTGTTGCATTTAGACAGATTCCTCTGTATTTTCAATGTACTGTTCAATTCCTTTGATCACTTGGATAGCTCCTTTTAAAGCCAGTTGTAAATTTATCAATAAATGGGAATAAGTGGTGGTAGCACTGTAACATACACACACACACACACATATATATGTGTGTGTGTGTGTAAATATATTAAAAAATAGGAAAGAACATGTTAGGTAAATAATCCAAAGTCCTTTAGTATTTTTGTTTTTATTTTTAAAAAACAGTGCTCAATACATAAGTAAAGCATAAATTATAATTATTTAAAAATATGATTCCTTCGCTACATTACAGTTCTCATGTTTCAAAAACAAGAGCCAAAAACTTCAATATAATTGTTAAAATTAAACTGAATTAATGTATCAAGCCCTGTTTCATCCTCAAGCAAAATTTTTAGAATAACTAATCTTGAAATTTACGCATCTTTATAAGCAAATTCATTCATAAAATTAATTATTATGGAAACAGCTGAAGCAATTATTTCAATAAGAGGCATAAGGGTTAACAATTTGTATCAACATATTAGTTACTAGTAACTAATATGTAATGAATTTTATGAATGAATATATTTATAAAGATGTGTAAATTTCAAGATGATTATAATATATATATATACATATACATACATACATATATATATATATATATTTTCTGTTTATACAGTTTTTTTATGGTTACACTTATATGAGTAAATGGTCTGTTTTTAATTAAACATATTAATTACATTTACCAGGCTGAATGTCTGAGAAAAAAAGCAGTAATTTGGACTTTGTTAAACTAGAAGTCCTCTGTGGCTGATTGGTCATAGCAGATCAGGCAAAATGACGGCTCCATATAGGATTTTCTACAAAAATTCAATTCCTGCTGGAGAATGCATATTTTCTACAAAATTTCTAAAATATTCAGGCTGGTAAATGTAAGTATATCCATAAAAAAAGCGTATAAACAAAAAATATATTAAAATATTTGTTGGTTTTAATCCATTTCATATAATATATATATATATATATATATATATATATATATATATATATATATATAGTCATCCACAGATTGTTTCGCTGATTCACAGCTCATCAGTGTAGCTATATTGCCTCAGGCTGGGATCAAAACCCAACGGATGCCAAATCAGTTGGAGATTTTACCCCTGAGCTATCAGCACCTTGTTGGAAGAAAGGTGAATTTTTATGTACCTATTCTTTGAGTAAACACACCAATGACCAAGAGGGCTCAATTCATGGAAGAGCTTTGCAGTATTAGCAGTAGTAGTCATTGTTTACAAATTTGTGCTTTCTCCCAAGAGTGCTCAACTGAAATTAAATTTTCCGGGTGCGTATATATTTTCATCCACAGACAGACTGTTTTGCTGTATCATATATATATATATATATATATATATATATATATATATATATATATATATATATATAAGGGTAAAGAAGTATGATATAGAAGAAAAAGTTTTTGTATAATGCATTTATGTTTATGTTTACCAAAATATTTTTCCACATTATTTTACCTAAACAATCAACAGACTTATGATATATTGATGCTGTTAATATATCCCATGATACTGATTTATCTGATCTTGTAAATAAACTAAACAAAGTCAGGCATACAATAGAATTTGCATATGTAATAGAAATAATCAATACTTTACCTATCCTAGATATCATGCTACACCACATTAACATTAGGTTAAAATTTAGTGTGCACCCAAAATAATAAAAATGATCTCATAAATTTCTATTCCCATCATAACATCAAAATAAAATCCGGAATAATTATTGGATTCTATTTAAGAGTACACAAAATTTTCAGCTCTCAGTATTTACTTGAATGGACAAAATACATTAAAAATACTTTCAAGCTCCCCCACTACCCTATTTCATATTCAATACTTTATAAAAGGTTCATAAAATATTTTAAAATAGAATAGTAGTCCTTCTTGACAAACCCAATGAATCAAACAAATATATTGTTCTGTCCACCAACTTTATCACAACTGTAAATTTATCTAAACACAAATAATATTTAATAAAATTTGTTACATCCAACATCTAAAACAATAAAAATTTAATTAATACAAAACAAAATAATAAGCTCAAACTTGAAGGAAGAATTTAGTGTATTACCAGTAATAGTTGTGAAAAGGAATACTTCAGAGAAGCCTCAAGGAATTTAATAAACAGTTATATAAACACAAAAGGGATCTTTTACAAAACAATACATGAAATGTATTAGTTGCTCACTGTAATGAGACTGACCACAATTTTGATATAAAAGATGCTACTCTAATTAAAAGAGGAAATCATTTACTACGATGAAAATGTATAGAAAGTGCTTTAATTGCTAGATAATTTGCAGTAAATTTACATCCAGTTTCTTACATTTCACCATTGTTGGCAGTTCTTCTATTACTACAATTTGGGATATTTAATAACAAAAGTAATTGAAACATAAACAAAAATAAAAAGTAATTAATGAAATCTAGTCTAGACTATATATCCGAAACATATATTTACAAAAAAAAAAATTTAATTTAAAATTCTCATCATCTCTCTTTCTTTTGTCCACAGGTCTAGTTGTATCAATATAAAGATAAACTTAATCTGATGATGTCCTGAAGTGGTTCTTGACACATAAAAAAATTTATATATAGTTTTCCCATATATATATATATATATATATATATATATATATATATACTAGCTTAATAGCTGCCCTATAAGGCAGCATTTAAGATAGCTCCTTTGGAGGGCTCTTGATTGGACCTTCATCCCAATAGATATGGAAGAGTGTGACAGGCAATAATAAACTACGGAAGAACTCGAAAATGGGCTCTGCATTTAAGTATAAATTAAGCATTAATATTTAAGCTTTCCTTTTAAAAGTTCAACAATAATTCTTCTCTGCCACTTAATTTAAAGACTGTTTGATGTACGTAGGTCTTTACTTTCCATACAAACAATTATTTTTATTTCATGGGTGACTTTCAGTGAATTTTGCAATTAATTTTGATTATTCTCAAATTTATTTCTAAGTTATAAAAATTGTTATTGTACAAAAATATTTTGTTGCAAAAAATCACGTAAAAAATTCACCAAAAACAATTGCAGTAATGAAAACTTGGGAATCCAAAATTTCAGGATTGTGGGTTCTGATCTGACCCAGAATGTTTTAATTTGCTCATGGAGTGGGCCTGATTTCAAAATGGTGTGTTATGTTGGCCTACAGCCTCTAGGAGTAAAGTTGAAATGTGTGACACAGTGACACACTGACATTCACATTATATATATTCCTTTTCCCATATCATTTCCGTTGACCGATTAAATAGGTCAATGTCTGATCCTTACCCCCTCCTTCCTCAATATTAAGTATTATAATAAAAAGAATTATAAAAATAAATTTTAAAACTCTCCCTTCCCTCTCTAAACTTGACCATGTCTCTCACACCATTCCTCACCAGCCTCTATGTCAATTTATGTAAGCTTAATACTGCCCATCAAAAGTGTAAATTTTAAATTCATTTTTCGTTTCACCTTTTGAAAATGAAGTCTGAAGATGCAGAGAAAAATAAAATATTCTGGTGAAATCCATTATTACAAATGGAGCCCTAAATTGGTCTGGTTTTCTTTAAATTAAATTATTCACTCTGAATTAACACTGAGCTCTCAGAATTTCATCCTCCTTGGGATTATCCATATGGATTATGAAGATTTTCCTTACTTAATATATATATATATATATATATATATATATATATATATATATATATATATATATATATTAAATATATATATAGAGAGAGAGAGATAGAGATAAAAATGTTTGTGTTTTAATCTACAGTGGATTCTATTACATGGAAGCACATCAGCACCACAAATTTTGGTCTTTATAAGAAGCCATTCTTTTTAAATGAAGTTAAATAAAAAGAACAAATTATTACATATGTTTGATTATTATTTTACACAGTTGATTCTTTGACAACAAAAAGCAATCATTTCTTATTCTAAAAATCTTGTTTCCACCATCTCCTTCAAAGTAGACCCCATGATTGCTGTTTGTATGCTGACTCATAAAAAGTGCTGCTCACAAAGAATATATTCAGCCTACATGTACTGTGCAAATACTGTGATCATTTGGGTTGCACCACTGTCATAGACAATTATTATCCTTCTTTTTAAAGGCAGTTGTAAATTTATCAAAAAGTTGGTTATAAAGTTGTGGTGCCATAACAGTCAACAATACATAACATGGAATTCACAAGTCAAGTTCAAATTCCACCTTAGACTCTGCTGTATTCATTTTTGTAATTAATACCCTTGGAATCATCTCTTCTCCCTACTAGCTATAGATTAAATAGCAAAGTACTCTGCAACCTATCGAAGAGAAGGATTACTATAAATCCAAAGTCATGGAGAAGGCCAAAGAGAACCATAATTGTTTGCTTCCTGCTTCTATTATCCAGTCTAGTTGCTGGTAATAAATATTTACAGTGATGGCCCTTTCAGATGATATCTTTCATATTCCACCAAATACAAAGTAAAGATTTCTATGGATGGACTTTTGGTTTGAGTGTTGGGTATTGGTTTCTCATTTTAGGATAACCAGTTTATCATTATCTGTTGACATGCAAAACTCATTTTTCATCACCTGTAATAATACAATGTAAAAATAAAAAGTTAGTATTAATGGTTAAAATTCTGCTGCAGATGGTGGAATGTTGTGTTTGGTTTTCAAGCTCAGGAGGCACACAAGTTTCTTCTTTGCAAGTTTTCTCAATTAAATTCCTGAAATGCACTATAAATGGCACAATGGCACACTCTTGGATCAAAAAGATAAATTGATTCTAGACACTGTTTCCTACCATTCAACATTTGTTCTTCATTGGTTGGTTGACTCATAATTAATAACACTAAAATACATAAATGCTTGCCAAACACCGTAATAGCATGCAAATTTTCTTTATGCATCATCATAGTAATTATCTTGAAAATTCAAAGAAAATTCTATCCTTTTGGCTAGGATTGCACATAAAAGGCTGAACTAAACTGATACTAAGATAAAGAGCTAGATCATTTCAATAGCAAGATGTCTAAGTAACCCTTCCATTGTATCTTATTTTATTATTGGAAGACTTACAAAATTAAGATATAGTTTGCAAACTTCTAAGCTTTTGAGATAACGAATGGTAATTTGTAATGTTGAAAGGAATTAAATTTATATTATATATATATCTAGTACATATATATATGTATGAGTATAAATATATATATATATATATATATATATATATATATATATATATATATATATATATATAAGCTCTATATATGTAAGTTATATATAAAACTTATAACGAATATATTTAAATGGTAAATATAACTTGTATATATTTATTTTAGAATTAGTATTATATATATAAATTTAATTTTAAAGATTTAATTTTATTCAATTTTATTCTAATTTCATTAAATATAAATTGAATTTTTAAATTTATATAGAAATTTATGACTTCATAATTATAAAGTGCAGTGAAATTTTTAAATTGTATTATTTAAATTTCACTTAATTATATAAATATAATTTAAAAATTTAAAAGAAAGATTGTATATATAATTTTATATATAATTTGTAGATTTAAGAAACAGCAGATATTTTTATATATAGTACTCAATATTGAAAGTATTAAAATTATATTAAAAATAGAGCGTTAATAATATTATATGAAAAGATTACTTAACTTTTAAATATCAATTTTATCCTGACTTTGAAGTTTCTTGGTAAAATTTCTAGTCTTCAGGAGGTTCTGGTTTTTAAATGATATTTCTAATTTTTTTCAGTTTTTTCAATTTGTTCTGCATTTCTTTCAATCCATTTTTTAACTCCATTTTTTACTTTGTTACTTTAATAATAATATATCATAATAAACCAATTAAAATATTAATTAAAAATATTAATTAATGATACAAATATGACATAAAATATAATTTAATTAATAATGCAAATTAACAAATATTACAATTTAATTAATAATATAACATAACATAATTTCTATATAAATCATAAAAAAAAATTTAATTTTGAAGAAAAAATTTACAGCTGGAAGAAAAATCTAAAGCTGAAAAAATGAAAGACGTAAACAAAAGCTAAATTAGAAATATTGTTTAAAACCAGAACCCCCTGAAGATGAGAAATTTTATGAAGAAACTTCGAAGTTGGAATAAAATTCATATTTAAAAGTTAAGTAATCTTTGCATATAATACATATATATCCAAATGAGAGAAAAAAAACATCGCCTGAAGAGGTACAACATAGTACTGGAATACAAAAGCTATTGTGTAGTGATTTCAACATGTTTTTGTTATATCTTATAATAAAATAAAATAATATATATATATATATATATATATATAATGAAGAAATATACTCTTAAGGTCTGCTATATTTATAGGATAAAGTGTCCAATATCAGAGATAGAGCATGTGTAAATATAAAAGTGAACATTGAAGTCAACACTTAAAGGTGACGAATGTTGTTTTTTTTTTTCTCACCTATTTATATGTATGGGTCAGTAGTGCATTGTGGGTAGTCTGTTTTGGTGGTTATTTTGCCAAAAGTCATTTATTTGTTTATTTATTTATTTGGGTTAAATTATTTGGCTTGTTTTTATTTATTTTTATTTTTTATTTTTATTTCTTATCTTATATATTTACTTATTTATTTTCATTTTTACCAGTGTTTTATTAACGTAGTAAAAATTTGTTTATATCGCTTATTTAATAGTTTTGTTTTGGTTTGAGAAGATAATTAAATCTATTTATTCAATTTTGGAGTTGATTGCTGTAGTTGATTCTAACTATTATTTTGGCAGGAACAGTTTTTAATTTGTTTATTACTTCATTTATTTATTTATTTGGATTGATTGACATTCTTTACTTGTTTTTTCTAATGGTTAATTTATCGGGATCACTTTATTAGTTTGTTTATTTATTTATTTTGATTAATTTAGATTAATATATTCTACTTGTTTTTTATTATTTATTTATTATACTTTATACTTTAAGTTATGTAGTATTTTTAATTGTTAACAGTTATAGCTATGTTTTTCAGACAATTTTTGGTTTGATTTTTATAGTCTAACTAATATTTTGGTCATAATGGTTTGTTAATTTGTTTATTATTTACTTTATTTATTTGGGTTTAAACAATATTTCCAAGTCAAAACATATGTCTGTAAATACTTAATTCTTGAGTTATGTCTAAAGAAAAGTTTCCAATAAATGGTACTGTGTTGCTATGTAGACTACGTTACCTTTATTATCCATGTATATTTGTGGCTAGTCTCTCTTCAACATTGAATGTGTGTAGTTGTGAGTTAACTGAGAAATTCCACTTAACAATGGCAGGATATTCATATCGTAAGCCGGCAGATATGATTTTTATGTTTATAAAGACTTTTGTCCTTGTTTAGTGTGAGGAATCCACCTCCAAAGTTTATAAAAGTATTTTTGATATACCCTATATATATATATATATATATATATATATATATATATATATATATTATAATAAAAAGAAAGAACAGTAAGATATATAATCCGGTGTTCTTAATTGATATTTTTATTTTTACAAAACAGTGCTCAATGTAAATTTACAGAGCATAGATATAAAATTCCAAAATTCACTTGAAGATGAAACAGAACTAACACTTTTAAATTAACTGTATAATTAAATTTAAAGTTTTTAGCTTTGGTTTTTGAAACATAGTAATTCCTGTGTAGTGAAGAAACCATATTTTAAATCGGTTAATTTATAATATATATATATATATATATATATATATTTCATTGAAAATGGTTGACAAGGAAGATTTATATCTATATGTTTGTGTGAGGATATGTCATATTTCGTTATACATTTGTATTATGTTTAAAAACTACATATTAGATGTGTATATTTGTATTTGAATTATAATTGTATTTTTGTATTTGGAGTTTTATCAGTGTGTGTATTTGTATATGTATTTAGGGTAAATATTATTATTTTTTTATATTATTTAATTTTACCCGACAGCCCATAAATAAAATGGACTGACCTACTATCATTAGAGTAAGATATAAATATAAATATTTAAATTAGCCAATGGTGAGTTTTCCATTAGTACCTAATGATTATGTTGTACATGAAACTCAGAGCTACCAGTGAGGAACAAAATATATTTATTATTAATATAAATTATGGCTCTGTCATTATACATTGAACACTGTTTTATTAGCACCAGCACTTAATGTGTGATATTCTCTCTCTCTCTTTCTCTCTCTCTCTCTCTCTCTCTCTCTATATATATATATATATATATATATATATATATTCAGTGTATGGATATTAGTTTGTAACCCTGGGTTTCACACTTCTGCAATCATCAGACAAACTGGTATATTTTCTTAAAAAGTGGATCTAAAACAGTTTGTCTGATGATCACAAAATCGTAAAACCCAGCATTACAAACTAATATCCATACAACTGAATATGTTAGCTAGCGCTATCTCAGATATTGAGCACTTTCCACTTAAGTACCACACACACACACACACACCACCACCACCACTACCACCACTTCCTATCTCTGGCTATACTGAGCCACATGGGACCAAGATATCAGGTCAGATCATTGTGCCATCTTACTTTAGGCTAACCACTCACTCTTTCCCCCACTACCTAACAGTCCACCTGTTGTCTGAGATGAGAAGCATGTCCAGCCCATGTCTACCCTTCTTGATAGCGTTGATTATGTCCTTATGTACTGTCTGCTCTCAAATCCAGGTGTCACTCTTCTTGTCATGTAAAATGATGCTGAGCATGATGCCTTCCATTTTATGTCGGACCACTGCAAGTATATGTGCAGTGGTGATGCTGAGTATCCAGGCCTCACTTCCATAAATCACTGGCTTATTGTATTCACACACACACACACATATATATATATATATATATATATATATATATATATATATACATTATATATACATATATATATATATATATATATATATATATATATATATATACTGGGTGTAACAGCAAAATGGTCTAAGTCATGTAACAGCATGGGATAATTGTCCAACCCTCAAAATGTTTAATATCTAAAAAAAAAACACTAAACTAATTGAGTTTTTTTTTTCTAGATTTTTGGATAAGACATTTAGCTATCTTGACACCGTTTTCAATGAAAAACCTTTTGAGTTACTGAGCTAGACATAGAACAGGTTAAAATCATTTTCTGTCAGCCCCACTATGTCTTCTCAACTGAACAATGGTGAGAGGAAAAAGATCATTCAGGCTTTCAGTAATGGTAACAACATTCATACTCTGGCTTCAAGGTCCATTCAAGAGAACACTGAATAAGTTTAAATAAGAGAGAACAGACGAGAGGGAAACTGGATCAGGAGGTTGCAACAGCAAGAGGGATCATCATTTCAACTTAGATCTAAATACATTCAAAGTGTTCAAAGTAGATTCCAATAGTGTTATAAAAACCTCTGAGAATTCCAGTAAGATATCTTTAATCATTCCTAAAACACAATGGTTCAAAGTTTGATCTAACAATTGGACAATGAATATATTCTTTAAGAAATGCCACTATTTTACTATTTATTGCAAACCAAATTAGAACATAATCCAATAAAACCATAATAAATAAAAACAAACTTTTTTTATAACCAACATTATAACAATAAAACAATCTAAATAAATATGAGTTTGTCATGTTGATATCATTTCAATTTATGAAACTATTTCGAAGTTATAACAACTAGAAAATTAAAATCACTGCTTTATAATAATTTCTAAGATTTAAACATTCTGAAATAAAATCCAACATTATCTACTTGAAGCACAATGACACAGTCTAAAACATTCTTTGCCTTTGCTTTCTGTAAAGTTAAATAAATAAAAGTTTGTAATATTTGATATAATTTGTATTCAAGAAACTATTTTCCAATTCTAATTACAGATGTTATTATAGAAATATCATTTCAGCCAATTAGCCTCTGACCATCACCAGTTGTCTATTGTTTGGTTGATATGAAATATCTGTTAATTATTGAGTTATTTTGTGTCTCTGATGATAGTTATTGTTTGTCATTTTGATATTTAGTTATCATGCTGCCATCATACCACTTTTGCATAATTTTGTATTTCAGTTTTGGGTTGAGTAATTATCGATAAACGTTTTTTAATTTTAATTTATTCAAACTATTGATCATTTTGTATTCATTTTTGACATCAGTAACTGGCAATATACTTTCTAATGTTGTGCAACCTTCACTCAATAATTTCATAATATATTGTTTCTCTTTTGAGGTTATATGTGGGAGATTTGTCATGGCTTTCCAATATGAACAGATTAAGGTTAACAGTGATAGAATTGATAAAAGCAACAATGGCTTAAAGTTCAGAGTGGACAATTCTCTCTTTTAGGTGTAAGAATAAAGACTCAAACTTCTGCTCAGGTGTAACAATAGAAGAAGAAAATGTTTATTTACATACACACAAAAAAGGTAAAGAGATATATGCAAAATACGAGAGAAAGAAAAAGAAAAGAAAATTTCTTTAACTTAAAAGAAGAAAAAGTGTTCATCTAAAGTCTGGCTCAAGATATTTCTCTGAGAACCTAAAAGTTCTTTAAGCAAGTAAATTATTCTTAATGGGTTAACACTCATGTGAGATTTCTTGTTGAGGAGGAAACAATCAGAACATCCATTTTTTGTAATTGACTCACACACACACAAACTCACTATGAAAGGAGGGAAAAATCAAACTTGCACCAATGAAAAGTGCATATATAAAAGAAACACAAGAAATATAAAGTCAATTGTTGATATCCACTGACGAGTGGACGGAGTGATTGATGGAGGGTCCATCTACAAAACTCTAGAGTCAGGATGCTGAAGATAACACCAATCAGATAAGTGACAAACTTTATACTTTTATTAATTCTATATATAAAAGCTAATCCTTACAACAATCATAGCAGTATCTGCAACCTTTGTCAACAAGAGAAATTAGCTATAATAACATATTCAGACCAAAAACAACTTTTAAACCAAGTATCATAAATTATGTCTCATATTTCCTTTTGGGTTTATTTGAAGTGGGTTAAAAAGAACATATGTATATTTCATTTAATACCCCACTGATATATTTCCAATACACTTGATTTCTCCTCCTCACCTTCTACCACTGCTCATATTGTGTGTTTATTCCTTTGTTTCTTTTTTAAAAAAATATAACATTCATAAATTTTTATTCTTTAAAAAATAAAGTGTTATAAAATGAATTGTCCAGAATCACTAGAAGATACTGAAAGGTTAAAACCAAGGTAGCAGAAATGGCTGATTTCTTAATTTTCTATATTTATATATATATATATATATATATATATATATATATATATATATATATATATAATTATTTAAAAAAAAATATGATTCCTTCGCTACATAAGAGTTCTCATGTTTCAAAAACAACCTCTTTCAGAAGGTGACTGATATGCAGATAAAAATTAACTGTTAGACCCCCTATCAAAATAGTCACCCCAGCCGTTTCCATAGTAATTAATTTTGTGAGCGAAAATGCTTATAAAGAGACGTAAATTTCAAGATTGGTTATTCCTAAATTTTTGCTTGAGGATGAAACAGGGCTTGATACCTTAATTCAATTTAATTTTAATAATTATATTGAGGGTTTCGGCTCTCGTTTTTGAAACATGAGAACTCTTATGTAGCAAAGGAAAGCTCTACTTTTGTTTGGAGCACTGTTTTTTAAAAATAAAATCAAAAATACTAAAGAACTCCAGATTATTTACCTAACATGTTCTTTCCTATTTTTCTACATACCTGCACATATATATATATATATATATATATATATAATTGCATTATTGTGTACAGATTTATACACACACACACATATATGTATATGAATATGGAGGAACTGGATGGTATAATAGTTGTTGGTATGGGTAATGGAACAGACAATCCTATTTATTCTCTACCAATATTCTAAAGAATGTTATGAAATTGTTTTTTCTCCCAGTTATGGGCAAATAGAAAGCCAATCAGAGACTTTTCCCCCTGTAAAGTTGTTCAGCTAACAGATAGTTCCAATGATAGAAAAACCTACAGCTTGGCAGTTGCCATTATTGGTTCCACAGTAGGTGGGAGATACAAGAAAGGTTGGATGTCAGGTCCAACTTGGTTCAATCAAAAATGCAATTACTCCAGAAACAATGAATAAATCCTACAATTAAAAATGAAAGCAAAAAATTGCCCAGTATGCCTTATCATATAGAATGACCTTGTGTACATGTATATGCATATATATTATTTATAAATATAATTATATACAACATATCTATTAATGCTAATGCAACTAGTAGGCTGCAAAGTTATTCATATCCCTAGCAAAAACATAGTTTTTGTAAACAGAACCAAACACAGGTGATTTTTCATCATTTTTAAAATAGGTAATTGTGTGCTTTTAAATTGGTATTACTAAATGTTTTTCAGCAGTCTTTATCCAAAACAAATTGCCAAAATTAATGAACCTATGTTGCATACATATTAACACTCTTGTGACAAAAGATCTGATTCTGGTAAAACTACTGTTACTTTATAGTGTTGCAGAATTTTGAGGTTAAAATGGACAATTGGTTTACCCACACCAAGAAGGTTAAGGAAACAAATGGGTAATTTTAACAAATCAAGATAAGGAATTTATTTACAAATTTACACATGACATTCTCTACCAAGTGCTCCAAGAAGTAGAATAAACCATTGCAAACTATGATATGCAATGGAAGTGATCAACCATTGAAGACAACTACCCTTGATTCATCATAAAATTTCAGGATGTAGTATTAATATTAGGTTGGTGCAAAAACAATGTCGTTTCCTCACATATGTTACTATGTGAGAAAACGACATTATTTTTGCACCAACCTAATACATATTCTAAACTGATTTTATCCCATGCAAGATAGTAAAGTCATTAAGGGGTTACTAGGTGTGAAAGAATTTGGAACAGAAACTTTACCAAGGAGCAGGAAAAAAAAAAGGAGGCCAGTAGATAATAATTGACATTGCATTTTAATTTTTGGATTATTACAGTTGGCTGGAAAGCATGGAACTGGAAGAGAGTTCCACAAGCGAGAAGTGTGGGAAAAGAAACTGTTAGCATAGAATTTATGGCTACATCTAGCCAGCTCAACTGTAAATTGGTGAGATTTCAATGCCAGTCTAGTATTGCGCCTAATTTTTTAAAAAATCTAGGTACCATAGCAAAGAGCTCATTCAAACAATTACCATGAAAATATTTATAGAAAAGACACAAGAAGGCAACCATACAGTGGTGGGAATGTGACTGAAACTGAGTCGCTAGGTCAGGACTGATAATATTGCTGATACTTCTTTTAATTTTCAGGAAAAATGTTTAAAACAGAGGTAAGAGAGTTTCTTGTTCATACAAAGCTATATGGTTACATACCTAAAAAATTGATGTGTGAGATAGTTTGAAATACTTAGCTTTCTGTTAAATTGTTGAAATATAGTTCTTTGAAGTGCCAAGTGCTTGGTTAAGGCTAATAATATAACTGGTGAGTAATTTGATACAGGCAAAAATTTGAATGCTGGACGTGGGAACAGAAGCAAAACTTTTCATATGACTTCCGATACTCTTCTCTTGTTGATTTAATTTTTTCCTTATTTCATATCAAAACGAATTTCACATAGGCTTGCTATTTTCTTATCTTTCTTTTTTCTAATATCAATGGCTAATTCCTCTGGAAGCAAGTTTTTCATTGGTCAAAAGAAAATTTCATGTAGGCTCACAAATTTCTTTCTGTCTTTTTCCTTAGTTCACCTGAATTTAAAGGAAGTAGTTAAAAGGAGTTATTATTTTGTACTCACCACATCGCATGACAGATGCTAGTCACCCCAAACAAGTCATACCAGAATGGTATGACTTGCTTGGGATTAAATTTACAGTAGGTTATTCTTACAGACAATAATGACTGGATGTACTCTTAATGAGGCTCCTTACTTTGAATATCTCTTCCAACTCAAGCTCACCTCAGACCTTAAGTGGAACCCATATGCACAATCCATCACTAAAGAGGTTAGAAAAATGGTTGGTTCCTTGTACTGTACCAGAAAGTATCTGACTTCTCCTGCAATGCTCTACAGTTATAAGATTCATATCAAACCATAAATAGAGTATTTCTGCCATGTATCCAGAGCCGAATCATCCTCATTCATTCACTTTTTATTCCATTGGTAAGAATGAAGTCCCATTCAAACAACTTCTTCCCAAGAACCACTACATTATGCAACAGACTCCCCAGAGGATGCTTCTATAATCACTGCAATCTTAATCTCTTCATCTCGGTTCAACTATTATCTCCTTTCAATGACCTCATTCAGTAATCCTCTACTTTGAGAGGCTTTGGAGCCATGTATTGTGGGAACAACATTGAAAATAGACTGTGATCTACATTTATACTTTGCTCATCAGTTAAGCAACAAGACACTAAGATGCAAGGGATTTCTGAATGATAAAGAATATGAGAAAAATATAGTATTAAAGAGAGAAGACAATAACAAAACAGGAATTATGAAGACAGAAGATAACAGCATTGCATTTAAATTTTGGAGGATCAAAGTTGATAGGGAAGCAAAAGAGGCTAGAAGTGAGTTCTATAAGTGAGTAATGCAAGAGAAGAAACTGTTAGAACAAAACTTATGGTTACATCTAGCCATTTCAACTGTAAAATGACAGCTAGCTGCCAATCTAGTTTGCACTTAAATCCATAAATTTAGGTTCCATAACAGAAAGTTGATCCAAACAATTACCATGAAAATATTTATAGAAATGTTTTTGTTGCATGAAAAATTTCAAAGCAATGACAAACTTGTGTATACGAGATGTGGAAACGAAAATCGTGTCCCAGCTCGTGACAAAAACAGACTATCATTATTGTTTCGTTCATGTGTCATTTGATAAATTGAAATGTAATTGTTGTCTTTGATAATAGCTTATGTAAGCCAAAAGCTTAGATTGGATTTAAACATGTATCAATATGGTGATTTCCTTTGGTCTTTCAATGATAATGTTATTAAGCTTATCAGACAATATGAAAGAAATTTACTTAAAATAAATAGACAAACCTTGTCTATATTATTTAATGAAACATGCATTAATGAAAAATTGATGCCTAAATATACACAATATATATATATATATATATATATATATATATATATATATATATATATATATATATGTCATAAACATTTTTTTTCAAAACTGTTGTTGATATATCAAAATTTCAAAAGTGGTTATAATTTGTTTAATAAAAGTTATTTCTTAATGAATATATAGTTTAATTAAAATTTATTGATGATCTGAAAAAAGTAGGGATTTTTTAATTATTATCTTAGGGATTCACTTACTTTTGTGCAGTACTCTGTGTTCATGTGTATATATATATATATATATATATATATATATGCAATAATTAACAGCCTATAAAATATAGTTAGATAGGACTTATATTTTGTTAAGTTTTTATTGTTGGGTTTTAGCATGTGGATCTTTAAATATATTTTTCCAGTTATCATTGTTTTATTCTGTTCTTTCATGAATGCATCTTTTCACTTCCTGAACAGTCTACCGTTGTTGAAACAAAGATACTGTCATCAATGCAAGGGAGATAACTTTAGAACAGTAAAAAATAAATACCTTTGAACAGTTTACCATTGTTACAACAAAAACACTATCATCAGTGCAAGGGAGATAACTCGAGTATTTACTATAGAAAAGTAATAACTTAAGAAAAGAATAAAAACATGCTTATTAGTGCAAGGGAGATAACTTTGTGTCATGTTCCTTTAGGATGTGGGCGATCTTGGCTCTCTACAACTTCCAGTCTGTTCTAAAGTTTGTCTTTTTACCATCTTCCCTAATCCCTGTTCTGCCAACCATTTATACAAGCTGATTAAATAGGTTATGTACTGCTTTCCTCTGTTTCTCTTGCTTTCTGTATGTCCTGAGAGTGTTAAATTTTCTAAGCCCTCTTTCCAAATCATGTGTGCTAGAAATTGTTAGGATAAAGACAATGATATCTGTAAGGGGAAGGAGCTAACTCTTGCACAGAAATATACACTTGGCATATTATGCACGCATAAACAGTAAATATATATGACTATTCAGAAATCTTTTACACTATTTACATTGTTTGGACTATTGTCCTCATCTTTGTTGCCATATTTATTACAACGTTTCGGTCGTTGTACACTCCGACCTTTTTCAGGTGGTTAGAATATCAAACAGAACCCTTTATTTCACTCACTGGGGTAGACTGTTCTAGTTCCACATGCCATGTTTAATGGATGTCAGTTATCAGTTATCTCCTTTTAATTCCCCTCTCCAAGTTCTCCACTGCCTTAAACGGGTATTGAACACACACCCTTTGGGTCCTGTCACTGGATCTAACCAATGCCTTTATTCACTGTGCCATGTGTCCTTGAGGACATCTGTGTATGAACATGGAACTAGAACAGTCTACCCCAGTGAGCAAAATAAAGGGTTCAGTTTCACATTCCAACCACCTGAAGAAGGCCGGAGTGTTCAATGGCCGAAATGTTGTAATAAATATGGTGACAAAGATGAGGAGAATAGTCTGAATAATGTAAATAGTGTACATAATACCTCATCTCAGAAATATGGACAGAAATCTTTTACTTTGGCATGTTTCACTGATGAGCAGGTGTTATCAGAAAAAGAAGTTATTTAGAACAAAATCCTCATTTGGTATATAGATTAAACAATATGGTATACATAAAGCTTCAAGAAATGGAGAAGTAATATTGAAATTAGTTAAAATGTAATTTTTATAATGAAACAGTCAAAGTAAAAATCAAACATTCTGTCTTGATAATGTAGAGTTTGTCATTTTGAAATAAAATAATTTTTCTGACAATACCAGTTCATTGCTGAAACATGTCAAATTTAAGTTTTCCAAATTGTCTTATTTATTTATCATTGCAAGAAATTCTGACCATTTCCTTGCATGCACATACTAACACAGGGTGAGGCAAAAGTCACACACCATAAGGATAATTTATTAAAAGTATATACACACATGAAAATTTTATTTACTAGTTATTCCTCTGTCATTTTACTGTATTCATATTTAATTCTTTCTTTAAGTAACTCAATATTATTCAGGTGCATCAGATAAACAACTGATTTCAAATGACCTCACAGGGAAAAAAATCGGCCATCTTACTTCATCAAAATTGTTTCTGCAAAATAAGAAAATATCTAAGATATATAATATTTAAGACATAATTAATGAATTAACCCCTATGAGGCATCACTTTTAACTCACCATAAAGATATATATATATATATATATATATATATATATATATCTTTATGGTGAGTTAAAAGTCATGCACCATAGAGGTTAATTCATTAATTATATCTTAAATATCTAATTTGTTTTGATATTTTATGCATATGTATATATCAATCTATCTATATCTATATCTATATATATATATATATATATATATATATATCTTTATGGTGAGTTAAAAGTCATGCACCATAGACGTTAATTCATTAATTATATCTTAAATATCTAATTTGTTTTGATATTTTATGCATATGTATATATCAATCTATCTATCTATCTATATATATATATATATATATATATATATATATATCTTTATGGTGAGTTAAAAGTCATGCACCATAGACGTTAATTCATTAATTATGTCTTAAATATCTAATTTGTTTTGATATTTTATGCATATATATATATATATATATATATATATATATATTATTCGGAGGATTTGATAATTATATTTAATTAATTCATCGAGTCTGATAGAAACATCAACAGAATGCAGAAAGCACTGGACGGCCGTTTCGTCCTATATTTGGGACTCATCAGCAGTGCGCATCCACTACCAAGAATTGAAACCCTGACAGTTAGGTTGTCAAGCAAACATTATACCAACTGTTCCACCAGGCCTCGGTGATATATTTCAATTCGGTAGTGGATGTGCACTGATGATGAGTCCCAAATATAGGATTAAATGGCCGTCCAGTGCTTTCTGCATTCTGTTGAGGTTTCTATATATATATATATATAGAGAGAGAGAGAGAGTGAGAGAGAGGGAGAGAAAGAGAGAGTACAGGTAATTAATCTATTGGTATATAACTTTACACTACTTTATGAACTCCCTTCTCTTTGTTTACTTTTTCTTTATCCTTTTAATTTTTAAAAAAAAGTTTTTGGGTTTTTTATATAGTATACTGAGTATAGTTATTATTCTTAATAATTTAACTTATCTTTAAAATTTTAAGTTGTCAATATAATCTTACTTATTATAAAACGCAGATTGTGTGTGTGTGTGTGTGTGTGTGTGTCTGTACGTTTATATATTGGATTGGATTTCCTACATTTTTCAACCGATTTCAAAAAAACTTCACGGGACTATGTAAAATTACCTTGTGGTGGTTCTGACAGCACCAAAAGTTGGAAAAACACAATTGTTTTTGCACAAAATCAATTTGAAAACACGATTAAGAGGCATTAATGAAAGGAGGACAACTCATATCGAGTTATACTTATTAATATCGAGTTATACTTATTATAAAACCCAGGTTGGTTGTTTGTGTGTGTGTGTGTTCGTTTATATATGGGATCGGATTTCCTACATTTTTCAACTGATTTCAACAAAACTTCACTTTTTTTTGGCAGGTAATGTTTCTTATTGTCTTGCACACTTTTTTCTTTATTTTACATTCAGAATGCTTTAAAAATTCCATTTACAAGACAATTGTTTATAATAAAATTCTATTGAATATCATAACGATTGAAAACAATGTTTTTGTTTAAGTTTGGGTTTGACCAATTCGTAAAAAAAAAAAAAAGAATAAAACTTATTAAGACATGCGTGTCCGTCAACCTTAAACAATAATCTTTGTCAATTTTATTTTTCAGTCTTTATGATGGTCGATACTTGATCTATCTCTTACTGTCACATCCCCGGGCAACGCTGGGCTCTACTGCTAGTTATTTTTATTTTTAATCATTTTTTTTTGTTATATAATTAATAATTTCATTTTATAAAACTTCTTTTTTTTCAGGCTTTCTTTAATTTCTCTTCATCTTTCTTACAACCCCAACTTGGGGTGTTAAAGTTAATATCTTATTTGAATTTGTGTAGCTTCTTTCCATTTAAGCCAAACAACATCCGCACTCCCCTTACCACCATGCAGGCAGTTTTGTTTTGTCTGCTCTGTTATGGGTTGACTCTGTAGCAATTCTTCAACTGCTGTCTTTTTTAAATATGCAATCTCTAGTTCCAACACTGAATACAGTCCACCATTTAAGTTAAATAAAGCTAATGCACTGACATGAGTTGAAATAGTTTATACTCATGAGGTAATTTTGGATTTCTTTGCTATGTAATATATATATATATATATATAAGTAAAAGTTTTGTCACTTAGTTGATTGATATTACCTTCAGCATCCTGACTTCAGAGCCCCATAGCAGACCCTGTCTGTCCACTTGTCAGGGGGTTATCAGCAACTGACTACTTATACTTCTCAATTTTTCTTTTTTATATGCACTTATCATTGGTGCAAGTTTTTTACATAATGTGTGTGTGCATTTGGCTGCATGCGCCTGTATGCAATTATGTGTGTACATGTAGGGGTGTGTGATTATTTGTCCTTTTTTTCTCTCCACTTTCACTCCTTAGCTTTTTTTCTCTTGTTTTTCTTTTTCTTCTTTTTTTTTAATTGTTGCCATTTGTTGCTTTTTGCTTTCCAGTCTTTTCTAGACATGTTGTCATTTTTAATTTTTGAATAAACTTATGCTTAAATTGTAAAGTTTCTTTTTTCTATTTTTAGGGTATAAATTATGGGTGATTTGGTTTATGGGATATTTTCTTTGCTATTTGAATATATGTATATAGAGTATACAATATATACACTTAAACCCACAATTATTTACATATATGTAATTTTAAATAGTGTATATATAGTAGATTATTTGGTTAGCTCTATCTTTGATATTGAGCACTTTCTAATAATTACTGTACATATAATATATAAATAATAATATATATCATATATTACATATATATATTTATATTTATATGCACACAATTTTCAATATATAGTAAATTAAATATTTCCTCATATCATTTTTTATCAAATGTTTCCTTTTTATTTAATGGTTGCTAAGGCAATATAATACTTAATAGCTCAATACCTAAGGCAATATTTGAAAATGTAAACAATTGGTGATTGTTTTGAAAATGAACAAAAGAATTTGTTGAGGCCAAGAAATTATTGCTTGGAGAAAGGTAAGGATTTCTAAAAGCAGAGTGAATTTTTTGCTGATGCGGAATAAATTTTTATATACAAGAATTAATTTGTAAACAATAATTGTGGAGAAACAGAAGAATGTAAAAACAAAGTTATATTGTTTTAAATTGTTAACCCATTATCAATAGTCAGGTGTTGTCAATCCAAGATCGAAGGAAATGAGTATCAATGAATCTAGGGGTGTGGTCAGAAGTATGCGAGTTGCATATAAACTGTATACTACTTGAAACCTAGGGGAGATTTGGAGCAAAGAGTTGGAGAAGTTGCAGTTGGACGAGAAACGATCTGAGGGTGCTCAAGCCCGGCAATGGACCTGAGATGCTGGAAGATTCTGGAAGAAGTCACATGTCCTGCTGTCGAATAGAATTGCTGAGCAGAGTATTGTTGACGTCAAGCTGGACAGGAAAATGGCTGATGTGGAGACTTGATGACTCAAAGTCATGATGACCTGACATTTCATGTGAATGTTTAACCCACTCCAAGTTTAGAAACAGAAAATTCCAATTAATATTGTGAATGTTTGAATTTATATTTGATTCGTTCTCATTTCATTTGTGTGTGTGTGTATATATATATATATATATATATATATATATATATATATATATATATATATATATATATTAAAACTAATGAAAGTGACACTCCTATCAAAATCCTTATTGGATGATGATCCCAGGATCTGACACACTTTTGGAGACATGACATCATTATCACTAACTCAAAGCCCTCCAGTAATACCTCATGATATCAGTAGGCTTTATTTGTTCTGAGTACCAGGTGCAAATAAATGCTGTCTCTCTCTGTCCTAACATTGAAGCGTATCTTCTTTTATCAACTGGAGATCAATCAGATATACCACGGCTGAAGGGGGAAGAAAAGCCTAGTATCTGAATACAACAGGATAAGCATTAATTATAAAGCAAACAGCCTTACTCCTACCACACTGACAATGCTGAAAAAGAAACTCTACCTAAAAATGAAAAAAATATATAATGATCTATTCACTATGAATATGCAGTTCAGAAAACCATTGGCTAGAAAAACAGAGAATTAGAAGCAATGAAATATTTTGTATAATATATATATATATATATATATATATATATATATATAAAAGTAAAAATCCATGGGTAACTAATCCAAGTGAATCCTATTTATATAAAATATTAAAACTGATCCACTACAGAGAACTCAATATATTTATTATAGAGCATAGAAATGAATTGCATAAAAATGAAACTCACTTGTACCCCATTTTTATGGTCATTTTGATCCATGGGAAATTGTCAATACTAAAACATTTGATCTAAAACATTTTAGTATTCACAAGCTCCAGGGAATTTATCCCAAGAGGTAAAATAAGCATAAAATGTGACTACAATTGAGTTATATTTTTATGCAATTCATATATATATATATATATATATATATATATATATATATAGATAATATTAGTGGTAAATATACATATATATGCAAAATCCACAGGTGCATATACACACATGTATATTTTTTGAATAAAAAATTCCAAGAGGATAGAATCCAGGTAGAACTCAATGTCCAGGACACACTCTCATAATTACACTCTCTCTAAATTCTATTTTTATTTCCGGAGTAGGTTTTTTTCTGTTTTCTTTTTGAATTTGTAGGTCTGATGAATTGGATCGTATTTACGATTCCAATGGAATAAATTATGACCATGGAATATTAGTGTTTAAGCCTTTTTATTATATATATATATATATATATATATAAAATATGTGGTGCAGTTCAGTTTATATTACAATGAATCATTCATACAAAAAGTAGATGAGTAAAATTTATTTTATATCATTAACTTTACTAATCTACTTTTATATGAATCATTCATTGTAATATATATATATATATATATCAAATTATATGATTATTTACATAATGATCAGTACTTCTGCAGTGGAATTTATACAATCTCGGCATAGAATAGAGTATCTGTATACTCCACTTAGGATCAAAATGTAGTATCTTTGTACTTTGGGAAGATTGTTAACAACACTTATATACATATACATATATATATATATATATATAGAGAGAGAGAGAGAGAGATAGTAGGCCGATGAAAGAAATTCAAGAGACAATAAAACAGCAAAAATAATAATATAAATAAAATGTCTAATAATATTTATTGTCTATTATAAGGCCCTTTGACCAAATAGAAGCATGATGAAAAAGATGTTAAAAATCATAATTTTCAGACATGCCTCTGTCTTTTTGCAATGAGAAATCAAAAATAAAGTTATTTTTCCCCTGCATGTGTTATATTACTGATGAACTCTAGTAGTTTGGGCCTAGTTGTTTGCCACAATTAGGGTTGTAGAGGATTTGTAGATGCCTTTATATTGAGACTGTATTCACTGAGTATGCCTAAACTTCTATTTAAACCTAGAATGTGTGAATTTATTTTAAAAATTTATTTTAACTCAGATTTTGGTGTTCTTGATAGCATTTAAATGAAGACTCTAAAATGTCTTTCTTTTGGAATCTTCTGTAATTCCATTGCCATCTTCAGTTCAATATTTATATATATATATATATATATATATATATATATATATATAGAGAGAGAGAGAGAGAGAGAGTCAACAAACAAATTCACATTATTACATTTTTCCAAGTTTTCAAAAAGATGTACATCAAGCTATAAGATTGTTTTGACCATCTAAGTGATTATCAAGAATTGAGTGTTGTCTGTATAATAGACAAGATTTTGTTGGCTACATACTGGAAATATTTTTGGGACATGCTGGAATTCAAATTAATTAAAAATGATGTCACATATGAAACAGATTGACAGAGCTCTACTGCACTGGAAAAGAATGTATTGAATGTTAGTACATATTCTCCTTTTATGTACTATGGTTCTGCACAATTTCCTGTCTTTTATAGCCCTTAATAACTTGTCTTTTGCCATCTCTTTCAAACCCTGATCTACCAAGTAGGTTTTGTGTTGCTTTCCTCTGACTCTCTTACCTTCAATCTGTCCTGTATCTAAGCCCCCTTCCTCATTATAGTCTTCAAAAATGTCAGCTGTCTCTTCCTGATGTTAAATATAATTGTCCTTTTTGTTACCATTGTCTCAAGGACTTTGTCATAGCTCACATGATATATTCTAAGTATCCTTCTGTAGAACCGCATTTCTATTACTTCATCTATGAGATTGTCCAGTATTCACTACCATATAGGGGAGGACTGATACTATGTAAAAATTCAGTAATCTTTCTTTTGTTTCTAACAATGTTTTTCTCTTTCTTAATACTTTGCTTAAATTTCGAGATCACACATTTTGTTCTCTGTTAATACAACTTCCCAGGTATCTAAACTGTTGCACCTGTTTGATTTCAGCATCTCCAATTTTCAAATTGCATGATGGGATGCCCCTTTTGCTAACAACCATGCATTCAGTTTTCCTGCAATTGATGTTTAATCATTTCTTGTTACTATCAGTATGATTTTGCATACATATGAAATATTTGATGCACACTTTAAAATGCTTTCACTTGTAGCTGAAGATATTTTATTCAATGTGGGTTATTTCATTTGTATAATGATAGCTCCTGGTGGATAATAACATATCAATGTTATTAATGATAACAACAAATTTGTTATCATATAGCTTCAGTTTAATGGGAAAAAAAACTAATATAACCATTACCATAATGTATATTTAGATAAGAAAAATTCATTTAACTAGAAACAAGATGAAAAAACTATTAAAAATGTAATTCACAAATACATGTAACTTAATTAGTGTGATAAACACCTTAGATTTATCATTTACTACACAAAGTTTAAAACATCTACCACATTCCTTATAATAACTTGAAGCCTCAGGAATTCTCCCTTTGTAAAGACATTATTATTTACAAATTCTTGTCTTCTTTGTTACATTATATTAGGTTGGTGCAAAAATAATTTCGTTTTCTCACATAGTAACATATGTTAAAAAACGAAATTATTTTTGCACCAACCTAATATTATCAGTACCAATAATAATAAAAAAAAACAACTAAATTACACTGGTTACAAAAGCATCACATTATCTTGTAGGTTAACATATTACTTATTTTTTAATTTTTTAATCATTTCACCCCAAGCAAGGCAATAAAGCTACTAAGACACAAGGAGTTACTGAGAGTATGAGTAAAAACACTATTAAGAAAACAGAACAATAAAAGAACAAGCATTAAAAAGACAGAAAATAACGTTTGAGATTTCATTTAATTTCTGGAGGTCAAAGTTAACTTGGAAGCAAGAGAGTTCCATAAATGAGAAGTGTGAAAGAAGAAACTGTTAACATAGAGCTTACTGATACATCTAGCCATTTCAATTGTAAGATGATAAGACATTGCTACCAATCTAGAACTGCACTTAAATTCATAAAGTTACATATGATAGAGGAAAGCTAATCATAACAATTACTGTAAAATACTTATAGAAAAGGTACAGGGAAGCTATCTCCTGGTAATGGGAAAGTGACTGAAGCCAAGATGTTAGGACCAATGACATTACAGATTCTTCTTGGATTTTATCAAGAACCTCTAAATATATAGTGGGTGTACCAGACACAATGTGGCAACAACACTAAAGTAAGAACAAATCGTAGACTTATAAATATGTAAGACAGATTCTGGGGAAAAATTATCTGGCACAAGTGTGGGAGCCAATTTTCCTAGCAGCAGATCTAGCAACTGATTCAATATAATCTTTCCACTTCATGTCAGTGGAAAATGTTAGTCCAAGCATGTGCAATGAGTCACTCTTCTGGAGGTTGGCGTCAGCCATACTGATGGAAGGTAAAAAGAGTTCTCTTAGACAATTAAAAGAGAGCAGTTTTGTTTTGGAGGTGTTAAAATTAACAAGCCATTCCTTGTCCCAGTTAACAACAGATTGTAGGCCATTTTTGAGATCAAGTGACAATTTGACCTTATTGAACTGATCTATCCTATTGATAATATTATTTCTATTGAAATATATCGATCATCATGTCACCAACAATCAAAATATGACTATTGCAGGTATATTATTATTAATGAACAAAAATATAAGATAATAATAATAAATATCATGAATAAAATAAAAGAAAACAACTTTAAAACTTTGTTTAAAATAAAATAATTAAAACCAAAATAATAAAAGTTATCCCAGCATGAAGCAGAAAACTTTTCCTGCCTGAAAACAGATACTTCATCCGACAAAAATACCAATCTAACTCTTTTCACTACCAACCATGAAATAAAACTTTTCCTGCCTAAAAAAGGATACTTCACCCTACAAAAATGCCAACCTAACTCTGCCCACTACTGTTGTGGTAATTTACACACACGCATGGATTCTCCCAGCTATAAATAGGAGCAGGTACTGCCTTTTGGAGAGGGGAGTTTCCAGCAGACAGCTCTGACAGTTGGACTGAACATTCTTGCTGACTATGTTGAATATTTATGAAATGAACACATGATGAGCATGATTAGTCATTTCCTTATAAGGAAACATTTGGCATCAAGTAAAATAGCCTTAATGTTAGTTGAAGTTTATAAAATCATTCTCTTGAAACAGTTTTTCAGGAAAATAGACTTTTGTTATTGCTCTTTCTAGTATTAATGCAGGTTACCTTATTAACCTTTTGTTTGACTTAATATAGAATATCAACATTTTGATGATGTCATTATTTTCTCTTTAAGTTACATGTGCTATCCATTTTAGTCGTTGCTGCTTTTGAAAGTCTTCAAGTTACGTGGTTTCTGTTATTTGGTATATTTCTTTGTTTGTGATTTTGTAACACCGGCCTATGAGATCCTATGAAGGACATCACCTAAGGTAACCGGTAGAACCCCCTACCGTATGTTAACATATTTTTGTGTGTAAGTGCATATTTGTACAAAACAATGTTTTTGACTTTGGAGATTTGATCAATGTTTTAAAATTGTTTTACAGTGAAAAAAAAAATACTTTTATATTGAGAATTTTTTTTTTGTTTGTCGAAGAAAAGAATTTCAAATTATTTACCAGAGAAATAGATTGTGAATGATGAGTTAAGAAATACAACACAAGTGATTTATGCAAGAAATACATTGGTAATGATTTAGAAGGAAATGGCATCATCAAATATTTAATTTATAAATTTATTCCCCAGGATTTGCAATAAAAATCTATTGTGAATAATTTGCTACTGAAATTTGTGCCAAACAATAATTCTTGCTTGTTTGTAATGTATTGCAAATGATCTACAAACAAACTGCATTCAAGACAATTTACTTCAAGAATGCAAAGCAAATGACTTATTACATATACATATATATCTGACTTACTACATATATACATATATATATATATATATATATATATATAAATAAAATCTGTTTTTATCTAAATTACTAAAGCTATACCACCCCTCTTCTTCCTCCAAAAACTTCACATACATCTCTTATCTCTTTACTTCACCCTTTTTCTATTTCCCTTCTTTTTCTCCTTTTCCCATATCATTTCTGTTGGGCTGACCGATTAAATAGGTCAATGTCTGATCCTTACCCACTCCTTCCTCAATATTAAGTATTATAATAAAAAGAATTATAAAAATAAATTTTAAAACTTTCCCTTCCCTCTCTAAACTCGACCATGTCTCTCACACCATTCCTCACCACCCTTTATGTCAACTTATATAAGCTTAATACTGCTCGTCAAAAGTGTAAATTTTAAATTCATTTTTTGTTTCACCTTTTGAAAGTGAAGTCTAAAAAGTCAGAGAAAAATAAAATTCTCTGGTGAAATAAATTATTACAAATGGAGCCTTAAAATAGTCTGTTTTTCTTTAAATTAAATTATATATATATATGTAAATAAAAAGAAAGAACAGTAAGATATATAATCCGGTGTTCTTATAGATATTTTCATTTAAATGTAAACTTATAGAGCATTAATATTATAAATTAACTGATTTAAAATATGTTTTTTTTGCTACACAGTTCTAACCATGTTTCAAAAATGGAAGCTAAAAGCTTCAAATTTAATTTTGTAATTAAATTAAAGGCATTAGTTCCATTTCATCCTCAAGGGAATTTTTGAGTAACTTATTTTTAAAATTACTGGGTTTTAAAGACACTGCAAAAATTCATAATTCTCATTTCCAAGGATACAGAGAAATCCATTCATCCAGACAAGGGGTGGTTGCATGTTCATTATTGCTGTATTTTGTTGTATCAGTTATTAGTTACATTTTGGTAGGGGTAGGGATGTATTTTTCAATGAATTCTGACATCCATTAAATGCATGTAGTCTGGATTTTTTTAAAAATTATTGTTAATAGCAAAAATTTTTATGGCATTTTTTTTATATTTGTATACTTAAAGATTTGGGGGGGGTAGGCTAGAATATGTTTTATTTAACTACAATTTAAAAATATTATAACTTTTAATTTTTAATATTTTTTTTTAAAACAAGTAAATGTATTAGAATTACTTACAGTATATAAAATTATTTTCACTTCAAGTGTAAGTATGTATATTACCAGTTCACAATTTAAAAAAAAAATTTATATTCAAATATTATTTAAGTAAAATTTATGACAATGACGGAAAAAATAGCTAATTCATTTCTCTGATTTAGTAAACTTTTATTTTTTATAAACTTAGTAATATATAGTTTCTCATGTAAGTACAAAGGAGATGGGTCATTCAATGGCTTACATCTTGCTTTTCATATTAATTTCATTTTACTGTAGGTGTTTCATTGGCTTCTTTTAAGTGCTTGTAGTATTTTGAGAGAGGTGTTTAGGTTAGAATACATTTTATTTAACTACAATTTTAAAAGATGTTTAGGTTAGAATTTGTTTTATTTAACTACAATTTTAAATACAATATACAATATATATATATATATATATATATATATATATATATATATATATGTATAACATGTATTTAAGCAGCAAGGATTCTTTTAAACAAATTTTGTTAAATAACATTGATAGAGAGAGTTTGTCTGTCCAACTATTTAAGTTTTTCCAACTATGTTATTCTATGCCAGAACTAAAATTGGTAAAAGTTTATGATTTTTAATTCTGACACAAAAAAACGTAGTCAGAAGTTAGAATAAAAAGTTGAACAAACAAACTTTGTCAATGTTGTTGAAAAATGTACATATATTTTATAGTAAAAAAAGAAAGAACAGTAAGATATATAATTCGGTGTTCTTATTGATATTTTTACAAAACAGTGCTCAGAGCATAAATATTATAAATTAACTGATTTAAAAATATGGTTCCATTGCTACACAGGAATTACCACGTTTCAAAAACAGAAACTAACAACTTTAGTTTGTTTTTGAAACATGGTAATTCCTGTGTAGCAATGGGACAATATATTTAAATCAGTTAATTTATAATACAAATATATATATATATATATCTGAAAGCTCCTGACGAGTGAACTAAATAAAAAGGTTCATCTATAAAAATGGCATTGAGGTGCTGAATATAACATCAATCAGCTCAGTAACAAATTTTATATTTGTATTAATTCATGGCCTCCAGATGACTTCAGAATACTTTGCTTTTCAGAAGTATGAGAGTAAGTTTTCCAGCTTTCATACCTTTGTAATCACCATTAGACTGATCCAACTTTTTCCAATCCTCTGCACTGTCCTCAGATTGACACCCAAACACTCTGAAGTGTTCGTATTTGAAATTGTTGTGCAACAAAAGTGCAGTTAACAAAATAAAAAAAACAGTGTGTATGCGCAAAAGTAAAAATATAAAATGTCTACAAATTACACATTGCACGCTGTGTATATATATATATATATATATATATATATATATATATATAATTATTTATTTAAAAATATGATTCCAACATGCTACATAAGAGGTCTCATGTTTCAAAACAAGAGCCGAAAACTTCAATATAATTATTTGAATTAAATTGAATTAAAGGGCTCTTGTTTTGAAACATGAGACCTCTTATGTAGCGTGTTGGAATCATATTTTTAAATAAATAATTGTATTTATGCTCTACTTTTGTATCGAGCACTATATTTTTTTAAAAAAATAATAACAAAAATACTAAAGAACTTTGGATTATTTACCTAACCAGTTCTTTCCTATTTTCTATATATTTTCACACACACACACACACACACACATATATATATATATATATATATATATATGTATATTTAGGTAGCATTTCTTTATTTAAACATGTTTCATTGAATAATACAGAAATATTATGTCTATTTTTATACTGATCCTTTACAGTTCTCTGATCACTTTCTTGATATTATGATGAAGTTCATCAAGGCTGGCACCATAGATTTTCCTACCCAAGTACTTTTGATCTCCTCCAAGATCATCCTCAGGGGTAAATTACAAAGACAAACTTACTGTAAGGGTAATGAAATTGTGATGGGGAATTTTAAAAAACATGTATGAACATGCTTTGTTATAATTATATTATTACTATGTTATATTCTATTCTCATCATAACAAGAAAATAAAATCCAGAATGATCATTGGATTCTACTTCAGAGCACTCTGAATTTGCAGCCCTCAATATTTACACAAAAAGGAGAAATATATTGAAAATTCTTTAAAGATACTTTAACTATTTCATATTCAATGCAAATCAAAAAGCTGATAAAAAATAAAACAAATTGTCAACAAGCCCAGTCTGATAAAGTCCTAATGGATGAAATGTATCACAAATAAAGTTTTTCCATTATGTCTTACAATTTCCTCAATACTGTTCTTGATATATAGAAATATATATTGTTATCTCATATCATATATCAAACATTGTATATTTAGGTATCAGATCTTCATTCAAATATGTTTTATTGGTTAGAAAGGACAAGGGGTGTCTATTTGCTTAAAACTCCTTAATGGTCGCATGCTTTGTCCATGTTATTCTCAGTATCCTTCTGTAGAGTGATATCTCTTTTGCTTCCTCTTTATATATAAAGGAATTGTCCAGCATCCAATGCCATATATGCAGATTGATGCAAGTTTGATTCATATTGAGTGACCAGTGTTTGTGGCCTTGAGTCAACTAAGCAAATACCTAGATTATAATTAACATTTTAATTTTTTTAATTCCTGGTCGACTTATTAATCAGACTTGCATTTCTGTTCTACTGCATATTTTTGAGTATAACACAATCCTATGTTTCTGAAGCTAAAAACGAGGAATGAATTATATCCTTGAGTATATGACAATGTAGTATAGCTATCTCCATGTAAATACTTTTTGATAAGTTATACCATATTATTCATTAAAATACCATATTATTCATTAGAATAACATATTAGTCATTAAAATAGCATATCATTCATTAAAATCACATATTGATTACAATACCATATTATTCATTAAAATAACATATTATTCATTAAAATAACATTATTTATTAGAAAAACATATTATTCATTAAAATAGCATATCATTCATTAAAATACTATATTATTCATTAAAATAACATATTATACATTAAAATACTATATTCATTAAAATAGCATATTATTCATTAGGATAACATATTATACATTAAAATACTATATTATTCATTAGGATAACATATTATACATTAAAATACTATATTATTCATTAAAATAACATATTATACATTAAAATACTATATTCATTAAAATAGCATATTAAACATTAAAATAGCATATACATTATAATATCATATTATTCATTAAAATCTCAATGTTGCACTAAAATATTTAATTTTTCACAATATTAAAGAATAGAAATGAACCAAATATTTAACCATTGCTAATTTCCATTTCAAAATATTTTTGAATTTTTAGGGAAAGCTGCTAAGTAAGCCATATCAGGTAATACATTTTAAGGTGTTAATTAATCTATTGTACTTTTCTGTTTGATATTATCTTTATATTTATATATATTAACAAATTATGGAAATAAAAAAAAAATATTGTCTTTCATTACAAATGAAAAGAGAAAGCTTTCTAAAAAATACAAGTAAATCAAAATATTAATTCATTTTTTTATTCAATTTTGGTGAATTTCCTGTCTTGGAGACAAAATACGTTCAATTATGCAGATTCTCAAAGAACAAATATGGTCGACATATCGAATACGTTTTGTAAAGAATTGTTATCAACACCTGCCTACTTTGTGTTTTATTATCTATTGTGCTGAGTCGATTTGCAATGTTGCTGTTTCAAAGAAAAGGCTTGTTAAGCTGAGTAAAAATTTCTGAAAATGTGTAATTGTGTATAATACGACCCCACCTTCTTTGCCTTTAATTTTCATTCAAAATTTCTCATATTATATACAAGAAAATATAGTAGTAAGTATAACCTGGGTAGGATGCTGGTGGCCTAATAATTATTAGAACAGAAAATAGAATCAGTAAAATTTACAGAAGAGGCATGTATTCATTGTTCCCTTTCTCTATGAGTAAATAGGCACTTGGAGCTGCTTCAGTTTTGTAAGGTAGTCCATTTGGGGTGTCAGTAAAACAATATAACCCCATTAACATTCACTTATTGATACGTTCTTTGATCAAATTTGTCCACTCAAACAGCTTCTTCCTAAGAACTTCTACTATGTGGAAATGACTCCCAAGTGGATGCTTTCCTGTCAACTACAATCATAACCAGCTCAAGTCTAGAGTTAATCATTATCTTTCACACATATCCTTATAAACTGCACTAATTTCTACCACTCACTCAAACTCCTTCAGTATCCCTCTACCTCGAGTAGCTCTTGAGCTGTGTATAGGCTTAATATTAGTAAAAAAAAAAACAAGTGTCTGTTACCTAAATACACGCACACACACACACATACATATATATATATATATATATATATATATATATATATATACAGTTGACCTGTCTGGTGGCTGAGATAGTCTCATATTCTGCACTGATATCAGTAGTAATTCTTCATATCCTGAAAAAATAAAAATTAGCACAACACAAACCTCTTGTCCAAATTTTCTCCCCATTTTGCCTATGTCAGACTAAGCAACATCTGTCATCCAGTTCACAATACTCTCCCATCTTAGGATTAGGGGTTTATCCCTTGTTCCTTGTTCAAGATTGGGTTTCTGTTTCCTTCAAAATTCTTCAATTCTCTTTTACTCCCAGTAACCCCTTGCATCTTAAAGGCATTATCACCTTGCTTGGGGTGAATTGATTAAAGAAAAAGAAAAAAAATACTTTACTTTACTTTGAGGTTAGAATAATTCATTGATTACTAAAAATAATTCATTTGAGAAATTCACAAAATGGGAAAAAGCAAAAAAACATATTAGCCAAAATATTATGATAAAACAATAAAGATGAAGATAATAGGGCTCATACTTCATGGAATAATGCCAAAACTTCATTTGAGAAGTTTAGATATAAACTGTATCTTTTCTACAAATATTTTCATGGCAGTTGTTCTAAGCTTTCTGCCTTGGTACCACAACTGCATGAATTTAAGAGCACTACTAGATTGGCAATTAGGTCTCATCGTTTTATTGATGAAATAGCTAGATGTAAGTTCTATTCTAATAGATTCTTTTCTTGATTGTGGGACTACAGTGTATTGCAAAAGTCTACTCCCCCTTGAAAACTGGATGTATTTTGTTTATTTTGATAGGAACAATTAATATTTTAAATGCCAATAATTTGTTTTAATAAGCAGATCTATCACACTTTTATTTAATTCACACAATACATTTAAACAATTTAAAACTGTTTCTTAAATAAAGATAATTTTGAAAAATGTCTTTGCAAATGTCTACACCCCCTTTGGAATGTCTTCAGCTAATACTTTGTGGATGATCCTGCTGTGTCAGTTACAACCTGCAAACACCTTGGGTAGCCTCCCATGAGCTTTCTGCAGTGGTCTGCTGACACTTTTTGACATTCTTCATGTCAGAACTTCTCGAGCTGTGTCAGATTGGATGGGGAATGTTGGTGCACAGCCAGCTTTAGATCTCACCATAGATTTTCTATAGGACTGAGGTCTGGAGACTGGCTGGGCCACTCTGAAACTGTGATTTTCTTGCTAGCAAACCAAGCTTTAGTTCCTTTTTGATACATGCTTGGGGTTGTTATCGTGTTGAAACTTGAAATTGCGACTCAAGCGCAGAGCTCTAGCAGACTTTAGCAGGTTTGCCTCCAATATTTCTTGGTACTTGACATTGTCCATGACAACTTGGATGGCTACCAGCTCTCCAGGCCCTGCAGCTGAAAAACAGCTCCAAAGCATGATCGAGCCACTGCCATGCTTTACGGTGGGGACAGTGTAATGAGGTAGGTGAGCAGTGCCTTTTTTCCGCCAAATGTAGCATTTTGTATTTTTCTCAAATAACTCGACTTTGGTCTCATCTGACCAAAAAAACTTTTGCCACATGATCATGGAATTATTGATGTGACTTTTGGCAAAATTTAGCCCAGCTTGTTTGTGCATAGGCTTCAAAAGGGGCTTTTTTTCTAGCTACCCTCACTTGCAGGTCAGACCAGTGCAATACTCTGGAAATTGTAGATGCATGGACATCTGTCCCAGTACTGAAAACTGAAGCTTTCAAGTCTTCCAGTGTTGCGCTAGGGTTGGAGGTTGCCTCCTGGACCAGTTTTGATTTTGCTCTTCTAGTAAGTTTGCTCAGTCTCCCAGATCTTGGTAGGGTAGCAGTGGTTTTGTGGATTAACTACTACTTAACTACAGTTTTAACAGTGCTTCAGGGCAATTGTAAAGTTTTTACAATCTTTTTATAGCCATTATTTTCATTGTACTTTTGAATAATAAGGTTTTTACGTTCCTGAGACAGAGGTTTGCCCATTTTCTTTCCCAAGTTGGACAACTTGTGTTTACAGTCAGAGTCCAAAGACCAACATACCAAGAAACCATGTGGTGGATGATTTTTTAGGCAGTTAAATCACCTTATATAGCAAAATAATAGACTGACCATGTTTGTTTGTTTGTTATGGTAGAACACACATGTCACTTTTGATTGTTCTGGATTTTATACATCAATGATAAACTATGTGATAACACAGTATAATATCGATGGAGGGGTAGACTTTTGAAAAGATATTTTTCTAAGTTATATGATTTTAAGAATAGGTGTGAAATTTTTAAAATGTAATTTTTATATCAAAGGAAAGTGTGATGGATCTGCTTATTATTTAACAATCATTGGAATTGAAAAAATATGTTGTTCCCTGTTAAATTATACAAAATATATAAACTTTCAAAGGGGGTGTAGACATTTGCAAGCCATTGTATGCTTTGATTTCTCACTTCCTTGCCACTTAAACTTTTCAAACAATTAAATGCAACATCAGTCGCCATTTTCTGTCTTCCTTAATCACCAAATTTAAGCAACCTTGAGACTGGTCAATAACTAGATGGGTGACCATTTGACCAGATGTTATAAGCTGAGTGTGTAATGGATAACGGATCAGAATTGGAAATCAGATAGAAGAGTTCCAGTTCTGTCAAGCTTGTTATATTCCCTTATGCATACGTAACCTTGAGCAAAGTATGAATCTACCATTCCCCCCTCCAGCTATGGGTTAAAATGGTAGGACTTGTATCAGTAAATCATTAATATCCCGAAAAAATTCTTACAATGTAAAAATATCTTCTGGCTTTATATAACCTGCAAACGGTTGATAAACTGTAAAAAGATAAATCCTGAAACTTGTTCTTTTATTGTCCATTCTCCTCAATAACATATCCTCATTCTCTTTCACTCTCAGTAAACCCTTGCATCTTAGTGGCATTATCACCTTGCTTGGAGTGAAATGATTAAAAAATAGATAGATAGATAGATATGGATAGACTGAGATATATAGATAAGGATAGACTGAGATATATAGATAGATATAGACAGACTGAGATATACTGAGAGATAGATATAGACAGACTGAGAAATAGAGATAGATAGATAGATAGATAGATAGATAGATAGATAGATAGATAGATATGGACAAACCGAGATAGATAGATAGATAGATAGAGACACACTGAGATAGATAGATAGATAGATAGATAGATAGATAGATAGATAGATATAGACATACTGAGATTGATAGATAGATAGATATGGACAAACCAAGATAGATAGATAGATAGATATGGACACACTGAGATAGATAGATAGATAGATAGATATGAACAGAGATAAATGATTAAAAAACTAAGGAAACTTTTATAATGCATCAGTTGAAGCCTTGTGATCAAAATGTCAAATATAAGGATACTAGTTTGAAGCCTTCATAAAATAAAGACAAAGCTGAAATAGAGAATTTAAAAAAATATTCACTTTGTTAATTTTGTTGCCATTTTTAATTTGTTCCTTCATCTAATGTTCTTCAAATGAATATTGTCTTTGTCAAATTGTATTAAATATTTAAAAGTATTCACAGGATACCACATTCAGCAAATTCTGACCTGAGAAAATGCAATGCTAAAAGTGATAAAGATGAGAATATTTAACATAAAATAGCTCTTCTCAAAATTTAAGTCAAAAATATACACAGTACTCTCAAATTGTTAGTAGACATCTTTAAAACAGTTTCAACAGATATTAAACAAGACAAACCAAATTAAAATTTAATTGTAAAAATTAATTTCAAAAACTTAGGGAGATATTAACGATAAAACAAAAGCTTTTGTTTCTTTCAGCACCAAAATAGTATTCATGGCTGTTTAAGAATGGATGCCATGAAAGTTAAGAGAAAACTATGTCTTAGTTTTTCTGATGTCAATTTTTAAAGTCTAATCATGTAAACTTAATTATATTTAATGCAATTATGTAAACCTTTTTTTGGTTGATAGGATTATGCTTCCAATCAATGATGCCATTTTTAACGTCTCCTGACAGTGGCAGATCCACAAATATTTTGAGCATCTTACAAAATAGAACTCTTCTTTTCCCCAGTTCCATTTCTGTCATGTGATTATTGGCAAAGATTACTTTAATCTACTGATTCAAGCTCAAATGGTGACAAATTAAGGGTCTTTTCAGTTGTTTTTGTTTGTTTTGGGGTTTTTTTTTTACCAAAGAAAAAGGAGCTCTTGCAGAATGAAAGACAGAAACGGTTCATTAGGAGAAGAAAGAATACATTTTCAATGTAAATTAATAGAATATTTCTGGGGCAACAAAAAGAAGAAAGAATTTGGTGAAAAATGGGAGTTAATATTTAAAGGTATCTACATATGACGAAATAAAATGTCAGATGTGAATTAGAGACTACATAAGAGCCTTTATAACAATGTTAAGCCTTAATGGGGTAATTACAGGGTGGAAATTTGAGGTAGCAGAGAAATATCGAAGGAGACAGTCACTATTGTTCTTGATAAGATTTCTTTGCAATAAATATGTTCTTTAATAGACTAGAATTATGAAAGTGGGAGGAAGAAAAGAGGAAGGGAATAGAAGGGGAGGGGGAAGATAAAAGAGTAAAAGTTGAATACAGGGCAGGAGGGGGAAGAATACAATATAAATGAAAAGAAGTAAAACAAAAACAAACAAGAAAGGCGTTTTCTAAAGAATAAAAAAAAAAAGAAAAAAGAGAGAATGGGCTTAAAAATTAGAAAGGGTAAAATAAGCAGAGAGTAGAGTGAATAGAGAAACAAGAGAGAGTTGTGGAGAAAGAGGGAAATTGAGAGAGTGAGAGAGTGATTAGAAATGGTAAAATGTACAGAGAGAAAACATAGCAGAAGAGAATGATAAAGAAGAGAAAAAAGTAGAAAAAGAGTGAGTAAAAGTGTGAAGAAATTTATGTAAATTAATATTGATGAATGAATACAAATTCTATTTTCTTCTTCTTTCATATATTTTGTTCCTTCATAATGTTGGTGATCATGGTGGCTCTCCACAACTTCCTAGCTTTGTAGCTCTAAGCAAATATTTGTCCTAAAAACATAATAAGTTAAGAAACAGGAAATTTTCCTGTTTCTTCAGTGGTGTATTTAGAGGGGGGACTGAAGGGGCAACCGCCCCCAACTGGCATTTTTATTGGAGGTGGCACTTTTGTTTCTGCTGTAGGCTATAAGCCTGTACAGGTTGTATTGAAATAAAAGTGCGTTTAATATCTGGAAATATTAAAGTTGAAGGATCTTTTTGATTTCAAATAATTTAAATCATTGTTAATATATACTAGCCCATCTACTGTATAAAGAGCAAATTGACAAATGAAATAGTTTCTGATGATATCATTGAAAAATTTGTCAACAAAAAAGCAAGAAAAATTACTTTGTAGAAAGTTGTAACTTTTATTGAAATAAAAGTTCTAAAATTAAAAAAAAAGCACTTTTATTTTCAATACAACCACTACAGGTAAAGGTTCCTTATTAACATTAAATTCAATACTTACCATTTGGTATGTGTCTAGTGCGAATCACATATTACACAATTTGTTGTTAACTGGGGCAAGAAATGGCTTGTTAATTACAATGCTTCCAAAATGAAACTGCTCTCTTTTAATCATCTTTTTTTGAAAACCTTTTTTTGCCTTCCACCAGCATGGGTGATACTAACCTCCAGGAGAGTGATTCCTTGCATCTTCTCAGAAAATATTATTTTCTGCTGACATGAAATGGAAAGATTGAATCAATTGTTAAGTTTGCTGCTAGGAGAATGATTCACCATGTCATAATAGACAATTTTTCTTGCCAGAATCTGTCTTACACATTTGTAAGTTTATCATTTATCCATGCAGCGGATATTTCTGCTACATCTGGTCTGTTGCTTCTGCTATGTATTTAAAGCTAAAATCCAAAGACGGATTTGCAATGTTATTGGTCTTGGCCTGGCATCTTGGCTTCAGTGTGTTTCCTACCATTATGACAAAATTTCCCTGTGCCTTTTCTATAAATACTTTCATGGTAATTGTTCTGATGAATTTTCCACTTTCTTATGTTGCTATTTTTATTCTCCCCTACAGACAAATTGTATATATAGAAACTACTTTAGACTAAATAAAGACTTTGAGGTATTATAGTGGCTGTAGTAAGAATGCTAAGTAAGAATGTGTTGTCTTCGTGTAAGGAATACTGTGGTATGTTTTGGTCAGTAATTGTGGCTAGCTAAGTTTAATTATAAGACAGCTTGAAGACTAGCCTCCCCCTATCCCCACTTTTGGCCTTGTACAACATTTTTGTATTATTCAAAATAAATATTAATTTCATCATTTGTACCTAAACTTTATGAATCTAAGAGCAATACACGATTAGCATTTTAAAGTTGAAATGGCTAGATAGAACTGTAAGTTCTATGCTAACAGTTTCTTCTCTTGCACTTTTTGCTTGTGGAACTTTCTTATAGTTTTTTGCTTCTAAGTCAACTTTGATCTTCAAAAATTTAAATGCAGTATCAATCATTATCATTTGTCTTCTTAATTTTTTTTTGTCTCATATTATTTCAAATTCAGTAACCATAGTGGCTTTATTGCCTTGCTTAGAATGAAATGATTTTTAAAAAAAAAACACATCATTAAAACTGTAAATAAACTGGCAATAAAATTAAACTTATAAACAAAGCAAAATTGTCTTTGAGCAGGACAATAAACCTAAAAATATTGACGATGCAACCAAACATTCATTTAAAATTAAGGAACTCAACCTCTTAAAGTGATCCAATCAGTCTCCTGAGATAAATCTAATTGAAAATCTATGTTCATTTTCATCAGCCTAATAAATGAAACAATCTGAAGCTGATCAGCTCAGAAAAATTGTTTATCATACAAGCAGAAAACTGTTCAGAGCCAATGGCTACTCATAAGGAGTAGCCAGAAGCTGTGGTTGCAAACAAAAACTGTCCCACAAAATATTAGGCTCTGTTTCATTTTGTTTGTTTAGGGTATTGAATACTTTTTCCACCAAATCTTTTTAAAAAGAATATATTTCCTTGTTTCGTTATTTTTGTTCAGTGGTATATCAAGACCTCTATGGGTTATTTAATGCCGAAATCTAAATATTTTACATGCAATTTCATTTTATTTTTGGAGATAATAATGGTTTAGTGATACAAGTCATGTTAATTAACCCATAGCTGGGGATGGAGAAGAGGTGTATTCATACCTTTCCCAGGGGGTAAGTGAATATAACGAACCAAAATGGATATTGGAACTTGGCTCTCCAATAAACAATTCCGAGCCATTATCCATTACAACACATGGACACCCATCTAGGTATCTGTTCAGGCTTGACCTTGCTTAACTTTGGTGATCATATGGGAAATGGTGTTCCTACAGGATGTGGCTATAAACCTTTTTAAAAATATCAATTACTTGAAAGCTTTGATTGTGTTTACCATTATAAAGATTAAGACTAGAGATACATATACTATATTATATACTAGTAGTACTAGTAGTAGTACTATAGTATATATATATATATATATATATATATATATATATATATATATATGGCCATTTGTATATATATATAGATATAGATATAATTATTTATTTAAAAATTATAACAAATATGTTATAAAATCACTACAAAAATAGCCATTTTATTCTCTATGCACCAATCCTATACTTGAGTATATATATATATATATATATATATATATATATATAGCTGTTTGTATACATATATATATATATATATATATATATATATATATATATATATACCCATTCAAGCAAAGAAACCTCCTACAGAAGTTACCAAAGGGAAGCAAGTAGAAAGGACCAAGCATATATTACAAAAAGACAGATTGCATGGTCATCAGCAAAAAGATGAGCCCAAAATGCAAATTACAGGTCCCAGATACTAAAATCAAGCAGGTACAGAAATTTAAATATCTGGGGAAAGTTCTAAAAGAGGATGAAAAGTGTAACACTGAGATCCAAAGACATATTGGGATGGCCAAAGATGCATTCCAAAAGCTAAGCAGAGTATTAAGAGACAGGAAAATTTTGTGAAGAAACAAAGAAAAGAGTATTGAACTCTTAGGTGATATCTGTCCTCTTGTATAGCAGCGAAAGCTGGCCAATCTCCTCAAAGATGAAGAAGAAACTCAAAGCAACAGGTAGTCCTACAGAAGGATGCTGTGGATACTACTAGCTGAACATGTGAACTACAAAAGGTTTTGAAGAGAATGGAAAGAAAAAGCAAACTTATACTTAACATCTGAAAGAGGCAGTTGAAATTTCTATTCTAAAGATCTAATAACAATTTCCATCTGTACAGAGGGATGCAGGTTCAAATCCTGTCGGACAAACAAAAATAAATAAATATACTGTTTAATAAATAAACAGAGCATCTACTGAACTATGAGTATCCACCAAAAATAATGTTTAAAGGGATATATATATATATATATATATATATATATATATATATATATATATATATATATATAAATTTGATTTTTGAATACAGAAAAATTACTTACTGTAATTATCCATAATTGTAAATATCAATATATATATATATATATATACAGTGTATCACAAAAGTGAGTACACCCCTCACATTTCTTCAAATATTTAAGTATATCTCTTCATGGGACAACACTGACAAAATGACACTTTGACACAATGAAAAGTAGCCTGTCTGCGGCATATATAACAGAGTTAATTTATTTTTCCCTCAAAATAACTCAAAATATAGCCATTAAAAGCTAAATCCCTGGCAACAAAAGTGAGTACACCCCTTAGGAAAAGTTGTCAATATTAACATACAACATGTCAACTGTCAATATTTTGTGTGGCCACCATCATTATCCAAAACTGCCTTTACTCTCCTGGGCATGGAGTTTACCAGAGCTTCACGGGTAGTCACTGGAATGCTCTTCCACTCCTCAATGACGATGTCGCGGAGCTGGCAGATATTTGAGACTCTGCGCACCTCCACCTTCTGCTTGAGGATGCCTCAAAGATGTTCTATTGGGTTCAAGTCTGGAGACATGCTTGGCCAGTCCATCACCTTTATCAGTAAAGCAGTGGTTGTCTTGGATGTGTGTCTGGGGTCATTGTCATGCTGGAACACTGCTCTGCAACCCAGTTTCTGGAGGGAGGGGATCATGCTCTGCTGCAGTATTTCACAGTACGTGTTGGAGTTCATGTTTCCCTCAATGAAATGTAACTCTCCAATACCTGCAGCACTCAGACCATGACATTCCCACCACCATGCTTGACTGTAGGCATGACACACTTACCTTTGTACTCCTCACCTGGTTGCCGCCACACATGCTTAAGGTCATCAGAACCAAACAAATTAAATTTCATCTCATCAGACCATAGGACATGGTTCCAGTAATCTATGGGCTTTGTTGACATGTCTTCAGCAAACTGTTTGCAGGCTTTCTTGTGTATTGCCTTCAGAAGAGGCTTCCTCCTGGGGTGACAGCCATGCACACCAATTTGATGTAGTGTGCGGCATATGGTCTGAACACTAACAGGCTGAATCCCAATCTCTTTAATCTCTGCAGCAATGCTAACAGCACTCCTACGCCGATCTTTCAAAGAAAGCATTTGGATGTGACGCTCAGCACGTGCGCTCAGCTTCTTTGGACGACCTACCCGAGGCCTGTTCTGAGTGGACCCTGCTCTTTTAAAATGCTGGATGATCTTAGCCACTGTGCTGCAGCTCAGTTTCAGGGTGTTGGCAATCTTCTTGTAGCCTTGGCCATCTTTATGTAGTGCAACAATACGTTTTTAAGATCCTCAGAGAGTTCTTTGCCATGTGGTGCCATGTTGGAACTTTCAGTGACCGGTAAGAGAGAGTGTTAGAGCTGCACTACAAATTTGAATACACCTGCTCCCCATGAACACATGGGCATAGTTACACTAATGAGTCACATGACATTTTGGAGGGAAAATGAAAAGCAGTACTCAATTTAGACATTTAGGTGTGTAGCTTCTTAGGGGTGTGCTCACTTTTTAGGGGTGTAGTTTCTTAGGGGTGTACTCACTTTTGTTGCCAGGGATTTAGCTTTTAATGGCTATATTTTGAGTTATTTTGAGGGGAAAAGAAATTAACTCTGTTATATATGCTGCAAACAGACTACTTTTCATTGTGTCAAAAGGTAATTTTTTCAGTGCTGTCCCATGAAGAGATATACTTAAATATTTGAAGAAATGTGAGGGGTGTACTCACTTTTGTGATACACTGTATATATATATATATATATATATATATATATATATATATATGCACACACGCATTATATGTACTATATTCTCTGTGTGTGTGTGTGTGTATATATATATATATATATATATATACATGCTATATATTTTTCAGTCATTTCATCCCAAGCAAGGTAATAAAGTCACTAAGATGCAAGGGTTTACTAAGTGTTAGTGAATATGAGAAAATATGCTATTAAGAAGAGAGAACAATAAAAGAACAAGAATTAAGAATATTATAGTGTGTGTGTTTATATATATATATATATATATATATATATATATATATATAATAAAGAAGTCAATGGTCAGAATTGAATTAGACCAGGATACAGTAGTATTAAGAAAGTGCTCAATATACATATAAAAAGATAAAAAATCTTTATAAGTATAGGAAATTAGGAAAATCAGCCAATTCTGCTACCTTGGTTTCAGTCAATTGATTTCCTAATGCTTTATCTTTTTAAAAAATTCATAATTATGAACGCTATATTTTTTTAAATAAGCAAATGAATAAGCACATGATATGAGGTGGGGAGGGGGGAAAAGCAAGTGTATTGAAAATGTATCAGTGGGGCAATAAATATACATACTTTCTTTTCAGCCCACTTCATATGAACTCAAAAGGAAATTTTTAGTATATATACAAAAAAAATTTAATTTTGAAAAAAGCAAAACCTTACAACAGTCATAGCAATATCCGTAACCTTTGTCAACAAGAAAAATTACCTATTTGTAGTGAAAGAGATAATCAGGTACCCCGAAAAAGTTTGTGTTTTGTGTGCGATCTGCCAAAGAAAAATTACCATAAAGTAGTTAGCAAAAATCTATATATCAATGACTAGAAGCTATGCTAATATTCTTCCCTCCCCTGAATGGCGTGACCAATCAGAAAATTCTCTCGGTGAACAGAAGTCGTTTTTTATTCAATTAAAGGAGATGATTTTTTTGAGCTGTGAGATGAACACGCGTTGTTGTTGGCAAGAAGTGAAGGTTGGATTTGTGACCCCATTTTGTCTTTTCTACATTGTGTGTTGGACTGTTACGTCAGACTATCGTGTGAACTGCGATTTGGCTACAAGTGTTGCGGCCGAGAAACAAGAAATCTGTTGCTGTTGCTACGATCAGTTGACAGTCTTTTCTTTACCCCAACACTATTATAATATTTCCAGACAAAAAAGAGTGATCGGAAATTATGTCTCACTGTACACATACTAAAAAGTTCCTTTTGAGTTCATATGAAGTGTGCTGAAAAGAAAATATGTATATTTACTGCCCCACTTGCTTTTTCCCTAGCACTCCTCACCTTCTCCCACACCTTATGTTGTGCACTTATTCATTTGTTTATTTATTTACTTTAAAAAAACATAGCATTCATAATTTTAGGATCTTTTTTTAAAAAAATAAAGCATTAGGAAATGAATTGACCAAAATCGCCTGAAGATACCAAAAAGTTGAAACTAAGGTACTGGAATATATCTGATTTCCTAATTTTATATATATATATATATATATATATATATATATATATATCACTTGATGACAAATTGCTAATCACATTGCAAAAGTCAGCATTTCTTTTAGTTCACTGTATCATAGGTTGTGGGACAAAAGGTGAATAAAGCTTTGCACTAAAATCCAAGTATACATAGCTGTCATTTTTGTCAAGTATGGCTCTGAAACTGGGACACCTTATTGATGGCACACTAATTGATTAGATGTCTTCCATAAATTCTGTCTCCATACAATCTGTGGCCTAACATTTGATTATCGAGTGCCAAATGCCAACCTTTTTAAGAAATGCAAGATTAGTACCATCAAGACCTTCATAATGCAATCACAACTACGTTGGGCTGGCTATGTGGCAAGGATGAATGATGATCACATATCAAAAGTTGTTTTCTACAGTGAACTCCATAGTGGTCATAGAAATGTTGGTAGATCTTGGCTCATGTATAAAGATAAACTGAAAAGCTACCTTTCGTGCGTCAACATTCCATTCAAGAACTTTGAAGAGGTAGTTATGAAGAGATGAAAGTCTATCGTTCCAGCTGCAATGCAAAAATAATCCACCATCACGAAGTAAGCATCATTCTACTAGGTGAAACACAAAAGCAAAATAAGATAGTTAACAGTGTTCCTGCTGCACTTGGATACAATACATTCTCCTGTACTGTTTGTGGTCTTTTGTGCAATTCTCGAGCTGGTCCCAAAAGTCATGCCCATCATAAACATGCAGATAATTAGTTTGTGGTTGTTGAACATCATACATGAAACTTGATGGGAGAAGCCATCACACACACACACAATAGTCTAAAAGTTTGGGGCTACCTTCTGAATTTTGAAGAATTACCTAAAAATTGCAGGTTGTGTGCATTTTTTGAAAACTAATTCACTAGATCACTTTGGGGCAGAGATACTTTATCTTCCTGAATTGCTTTATCATATATTTAATAATAATAATAACAAAATGAATCTATTAACTGCATGAAGTATCCTTAAAATATTAGTTCTTTTTGCCTAATCTACCTCGGTGGTAATCTTAGGGCAGGCTTTTTTTGCCTAATCTACCTCGCTGGTAATCTTAGGGCAGGCTCTTTTTGCCTAATCTACCTTCAGGGTAATCTTAGGGCAGGCTTTTTTTGCCTAATCTACCTCGCTGGTAATCTTAGGGCAGGCTCTTTTTGCCTCATCTACCTTGCTGGTAATCTTAGGGCAGGCTCTTTTTGACTAATCTACCTTGCTGTTAATCTGAGGGCAGGCTCTTTTTGACTAATCTACCTTGCTGGTAATCTTAGGGCAGGCTCTTTTTGACTAATCTACCTTGCTGTTAATCTGAGGGCAGGCTCTTTTTGACTAATCTACCTTGCTGTTAATCTGAGGGCAGGCTCTTTTTGACTAATCTACCTTGCTGGTAATCTTAGTGCAGGCTCTTTTTGACTAATCTACCTTGCTGTTAATCTGAGGGCAGGCTCTTTTTGACTAATCTACCTCGCTGGTAATCTTAGGGCAGGCTCTTTTTGACTAATCTACCTCAGTGGTAATCTTAGGGCAGGCTCTTTTTGACTAATCTACCTTGCTGTTAATCTGAGGGCAGGCTCTTTTTGACTAATCTACCTTGCTGTTAATCTGAGGGCAGGCTCTTTTTGACTAATCTACCTTGCTGTTAATCTGAGGGCAGGCTCTTTTTGACTAATCTACCTTGCTGGTAATCTTAGGGCAGGCTTTTTTTGCCTAATCTACCTTGCTGGTAATCTTAGGGCAGGCTCTTTTTGCCTAATCTACCTTAGTATTAATCTTAGGGCAGGTGGATTTAAAATTTTAACCTTCACTCTAAAAATATTAGTTCTCATGCACTAATAGCTTAAATAATTTCTGCATCCTTACTTAGTAAAGTCAATTAAACCAAAGAAGGTAAGAAACTTAAAATTATTAAATCCAGAGGGTAGCCCCAAATATGCGTGTTTGTGTATGACATGCTTGTAAAATACTAATCTTGTTTGAGGACAATAAATCACCAAAGAAATTGACTGAAAATAATTCACCATAAAAATGCATTACATTGAAAGTAATTTAGTTTAAAAATGCAAGATAAATGACTTATTATGTATTAATAAACTGAATATAATTTGCTGTAGTCATACATTGCCAATGCTTTTGAAGGTGAGCCAATGTCAGTATATTAGAAAATGGAGATTATTGCTTGTTTTGATAAGATCTTTTGGCTCTATTTTTATAAAATAATTCATGAATCTATTTTTGCAATTCAAATGCATTTCACATGGTTGATTTTGTATGCTGAGAAAACATGATTCATACTGAGGTATATTGAAAATCCTTCCACACACACACACACACATATGTACATGTATACAAAAAAAGCTCTAATAGTGGGTGAGTATGTATGTATACATGTGTACAAGTAATATTTATATATATATATATTTGTTTATTATGCAGTGTCACATGCACATACCCACTACAAAACTATGTATCTTGTTTCAACATTAAATTTTTTTATGTTTCATCAGGTGGGAGATAACAATGCTACTCAATGCTAAAAAAAAAATTTAACGTTGAAACAAGACATACAGTTTATTAGTGGGTATGTGCATGTTTTAATGTAACACTGCATAATAAACAAATATTTATTGCTCTGCTTTTGTATTGAACCCTGTTTTAAATTAATGTTTTGAATGCTGAAATCTTACTCTTTGTTCTTTTACATTTTGATATATATATATATATATATATATATATATATATATAACAAAAAGAATCCAACAATATCAAATGTCTTCAATATAGATAAAACAAACAGGCAGACTGAGAGTCTCTTAAGACTGAACATTTGGAGTTGATAAGGCAAGGTAATTTAATTTGATTTATGATACCAACTTATCCTCAGATCCAAAAGTATTTTCCTCTCAGTTTTGTCTTTCCTTCATTCTACCCTGAAGAAGTCAAAGAAATCATATGCTCTCCATCGAAATGCATTGTTAATAAATTTTCCACTTTCTCCCATCGTCTTAACTTTTGTTTCAGATACTATTATACACCCTACAAACACACATATATAAATGCATACACACATATATACATACACATGTATACATATAGATATATATGCACACACATGTATACATACACACATACGCACACACATATATATATATATATATATATATAGATATAGATATACACACACATATATATATATGTATTTATTTTTTTAAGTATTTCACCCCCAAGCAAGGCAGGAATGCTACTAATATGTAGGGAATTACAGAGAGCAAAAGTGAGAGAAAAGATTGGGTATAGTGGGGGAGGATTGAGGAAAGGATAAAAGATGAATGGGGTTCAAGACAACAAAAGATGACAATTGATGTTGCATTTTTTAGTTATCATGGAAGCAAGTAAGTGGAAGCGAGTTACACTGCTGGAAAGTGTGAGAAAAGAAAGCGTTAGATTAGAAGTGGTGGTTACATTTAACTATTTCAGCAGTAACATGATGGGACCTAAATGCCAATCTGGTAGCATGCTTAAATTCATGTAGTTGGGGCACCAGGAAAAAAACCTCTACAGAACAGTTGCCAGGAAAATATTTGTAGAAAAGACAGAGGGAAGCCACATCACATCTGTGAGAAAGTGACTGAAATCAAGATGACAAGTCAAGGCTCAATTCCATTGCAGATCCTTTTTTATATTTTGTTGAGAACCATGAGGTGAACAGCAGGGTTACCAGACCAGACCAGACCAGACCAGACCAGACATGCCAACAGTATTCAATGCATGGAGGGACAGTAGAGTTGTGGATGCGTAAGATGGACTGTGATATGAAAAATAGTGAACCAACTTTCCTTGCAGTAGATGCAGCTATTAATTCAATGTAGTTGTTCCACTTCAAGTTGGTTGAAAACATGAGGCCAAGAAGGCACAGTGAGATGCTCTCCTGGAGTCAAGCATCAACTATGCTGATGGCAGGCAGGGAAGTCTCTCTGTGATGGTTAAATGAGAGCAGTTTAATTTTGTAGGCATTAAAATTTACAAGCCATTCCCAGCCCCAGTTAACCACTTATTGGGGGTCCTTTTCAAGAGCAGTGGCCAGGTTAACTTTGTCAGTGCTGACGAATTTACTTTTGAGGCAGGATTAAATGGTAGTGTCATCTGTATAAATACCTACTTGGGAACTGATGACATCAGGAAGATCATTGAAGTTGGTCATAAACAGCATAGTAACCAGAATACAGCTTTGGGGGACATCACTGTTTGCATGAAAGGATCTAGAAGCAATGCCATTCAGAACAACCTTCATTCCAGGATTCGATATGAATAATTGGATTAAATGAAACAATCATGCTGTAATACTGTAGCCCCGAAACTTACATAGAAAACGAACATACCAAACCCAGTCAAATGCCTTTGAGATATCTAGAGCCACAGCTCGAGCTTCACCATTATAAAAATCAATTAATCATCCTGTTATTTTGATTAAAGCCTCAATGACTTTGCCAAAAAGCGATAGGAGATTGATAAGGCAATAGTTAGAAGGGCTAGACGGTTCTTCAGAGTTCTTAAAAACAGGAACTATAGAGGAGGATTTCCAACAAACTGGAAAGCAGGAAGCAGTGAGGCAATAGTTGTATAGTTTGGAGAGAACCGGAGACAGCTCAAGAGAGCATTTCTTTAGGATGACGGCTGGTATCCCGTGACCTTCACTTGCCTTATGGGAGTCTAATTTCAAAATGATGTCCTGGACTAGTGACAGGGTGATACACATATCACTCAAAACAGTCTCAGTTCTAGGGAGGAAATCAGATGTGGACACTCCAGATAAGTCAAGTATTAAGCTGGATGAGAATTTCTAAGCAAAGGATTCAACCTTATCTGCTGTAGATGTTAGGACTTTGAATTGATTAAATAGAGGAGGGATTGAGGAGTTACTATTGTTCAGCACACTCTTGCAGAGCTGCTGCCCAATTCAGACATCTCATCAGGTGGTGATCAAAGATAGTTATAAACGATTTTTTTAAAAATGCTAGTTATGAAACATCACTTCTTTTTATATTTTTAAAAAATTAGAAAGAAATAAGAAAAATTTCCACAAAGGGAAAGAAAGAAATATATAATTTTACCATAAAAGGAAAAGAAAGGAATACACAGGTTAAAGCAGAAAAAAGAAGAGCACAAGAAATCAATAAAAGGAAAAAGAAAGAAGAAAGAGAAATGAAAGACATCCCCTTTTCGAAAGAAAAAGAAAAGAAAGGAAAGAAGAGAAGTAATACATCAAAAATTACAATTGTAAAGAAAAAGGAAAGAAAAGAAAGAAAAGAAAACAGGAGAAGTTGTTGGTGATAATTTAGCCAATGAAAAAAATGTTAAAATTGAGGAGGATGTAATAGAGAAAGAATTCAAAACTTAACCAGAAATGAAGCAACTAGATAGAAAAGTTTTTTAAAGATATAATGTAGCAGTTCATGAGCCATATGGTATTTTGAAAGAAGCCACATATTTCAAGCAAAATTAAACATAGTATTTAAATAAAAGACACTTTAAGAACTAAAAATATTAGACATACAAAATAACTAATTCACCTTACAAACCATTACATTATAAATAAATAAAAAAGTAAATATAAATATTTGGATATTTGTATAAATTTAAAGGCTATTACCAAACCTTTTTACTAGTAATATATGAGTATAAACCTATCTTTGGCAAACATTATTACCAGTAATTTATAAGTATATAAACCTATCAATCACTTTATTTTCAAAATAAACTACGAAGGATAACATTAAAATAATTTATATAAAGGTAATATAAAATAAGAGAAGTAATTAATAAGTTATAAAGTTTTAAAGTCTAACAAGATTGTAAAGCTATATCCGTAATGTTCCTACAATTAACAATAATTTAAAATATTTGATTTGATCGCTATTCAAAAGTTTAATTATCTCCATTTTCTCCTGTAGAAATAGAAAACAACACAATTATATATATATGTAAATATATATATATATATGTATATATGTGTGTGTGTATACATATGCATATATATATATATATATATATATATATGTGTGTGTGTATGCATATATGTATATGCACATATATCTAGCTATCTATATGTATATATGTTTGCATATCTCTCTCTCTCTCACTATATATATATATATATATATATATATATATATATATATACTCTCCTGTCGAATTTGACGTATGAGGGTCAAGTAGTTCAGTTCCCAGGAAACCGACAACAGTACAGGAGATTTGATTATAGTGGTGAAGGTTTCATGCAGGACCAGCCACACTTTTTGAAGGGCCAAATACAGAGACCCGGTCCACTAAGTGCCACAAGTTTCCAAACGACCTTCCACAGGTTTTGAATTCAGAGTTGTCCTTCTCCTAGACCAGTTGCCATCCAAGGCTATAGAACCCAGTCTGTCCTGCTATTTACCCATAGCTGGAGGGAGAAGAAGAGGATTCACACGTTTCCCAAGGGTATTAGCATGTAAGTGAATATAATGGATTCGAATGGAATTCAAACTCGGCTCTTCGATTCCTCAATCCAAGCCGCTATCCATTACTCCACCATGCCTCCTATATATATATATATATATATATATATATATATATGTATGCACATGTATCTCTCTCTCTCTCTCTCTCATATATATATATATATATATATATATATATATATATATATATATGTATCTGAATAAATTACAGAAATTATGTCTGCTAATTTTTAATAAAATTGGTCATACTCACGAATAACCTTCCATGTATTGATGTTGAAGGTTGAGAGAAATATGCTATAGCTGTTTAAATTTCTTTTATTTTCATTTCCCAAGTACTTTCAATCTTTTTCCAAGATCATCTTCAGGGGTGCAAGTAATATAAAGCTATATGTTGCTCATTAATATAAGTTTTTATACAAAGTTGTCCATTGTTATCCATTACCATAATTTTTCACTTATGCTTTTAAATGCAAAATGGTTGACAATATGCTGAGCGTTCATTACAATGTGAAAAAATTATCCATTATAGAATTTTTTCTCTCTAGGTTGTAATGTCATGGTCATGCATGCATTAAAGTGTGAAAAACCTGTTCCTTTACAGGCATTTCAGAATATTACTGCAGTATCCATAGTTGATTCTGTTCAGTGCTGGCTTTAATTTTTTAATATAAATTGCTTCTAGTATTTGTAATCTAAATTTTTCATGGTGTAGGATAGTTTTGTTGGTAATTAGTAATGTAAGCTTTCTTGTTAGTGTATTTGTTATATACCCAACATATATATTTGTTTTTTTCTTGGAGATACATTCTCCCAAGGGACATTTAAATTGATATATAATGTTGGTTTTACATAATACATCAGTTGGTGGAGAGGAGTTATTGTGAATAATTAAATTGGTTGTATTGTATTTTTTATAATATATGATTAATTTTATTTCTTATTAGAATCCATGGAAGATATGTTAGTATGAAAGATTCTTTCATTTTTTTTCATCCTGTTTGTAGTTAGCATGCATCTGGTTACAATATAGTAGTTTGATATATTTAGTGTCCTTTGGGGAAGTACTATATTCTATTTGATGTGTGTTGAGGTTTTTTATATATATTGTCTTATTTGTTCATCTAAATATGGTTTGGGAATTCATTATTAATGAGAGTCTGCTGTTTCCATTGCAGAAAATCTTTTTTGTCAAGGAATTAATTTCTGCTTGGTTAATTAAATTCTATATAAGTGCTATTTTGTAATAATCTGGACAGTCACTCTTATAGTTGAGAATGCAAGAGTTTTTGCTGGTTGTTTTTTTTTATACGGAGAGGTAGTAAATGTGTTGTTATTTGTGTCTATTAAAATGTCAAGGAAAGGGATTTTGTTATCGTTAAGTTTGTGAACTTGAAGATGTTTTTAACTAAAATAAGTATATTCTCTACATATCTTGGGTAGATGGAGGGTTTCTTGGTGGTATTAAATATATTATTTTCTAGGTTGGCCATGTAGAAGTTACTGAAGGTTGGACCAAGAAGTGAACCCATTGAAACACCATCACGTTGCATATATACGTTATTTCTGTGATCATAAAATGGGACTTCAGTGGCACAGGTTAAAAGTAATTTTCTTAATATTTTAGGCTTAATTTTTAATGGGGGTAGAGATAAATTATTATATTTATTTTTAATAATAATGTCAATCGTTTCTCTAACTGGAAGGTTAGTGAACAGATTTTCAACATCAAGTGATGCTATGGTTACATTATTAGGTTTTTTTGATTTTAATATTTGTATAAGTAAGAGTTGATTTAATGATATATTTGCTAGGTAGGTATGGTGTAATTAATTGGTTAAGCATTTTAGTTAGTAGACAGGAATGGGAATTTGGTATATAATAGTGATTTTCTAAGCGTAGCTCAGATGTGGCACAAGGCCAAAAGTATGGAATTTGGTATATAATAGGGTGATGCAGAAAGTTAGGTCTGTGCATTTTGATAGAACCATAAATGTATCCTGGTTTTTAGCCTCCAATTATTTTGGTAAGTTTTAGATTTTCTCCTGCATTTTTGTAGTGATAACTTAAATGTTTGAACATAATAACTTATATATATATATATATATATATATATATATATATATAATGGACTCTCCCATCGGTTTCGATGTATGAGGATCTGACAACTTAACCAATTGATTCAATTATTAATTTTGTATGATAATATTAAGTGACACTTAAGACCCATAAGTGATTTGCAAAAGAGGCTGCATAAAGAGTAAGAGTGAGGATTGTGAGATTAGATCACTGTTGAATTGGCTGACCTTTTAGATCTTGCTCTTGCTTCTTGAAGATGATTCAGGCTAGTAGACTGAAAACCACTGAGTTCACTAAAACACATTGTTCTCTACTTTACCCACTCCAAGGCTAAGCGCATATATATATATATATATATATATATATACACACACAGTGTAACCCGGATATAAGAGAGTTGTTGGGACCGGAGAAGAAGTATCTTATATCCGGGTTTCTCTTATATCAGGTTTTGGTCTATTTTGTTTAGGTAAGTATGGGTCTAATTTGGGACCAGAGAGAATCTCTCTTATATCCGGGGTTTCTCTTATATATAGGTCTCTTATATCCGGGTTACACTGTATGTATATATATATATATATATATTGTCATTCACAGACAGATTGTTTTGCTGTATCACAGCTCATCAGAGTGGCCAGACATCTGATTACCTCAAGCCAGGATCAAAACCCGACTGATTTGACATCAGTTGGAAATTTTTCCCCTAAGCTATCAGCTCCTGGCAGAAAGGAAGGTGAATTTTTATGTATTTATCTTTTAATAAACACCCCAGTGACTCACAGTGCTCAATTCCTAGAAGAGCTTTGCATTATCAGCTGTAGCAGTCACAGTTTACAAATTCGCACTTACCTTCTAAAGTGCTTGACCAAATTTTATTTTTTCAGGGATATATATATATATATATATATATATATATATATATATATATATATATATATATATATATATACACACACACACACACACATATTTAGTCAGAATATTTTCATTCAAACAGGTTTGGTTGAATAACTTAAATAACATATCATGTCAGTTTATTTTGGTTATGATACTTTCATGTTCATGGGTTAATTTTGTGGTAGCCTTAGAAAATTTGTTAAGAAAAATACCAAAATTTTCTTTCAAATAGTTTTTATTTTCCAAAGTACTTTCACTCTCATCTGAAACCATCTTCAAGGGGCTTAAATTTTCTGTGAATGTGTATATGTATTGCTGTAAATTCAAAACATTTCAACTGTTAGTTTTACTGCATTCTGCTTACTTATTTATTGATTTGGATTATTTTATTTTATACATTTATTTTTATTTATTTACTTATTCTTATTTTTCCAGTGAAACCATCTTCAACAAAGCCAAGAAAGTTGATGAAACAGCACTAAAATATAATGGATTTTTGGCAACACTCACATACACACTACACAGCACAAAACTGCATTCAAATCCACAATTATTTCTACTTAATAGTTCCTAGCATGATTTGAAACATAACCATTTCCTCCCCCCCAATAGCCATTAAAATATTACAATAGACCTACCCATAATGATCCATTGACCAGCCAAATAATCAAGTTAAAATGCAACATACATAGCCTCAAGACTGCATTCAAGGATGATAAGGACTTTTAGTGCTGGGTGTTGACTTCACTGTCCACTTTTACATATATATATATATATATACATATTGAAATTTTTGTCTTTCTTCTCTTCTTTTCTTACTCCCTTTTAACATTAACACTTTTTCTTTTTCTCTCTTTTTTTCCTTTCCTTGTGTCTGAATAAATTGAACTCCATTTATTAATGAAAAACTGGTGTGAAGAGATGGATATGAGTTCCATGAAATAAATTTATTACCACCTGATCTGATGGACATTTAAGGATTCCGTATTCATTATATATATATATATATATATATATATATATATATAGAGAGAGAGAGAGAGAGAGAGAGAGAGAGATAAAGGAAAGGATATTAAATTTTTCAAAACAGAAGAACCATTTAAAAATGTCGAAATTTGAAGAACTGTTATGGCTTGAACTCAGAAATGCCATAGTCAAACAGGTGCAACTGTGATTTTATGCAAAGGCCACCTGACTTGTCTGTTTATAATACAAAATGAAACATGAGAAAGCCGCCTCTTTGAAAGTGTTATTTCCATGAACAGAGAAGACATCAGGTGCTCCTTGCTTCCACTTACCAATGCACTGAAATATTCTATATGCCAAGATTAAGTACAGGAACTTTCGCTTATGTCAGATTAAATATGGCTGCCACTGTACCCACTCCATTTTCCCCACCCCAATCACAATTTCTCTCACATGCTCTCAAAAGTAAATGAAATGAAAGAGGCAAATAGAATAAGCTTTTCTTTTCTGTTTTGAGTTTTCTTTCTTGCTTTGCTTTTTGCTTCTCTTTCGTTCTTCTCATTGTATCTTTTGTTCTTTCTTTCTTTTAATTTTTTTTTTACATTTTTTGTTTTTATTTTTTGCATGTAAACATTTATCTTTTCTTTTTTACTTTCTTTATTTTTATCCTCTTTCTTTATTTTGATTATTATGACACCTGTATTTTTATCCTTTTCTTTCATTGTTTCCTTCATTTTCTTTTCCTTACTTGTCCTTTGTCTATTTTTCTTTCATTTTTCTTCTTATTTATTCTTGATAAATCCTTTCTTTTTTCATTACTGAATCGTTCACGTTATATATTTCTTTCTTTCATCCTTTTATTTCTTTTCCATTATCAGTCATTCAATGTCATTCGTCTTCCTTTTGGGAATCAGTTTTTCTTTTCACTTCTTTCTTTCTTTCTTTCTTCTCTTTTTCCAATTATGTACTTTCCTTCTTTTCTCATTCCATTTCTTTACCTGCAATGCCTTCCTGACATCTATGCAAAAGCCTCTAATGTACTCCAATATGCATCAACAAGAAAGGCAACAATGATCTCCAACTGTTCATTCCATCTTTCATTCATTCCTTCCTTCGTTTCTTTGTTCTTCCAGACCCCATTCTTTATCTTTTTCCCCTGTCAAATGAAATACAGTTTGCTGCATACCACTCAATGGCCAACTTGCTAGTTTTCCTTGACCTTTGAAAAGAAATTCACTTTTGTCCATCATTTTTGTCCAATATCTTTATTAGAGGTTGCTGCATGGAGGCAAGCAGAGGCTGCTCTTCCATGACAGGCACTTGCACAAAGTGCTGGCATTATGGCCACTCTTAAGGAATTACAATTCACTCTTTATTAATTATGGTATTTCCAAAGTGAGACAAAGCTTTTGCCATAATTCTACAAGAGTAAGCATTAAAAGTCTTACCTTTTCTTTTTCTTATATTTTCTGCTTGTCTTTCTTTCTTTTCTTCTGAATTTCATTCTCTGAAGTATTTTTTCTCAGTCTTTATCACTTTCTCTCCTTTCTTTTTACTTTTTCTTCCCAAAGAATAAAACATCAAAAGTTCTCTTTTTCTATTTCTTTGTTTATATTTATTTCTCTGTTCTTTTTTTTTTGCTAAATTCTAATTTCTCTCCCTTCTTCAATGCCTATCTTGGCATCTTTTCTCTTCCTTTCCTTCTCAAAGAATAAATATAAAAGAATTCTTTATTACTGATATATGCCTATCTCTTTCTCTGTCTCTCTCATTCTCTTTTTTCATTCTGTTTCTCCCATTCTCTTTTTTTCAATGTCTTTTTCTTATTCTTTTTTTATTCTCTCTTTTACATTCTCTCTCATTCTCTTTTCTCATTCTCACATTCTCTTTTTCAATCTCTCTTTCTTATTCTCTTTTTCTCTCTCATTCTCTCTTTCTCATCCTCTCTTTCTCTCTCTTTTTCATTTCTCTCATTCTATTTTATCATTCTCTATTTCTTTCACATTTTTTTTTTATTCACAAAGTAACATTTCTTCCTATCTTCATAAGCTTATGGCCATATCCCATTGAAATACCAGTTCTTGTACAATCACCAAAGTTAAGCATCGTCTAACTTGGTCAGTACCTAGATGGGTAATCACTTAGGAATACCAAGTACTATAAGTTTGGATGTGCAGGTGGTGTAGAGGATAATGAGTTGGAATTGTAAATCAGAGAGATGAGTTCTAGTTCCAGTCAGGATCATTGTATTCACTTTTTTTAATATTTTATAAAGGCAAATACCGTTTGGAAAGTTATAAATCCACTTCTTGCCCCCACCCTACTGCTATGGGTTAATTACTAGGACTTATATCAGTAAATCCTTATTATTTAAAATATTGTTTTATAATCTAAAAATATTTTCTGACTTTAAATAACCTGCAAAAGTTTGATAAGCACTAAAAAAAAAAATCTATCAATCAATGATATCTTTATAAATCTATATTTTAATATTTGATTTTTTTTCTATTTTTGTCAGCTGTTTATCTATTTCTTCGACTTTCTTTCTTTCCCATTCTCTTATTCTTTTCTTTCTTTCCCATTTGCTTAGTTCTTTCTTTCCCATTCTTTTATCCATTTATTTGTCTTTCTTTCTCATTCTCTTATTCTTTTCTTTTCCCATTCGCTAAGTTTTTTCTTTCTTTCTTTTTCTATTATTCTTTTTTCTTTCTTTCCCATTCTCTTATTCTTTTCTTTCTTTCCCATTTGCTTAGTTCTTTCTTTCTTTCTTTCTCATTATTTTATCCATTTATTTCTGTCTTTCTTTCTCATTCTCTTATTCTTTTCTTTTCCCATTCGCTAAGTTTTTTCTTTCTTTCTTTTTCTATTATTCTTTTTTCTTTCTTTCTCATTCTCTTATTCTTTTCTTTCTTTCCCATTTGCTTAGTTCTTTCTTTCTTTCTTTCTCATTCTTTTATCCATTTATTTCTGTCTTTCTTTCTCATTCTCTTATTCTTTTCTTTTCCCATTCGCTAAGTTTTTTCTTTCTTTCTTTTTCTATTATTCTTTTTTCTTTCTTTCTCATTCTCTTATTCTTTTCTTTTCTTTGTATTTCTTTCCCATTCTCTTAGTCTTTTCTCTTCTTTCTTTCTTCCCCATTCTCTTAGTTCTTTCTTTTTTATTCAATTATTCTTTTTTCTTTTCTATTCTTATTTCTTTTATTTCTTTTCTATTTTCTTATTCTTTTGTTTGTTTCTGTGTATCTTTCTTTCCCATTCAATTATTCATTTTTTTCTTTCTTTCCCATTTTATTATTCTTTTATTTCTTTTGTTCTTTCTCAATGTCTTATTCTTTTCTTGTTTGTTTCTTTCTTTCTTTCTTTTCACTTTCTCCCATTTCATTCACTTCACAACTATATATGTTTACATTTTTTAATGTATTTTTACCAAGTGTTCCTCTTTTACCTTTTCTTTGTCTTTCTCATTCCCTCTTTCTTTCCTTCTCTTTCTCCCTTTCTCTCATTCATTTTCATTTCCTTCTATTGTTTCACTTTCTTTCTTTCTCTCCCATTCTCTTTCCTGTTTTACTTTCTTTTTCATTCACTTATTCTTTTCTTTCTTTCTCTTTCATGCTCACTTTCTTTCACTTTCTTCCTTTTTTTTTCCTTTCTTTGCTTCATATGCCTTCCACACTTATTTCCTTTCTTTCTCGCTCTCTTTTTCATTCTCTTGATAATAATTATTCCTCTTTTCACAAATCTTTTTACATTTGCTTTTTATTTTTTTTATTTAGTGTTTCTACTCCTCTTCTATTTTCTTTCTTTCTTTCTCTTTAACCACTTAATAAGTGAAAGTTTCATAAACAAATTTGGCCATTTTTGGTTTGTTTATTTTTACCTACAAAATAGAATGTAGGTAGTATTTTCTTTGTTCTTTTATGATGTTCTTTGCAAATATCTTCTTTATTTTGAATTCGATGGTGTTAATATTATTTTAAAAAATGATAAGATGCGAGAATTGTCACATCTATCAGTAGAGGCAGGTGTTGCTTCAGTGAATATTCTAAGAGACTATCAAGGTTCCATTGATCGCTAGAGACTGGTATTGACTCATTGAGTGAAATAAATGACTATGTTGGTTCTATTTGTTAGTAGAGATTGGTACTCATTCAAAATTCACTATAGTGCATATCCATTGCTGAAAGGTTAATTTCCTGACAAAATCCATAAATGTTTTGCAATATTCAATCAATTTGCGAAATGATACGCATCAGCTAGAATTGTAGAATAAATGAAGAATAGAAAAAAAAATGGAAGATAGTAATAGTCTTACTAGATTTTTCTCTCTTTCATTTCCATTTTATTTTTTTGTTTTTTTCTTACTTTTGGTTTTCATTTGTATTCTTTCTTTTGTTAGTGTTCCTACCATATTTTTTTAAATTTCATTTGCTATTTTCTTTTTCTTTATTTTGCTTTCTATTTTCTTTTCCTTTATTTTGCTTTCTATTTTCTTTTTCATTATATTGCTTTCTATTTTCTTTTTCTTTATTTAGCTTTCTATTTTCTTTTTCATTATTTTGCTTTCTATTTTCTTTTTCTTTATTTTGCTTTCTATTTTCTTTTCCTTTATTTTGCTTTCTATTTTCTTTTTCTTTATTTTGCTTTCTATTTCCTTTTTCTTTGTTTTCTATTTTCTTTTGCTTTATTTTGCTTTCTATTTTCTTTTTCTTTATTTTGCTTTCTATTTATTTTCTTTTTCTTTATTTTGCTTTCTATTTCTTTTTCTTTATTTTGCTTTCTATTTTCTTTTTTATTTTGCTTTCTATTTCCTTTTCCTTTATTTTGCTTTGTATTTTCTTTTTCTTTATTTTGCTTTCTATTTTCTTTTGTTTTCTATTTTCTTTTGCTTTCTATTTTCTTTTGCTTTATTTTGCTATCTATTTTCTTTTGCTTTATTGTGCTTTCTATTTTCTTTTGCTATATTTTGCTTTCTATTTGGTTTTTCTTTATTTTGCTTTCTATTTCTTTTTCTTTATTTTGCTTTATATTTCCTTTTTTTATTTTGCTTTCTATTTTCTTTTTCTTGGTTTTGCTTTCTATTTTCTTTTGCTTTATTTTGTTTTCTATTTTCTTTTGCTTTATTTTGCTTTCTATTTTCTTTTGCTTTATTTTGCTTTCTATTTTCTTTTTCTTTATTTTGCTTTCTATATTGTTTTTCTTTATTTTGCTTTCTATTTTCTTTTCCTTTATTTTGCTTTCTATTTCCTTTTGCTTTATTTTGCTTTCTATTTTGTTTTGCTTTATTTTGCTTTCTATTTTCTTTTTCTTTATTTTGCTTTCTATTTTCTTTTGCTTTATTTTGCTTTCTATATTCTTTTTCTTTATTTTGCTTTCTATTTTCTTTTCCTTTATTTTGCTTTCTATTTTCTTTTTCTTTATTTTGCTTTCTATTTTCTTTTCCTTTATTTTGCTTTCTATTTTCTTTTTCTTTATTTTGCTTTCTATTTTCTTTTTCATTATTTTGCTTTCTATTTCCTTTTTCTTTGTTTTCTATTTTCTTTTGCTTTATTTTGCTTTCTATTTTCTTTTGCTTTATTTTGCTTTCTATTTTCTTTTTCTTTATTTTGCTTTCTATTTTCTTTTTCATTATTTTGCTTTCTATTTTCTTTTTCATTTTTTTGCTTTCTATTTATTTTATTTTCCTTTATTTTACTTTCTATTTTCTTTTGCTTTATTTTGCTTTGTATTTTCTTTTTCTTTATTTTGCTTTCTATTTCCTTTTTCTTTGTTTTCTATTTTGTTTTGCTTTATTTTGCTTTCTATTTCTTTTTCTTTATTTTGCTTTCTATTTTCTTTTTTATTTTGCTTTCTATTTCCTTTTCCTTTATTTTGCTTTGTATTTTCTTTTTCTTTATTTTGCTTTCTATTTTCTTTTGTTTTCTATTTTCTTTTGCTTTCTATTTTCTTTTGCTTTATTTTGCTATCTATTTTCTTTTGCTTTATTTTGCTATCTATTTTCTTTTGCTTTATTTTGCTTTCTATTTTCTTTTGCTATATTTTGCTTTCTATTTGGTTTTTCTTTATTTTGCTTTCTATTTCTTTTTCTTTATTTTGCTTTATATTTCCTTTTTTTATTTTGCTTTCTATTTTCTTTTTCTTGGTTTTGCTTTCTATTTTCTTTTGCTTTATTTTGTTTTCTATTTTCTTTTGCTTTATTTTGCTTTCTATATTCTTTTTCTTTATTTTGCTTTCTATTTTCTTTTCCTTTATTTTGCTTTCTATTTTCTATTTCTTTATTTTGCTTTCTATTTTCTTTTCCTTTATTTTGCTTTCTATTTTCTTTTTCTTTATTTTGCTTTCTATTTTCTTTTTCATTATTTTGCTTTCTATTTCCTTTTTCTTTGTTTTCTATTTCCTTTTGCTTTATTTTGCTTTCTATTTTCTTTTCCTTTATTTTGCTTTCTATTTTCTTTTTCTTTATTTTGCTTTCTATTTTCTTTTTCTTTATTTTGCTTTCTATTTTCTTTTTCTTTATTTTGCTTTCTATTTATTTTCTTTTTCTTTATTTTGCTTTCTATTTTCTTTTTCTTTATTTTGCTTTCTATTTTCTTTTTCTTTATTTTGCTTTCTATTTTCTTTTGCTTTATTTTGCTTTCTATTTTCTTTTTCTTTATTTTGCTTTCTATTTTCTTTTCCTTTATTTTGCTTTCTATTTTCTTTTTCATTATTTTGCTTTCTATTTCCTTTTTCTTTGTTTTCTATTTTCTTTTGCTTTATTTTGCTTTCTATATTCTTTTGCTTTATTTTGCTTTCTATTTATTTTCTTTTTCTTTATTTTGCTTTCTATTTTCTTTTGCTTTATTTTGCTTTCTATTTTCTTTTTCTTTATTTTGCTTTCTATTTTCTTTTTCATTATTTTGCTTTCTATTTCCTTTTTCTTTGTTTTCTATTTCCTTTTGCTTTATTTTGCTTTCTATTTTCTTTTCCTTTATTTTGCTTTCTATTTTCTTTTTCTTTATTTTGCTTTCTATTTTCTTTTCCTTTATTTTGCTTTCTATTTTCTTTTTCTTTATTTTGCTTTCTATTTTCTTTTCCTTTATTTTGCTTTCTATTTTCTTTTTCTTTATTTTGATTTCTATTTTCTTTTTCATTATTTTGCTTTCTATTTCCTTTTTCTTTGTTTTCTATTTTCTTTTGCTTTATTTTGCTTTCTATATTTTTTGCTTTATTTTGCTTTCTATTTATTTTCTTTTTCTTTATTTTGCTTTCTATTTTCTTTTTCTGTATTTTGCTTTCTATTTTCTTTTTCTTTATTTTGCTTTCTATTTTCTTTTGCTTTATTTTGCTTTATATTTCCTTTTTTTATTTTGCTTTCTATTTTCTTTTTCTTGGTTTTGCTTTCTATTTTCTTTTTGTCATTTTTCTTTATTTGCTTTCTATTTTGTTTTGCTTTATTTTGCTTTCTATTTCCATTTGCTTTATTTTGCTATTTTCTTTTGCTTTATTTTGCTTTCTATTTATTTTCTATTTCTTTATTTTGCTTTCTATTTTCTTTTGCTTTATTTTGCTTTCTATTTTCTTTTGCTTTATTTTGCTTTCTATTTATTTTATTTTCCTTTATTTTACTTTCTATTTTCTTTTGCTTTATTTTGCTTTGTATTTTCTTTTTCTTTATTTTGCTTTCTATTTCCTTTTTCTTTGTTTTCTATTTTGTTTTGCTTTATTTTGCTTTCTATTTCTTTTTCTTTATTTTGCTTTCTATTTTCTTTTTTATTTTGCTTTCTATTTCCTTTTCCTTTATTTTGCTTTGTATTTTCTTTTTCTTTATTTTGCTTTCTATTTTCTTTTGTTTTCTATTTTCTTTTGCTTTCTATTTTCTTTTGCTTTATTTTGCTATCTATTTTCTTTTGCTTTATTTTGCTTTCTATTTTCTTTTGCTTTATTTTGCTTTCTATTTTCTTTTGCTATATTTTGCTTTCTATTTGGTTTTTCTTTATTTTGCTTTCTATTTCTTTTTCTTTATTTTGCTTTATATTTCCTTTTTTTCATTTTGCTTTCTATTTTCTTTTTCTTGGTTTTGCTTTCTATTTTCTTTTGCTTTATTTTGTTTTCTATTTCCTTTTGCTTTATTTTGCTTTCTATTTTCTTTTGCTTTATTTTGCTTTCTATTTTCTTTTCCTTTATTTTGCTTTCTATTTTCTTTTTCTTTATTTTGCTTTCTATTTTCTTTTTCTTTATTTTGCTTTCTATTTTCTTTTGCTATTTTCTTTTTCTTTATTTTGCTTTCTATTTTCTTTTTCTTTATTTTGCTTTCTATTTTCTTTTTCTTTATTTTGCTTTCTACTTCCTTTTTCTTTGTTTTCTATTTTGTTTTGCTTTATTTTGCTTTCTATTTTCTTTGGCTTTATTTTGCTTTCTATTTTCTTTTTTATTTTGCTTTCTATTTCCTTTTCCTTTATTTTGCTTTCTATTTCCTTTTCCTTTATTTTGCTTTGTATTTTCTTTTTCTTTATTTTGCTTTCTATTTCCTTTTCCTTTATTTTGCTTTGTATTTTCTTTTGCTTTATTTTGCTTTCTATTTTCTTTTGCTTTATTGTGCTTTCTATTTTCTTTTGCTATATTTTGCTTTCTATTTGGTTTTTCTTTATTTTGCTTTCTATTTCTTTTTCTTTATTTTGCTTTATATTTCCTTTTTTTATTTTGCTTTCTATTTTCTTTTTCTTGGTTTTGCTTTTTATTTTCTTTTTGTCATTTTTCTTTATTTGCTTTCTATTTTGTTTTGCTGTTTTTTGCTTTCTATTTCCATTTGCTTTATTTTGCTATTTTCTTTTGCTTTATTTTGCTTTCTATTTTCTTTTGCTTTATTTTGCTTTCTATTTTCTTTTGCTTTATTTTGCTTTCTATTTATTTTCTTTTTCTTTATTTTGCTTTCTATTTTCTTTTTCTTTATTTTGCTTTCTATTTTCTTTTTCTTTATTTTGCTTTCTATTTATTTTCTTTTTCTTTATTTTGCTTTCTATTTTCTTTTGCTTTATTTTGCTTTCTATTTATTTTATTTTCCTTTATTTTACTTTCTATTTTCTTTTGCTTTATTTTGCTTTGTATTTTCTTTTTCTTTATTTTGCTTTCTATTTCCTTTTTCTTTGTTTTCTATTTTGTTTTGCTTTATTTTGCTTTCTATTTCTTTTTCTTTATTTTGCTTTCTATTTTCTTTTTTATTTTGCTTTCTATTTCCTTTTCCTTTATTTTGCTTTGTATTTTCTTTTTCTTTATTTTGCTTTGTATTTTCTTTTTCTTTATTTTGCTTTCTATTTTCTTTTGTTTTCTATTTTCTTTTGCTTTCTATTTTCTTTTGCTTTATTTTGCTTTCTATTTTCTTTTGCTTTATTGTTCTTTCTATTTTCTTTTGCTATATTTTGCTTTCTATTTGGTTTTTCTTTATTTTGCTTTCTATTTCTTTTTCTTTATTTTGCTTTATATTACCTTTTTTTATTTTGCTTTCTATTTTCTTTTTCTTGGTTTTGCTTTCTATTTTCTTTTGCTTTATTTTGTTTTCTATTTCCTTTTGCTTTATTTTGCTTTCTATTTTCTTTTGCTTTATTTTGCTTTCTATTTTCTTTTTCTTTATTTTGCTTTCTATATTCTTTTTCTTTATTTTGCTTTCTATTTTCTTTTCCTTTATTTTGCTTTCTATTTCCTTTTGCTTTATTTTGCTTTCTATTTCCTTTTGCTTTATTTTGCTTTCTATTTTCTTTTTCTTTATTTTGCTTTCTATTTTCTTTTTCTTTATTTTGCTTTCTATTTTCTTTTTCTTTATTTTGCTTTCTATTTTCTTTTGCTATTTTCTTTTTCTTTATTTTGCTTTCTATTTTCTTTTTCTTTATTTTGCTTTCTATTTTCTTTTTCTTTATTTTGCTTTCTACTTCCTTTTTCTTTGTTTTCTATTTTGTTTTGCTTTATTTTGCTTTCTATTTTCTTTGGCTTTATTTTACTTTCTATTTTCTTTTTTATTTTGCTTTCTATTTCCTTTTCCTTTATTTTGCTTTCTATTTCCTTTTCCTTTATTTTGCTTTCTATTTCCTTTTCCTTTATTTTGCTTTCTATTTCCTTTTCCTTTATTTTGCTTTGTATTTTCTTTTTCTTTATTTTGCTTTCTATTTCCTTTTCCTTTATTTCGCTTTGTATTTTCTTTTGCTTTATTTTGCTTTCTATTTTCTTTTGCTTTATTGTGCTTTCTATTTTCTTTTGCTATATTTTGCTTTCTATTTGGTTTTTCTTTATTTTGCTTTCTATTTCTTTTTCTTTATTTTGCTTTATTTTCTTTTTCTTGGTTTTGCTTTCTATTTTCTTTTTGTCATTTTTCTTTATTTGCTTTCTATTTTGTTTTGCTGTTTTTAGCTTTCTATTTCCATTTGCTTTATTTTGCTATTTTCTTTTGCTTTATTTTGCTTTCTATTTTCTTTTGCTTTATTTTGCTTTCTATTTTCTTTTGCTTTATTTTGCTTTCTATTTATTTTCTTTTTCTTTATTTTGCTTTCTATTTTCTTTTTCTTTATTTTGCTTTCTATTTTCTTTTTCTTTATTTTGCTTTCTATTTTCTTTTTCTTTATTTTGCTTTCTATTTATTTTCTTTTTCTTTATTTTGCTTTCTATTTTCTTTTGCTTTATTTTGCTTTCTATTTATTTTATTTTCCTTTATTTTACTTTCTATTTTCTTTTGCTTTATTTTGCTTTGTATTTTCTTTTTCTTTATTTTGCTTTCTATTTCCTTTTTCTTTGTTTTCTATTTTGTTTTGCTTTATTTTGCTTTCTATTTCTTTTTCTTTATTTTGCTTTCTATTTTCTTTTTTATTTTGCTTTCTATTTCGTTTTCCTTTATTTTGCTTTGTATTTTCTTTTTCTTTATTTTGCTTTCTATTTTCTTTTGTTTTCTATTTTCTTTTGCTTTCTATTTTCTTTTGCTTTATTTTGCTATCTATTTTCTTTTGCTTTATTTTGCTTTCTATTTTCTTTTGCTATATTTTGCTTTCTATTTGGTTTTTCTTTATTTTGCTTTCTATTTCTTTTTCTTTATTTTGCTTTATATTTCCTTTTTTTATTTTGCTTTCTATTTTCTTTTTCTTGGTTTTGCTTTCTATTTTCTTTTGCTTTATTTTGTTTTCTATTTCCTTTTGCTTTATTTTGCTTTCTATTTTCTTTTGCTTTATTTTGCTTTCTATTTTCTTTTTCTTTATTTTGCTTTCTATATTCTTTTTCTTTATTTTGCTTTCTATTTTCTTTTCCTTTATTTTGCTTTCTATTTCCTTTTGCTTTATTTTGCTTTCTATTTCCTTTTGCTTTATTTTGCTTTCTATTTTCTTTTTCTTTATTTTGCTTTCTATTTTCTTTTTCTTTATTTTGCTTTCTATTTTCTTTTTCTTTATTTTGCTTTCTATTTTCTTTTGCTATTTTCTTTTTCTTTATTTTGCTTTCTATTTTCTTTTTCTTTATTTTGCTTTCTATTTTCTTTTTCTTTATTTTGCTTTCTACTTCCTTTTTCTTTGTTTTCTATTTTGTTTTGCTTTATTTTGCTTTCTATTTTCTTTGGCTTTATTTTGCTTTATATTTTCTTTTTTATTTTGCTTTCTATTTCCTTTATTTTGCTTTCTATTTCCTTTTCCTTTATTTTGCTTTGTATTTTCTTTTTCTTTATTTTGCTTTCTATTTCCTTTTCCTTTATTTTGCTTTGTATTTTCTTTTGCTTTATTTTGCTTTCTATTTTCTTTTGCTTTATTGTGCTTTCTATTTTCTTTTGCTATATTTTGCTTTCTATTTGGTTTTTCTTTATTTTGCTTTCTATTTCTTTTTCTTTATTTTGCTTTATATTTCCTTTTTTTATTTTGCTTTCTATTTTCTTTTTCTTGGTTTTGCTTTCTATTTTCTTTTTGTCATTTTTCTTTATTTGCTTTCTATTTTGTTTTGCTGTTTTTTGCTTTCTATTTCCATTTGCTTTATTTTGCTATTTTCTTTTACTTTATTTTGCTTTCTATTTTCTTTTGCTTTATTTTGCTTTCTATTTATTTTCTTTTTCTTTATTTTGCTTTCTATTTTCTTTTTCTTTATTTTGCTTTCTATTTTCTTTTTCTTTATTTTGCTTTCTATTTATTTTCTTTTTCTTTATTTTGCTTTCTATTTTCTTTTGCTTTATTTTGCTTTCTATTTATTTTATTTTCCTTTATTTTACTTTCTATTTTCTTTTGCTTTATTTTGCTTTGTATTTTCTTTTTCTTTATTTTGCTTTCTATTTCCTTTTTCTTGGTTTTCTATTTTGTTTTGCTTTATTTTGCTTTCTATTTCTTTTTCTTTATTTTGCTTTCTATTTTCTTTTTTATTTTGCTTTCTATTTCCTTTTCCTTTATTTTGCTTTGTATTTTCTTTTTCTTTATTTTGCTTTCTATTTTCTTTTGTTTTCTATTTTCTTTTGCTTTCTATTTTCTTTTGCTTTATTTTGCTATCTATTTTCTTTTGCTTTATTTTGCTTTCTATTTTCTTTTGCTATATTTTGCTTTCTATTTGGTTTTTCTTTATTTTGCTTTCTATTTCTTTTTCTTTATTTTGCTTTATATTTCCTTTTTTTATTTTGCTTTCTATTTTCTTTTTCTTTATTTTGCTTTCTATTTTCTTTTGCTTTATTTTGTTTTCTATTTCCTTTTGCTTTATTTTGCTTTCTATTTTCTTTTGCTTTATTTTGCTTTCTATTTTCTTTTGCTTTATTTTGCTTTCTATATTCTTTTTCTTTATTTTGCTTTCTATTTTCTTTTCCTTTATTTTGCTTTCTATTTCCTTTTGCTTTATTTTGCTTTCTATTTCCTTTTGCTTTATTTTGCTTTCTATTTTCTTTTTCTTTATTTTGCTTTCTATTTTCTTTTTCTTTATTTTGCTTTCTATTTTCTTTTTCTTTATTTTGCTTTCTATTTTCTTTTGCTATTTTCTTTTTCTTTATTTTGCTTTCTATTTTCTTTTTCTTTATTTTGCTTTCTATTTTCTTTTTCTTTATTTTGCTTTCTACTTCCTTTTTCTTTGTTTTCTATTTTGTTTTGCTTTATTTTGCTTTCTATTTTCTTTGGCTTTTTTTTGCTTTCTATTTCCTTTTTCGTTATTTTGCTTTCTATTTCTTTTTATTTATTTTGCTTTCTATTTCCTTTTTCTTTATTTTGCTTTCTCTTTTGTTTTCCTTTATTTTACTTTCTATTTTCTTTTTTTATTTCCTTTCTATTTTCTTTTTCTTTATTTTGCTTTCTATTTTCTTTTGCTTTATTTTGCTTTCTATTTTCTTTTGCTTTATTTTGCTTTCTATTTCCTTTTTCTTTATTTTGCTTTCTCTTTTGTTTTCCTTTATTTTACTTTCTATTTTCTTTTTTTATTTCCTTTCTATTTTCTTTTTCTTTATTTTGCTTTCTATTTTCTTTTGCTTTATTTTGCTTTCTATTTTCTTTTTCTTTATTTTGCTTTCTATTTTCTTTTTCTTTATTTTGCTTTCTATTTTCTTTTGCTATTTTCTTTTTCTTTATTTTGCTTTCTATTTTCTTTTTCTTTATTTTGCTTTCTATTTTCTTTTTCTTTATTTTGCTTTCTACTTCCTTTTTCTTTGTTTTCTATTTTGTTTTGCTTTATTTTGCTTTCTATTTTCTTTGGCTTTATTTTGCTTTCTATTTTCTTTTTTATTTTGCTTTCTATTTCCTTTTCCTTTATTTTGCTTTCTATTTCCTTTTCCTTTATTTTGCTTTGTATTTTCTTTTTCTTTATTTTGCTTTCTATTTCCTTTTCCTTTATTTTGCTTTCTATTTCCTTTTCCTTTATTTTGCTTTGTATTTTCTTTTGCTTTATTTTGCTTTCTATTTCCTTTTCCTTTATTTTGCTTTCTATTTTCTTTTGCTTTATTTTGCTTTCTATTTTCTTTTGCTTTATTGTGCTTTCTATTTCCTTTTCCTTTATTTTGCTTTGTATTTTCTTTTGCTTTATTTTGCTTTCTATTTTCTTTTGCTTTATTGTGCTTTCTATTTTCTTTTGCTATATTTTGCTTTCTATTTGGTTTTTCTTTATTTTGCTTTCTATTTCTTTTTCTTTATTTTGCTTTATATTTCCTTTTTTTATTTTGCTTTCTATTTTCTTTTTCTTGGTTTTGCTTTCTATTTTCTTTTTGTCATTTTTCTTTATTTGCTTTCTATTTTGTTTTGCTGTTTTTTGCTTTCTATTTCCATTTGCTTTATTTTGCTATTTTCTTTTACTTTATTTTGCTTTCTATTTTCTTTTGCTTTATTTTGCTTTCTATTTATTTTCTTTTTCTTTATTTTGCTTTCTATTTTCTTTTTCTTTATTTTGCTTTCTATTTTCTTTTTCTTTATTTTGCTTTCTATTTATTTTCTTTTTCTTTATTTTGCTTTCTATTTTCTTTTGCTTTATTTTGCTTTCTATTTATTTTATTTTCCTTTATTTTACTTTCTATTTTCTTTTGCTTTATTTTGCTTTGTATTTTCTTTTTCTTTATTTTGCTTTCTATTTCCTTTTTCTTGGTTTTCTATTTTGTTTTGCTTTATTTTGCTTTCTATTTCTTTTTCTTTATTTTGCTTTCTATTTTCTTTTTTATTTTGCTTTCTATTTCCTTTTCCTTTATTTTGCTTTGTATTTTCTTTTTCTTTATTTTGCTTTCTATTTTCTTTTGTTTTCTATTTTCTTTTGCTTTCTATTTTCTTTTGCTTTATTTTGCTATCTATTTTCTTTTGCTTTATTTTGCTTTCTATTTTCTTTTGCTATATTTTGCTTTCTATTTGGTTTTTCTTCATTTTGCTTTCTATTTCTTTTTCTTTATTTTGCTTTATATTTCCTTTTTTTATTTTGCTTTCTATTTTCTTTTTCTTTATTTTGCTTTCTATTTTCTTTTGCTTTATTTTGTTTTCTATTTCCTTTTGCTTTATTTTGCTTTCTATTTTCTTTTGCTTTATTTTGCTTTCTATTTTCTTTTGCTTTATTTTGCTTTCTATATTCTTTTTCTTTATTTTGCTTTCTATTTTCTTTTCCTTTATTTTGCTTTCTATTTCCTTTTGCTTTATTTTGCTTTCTATTTCCTTTTGCTTTATTTTGCTTTCTATTTTCTTTTTCTTTATTTTGCTTTCTATTTTCTTTTTCTTTATTTTGCTTTCTATTTTCTTTTTCTTTATTTTGCTTTCTATTTTCTTTTGCTATTTTCTTTTTCTTTATTTTGCTTTCTATTTTCTTTTTCTTTATTTTGCTTTCTATTTTCTTTTTCTTTATTTTGCTTTCTACTTCCTTTTTCTTTGTTTTCTATTTTGTTTTGCTTTATTTTGCTTTCTATTTTCTTTGGCTTTTTTTTGCTTTCTATTTCCTTTTTCGTTATTTTGCTTTCTATTTCTTTTTATTTATTTTGCTTTCTATTTCCTTTTTCTTTATTTTGCTTTCTCTTTTGTTTTCCTTTATTTTACTTTCTATTTTCTTTTTTTATTTCCTTTCTATTTTCTTTTTCTTTATTTTGCTTTCTATTTTCTTTTGCTTTATTTTGCTTTCTATTTTCTTTTGCTTTATTTTGCTTTCTATTTCCTTTTTCTTTATTTTGCTTTCTCTTTTGTTTTCCTTTATTTTACTTTCTATTTTCTTTTTTTATTTCCTTTCTATTTTCTTTTTCTTTATTTTGCTTTCTATTTTCTTTTGCTTTATTTTGCTTTCTATTTTCTTTTTCTTTATTTTGCTTTCTATTTTCTTTTTCTTTATTTTGCTTTCTATTTTCTTTTGCTATTTTCTTTTTCTTTATTTTGCTTTCTATTTTCTTTTTCTTTATTTTGCTTTCTATTTTCTTTTTCTTTATTTTGCTTTCTACTTCCTTTTTCTTTGTTTTCTATTTTGTTTTGCTTTATTTTGCTTTCTATTTTCTTTGGCTTTATTTTGCTTTCTATTTTCTTTTTTATTTTGCTTTCTATTTCCTTTTCCTTTATTTTGCTTTCTATTTCCTTTTCCTTTATTTTGCTTTGTATTTTCTTTTTCTTTATTTTGCTTTCTATTTCCTTTTCCTTTATTTTGCTTTCTATTTCCTTTTCCTTTATTTTGCTTTGTATTTTCTTTTGCTTTATTTTGCTTTCTATTTCCTTTTCCTTTATTTTGCTTTCTATTTTCTTTTGCTTTATTTTGCTTTCTATTTTCTTTTGCTTTATTGTGCTTTCTATTTCCTTTTCCTTTATTTTGCTTTGTATTTTCTTTTGCTTTATTTTGCTTTCTATTTTCTTTTGCTTTATTGTTCTTTCTATTTTCTTTTGCTATATTTTGCTTTCTATTTGGTTTTTCTTTATTTTGCTTTCTATTTCTTTTTCTTTATTTTGCTTTATATTTCCTTTTTTTATTTTGCTTTCTATTTTCTTTTTCTTGGTTTTGCTTTCTATTTTCTTTTTGTCATTTTTCTTTATTTGCTTTCTATTTTGTTTTGCTGTTTTTTGCTTTCTATTTCCATTTGCTTTATTTTGCTATTTTCTTTTGCTTTATTTTGCTTTCTATTTTCTTTTGCTTTATTTTGCTTTCTATTTTCTTTTGCTTTATTTTGCTTTCTATTTTCTTTTGCTTTATTTTGTTTTCTATTTACTTTTGCTTTATTTTGCTTTCTATTTTCTTTTGCTTTATTTTGCTTTCTATTTTCTTTTGCTTTATTTTGCTTTCTATTTTCTTTTTCTTTATTTTGCTTTCTATTTTCTTTTGCTTTATTTTGCTTTCTATTTTCTTTTGCTTTATTTTGCTTTCTATTTTCTTTTTCTTTATTTTGCTTTCTATTTTCTTTTTCTATTTACTTCCTATTTCCTTTTTCTTTCTCTTTTTGGTTTATATTTTCTTTTATTTAACTTAATTTTTTCTTTTTGGATTTTATTTTCTTTGTCTTTCACTTAATTTTCTTTTTTCTTCTTTTTGGTTCATGTTTCTTTTTCTTTCACTCAATTTTATTTTTACATCTTTTTAATTTATATTTTCTTTTTCTTTCCCTTAATTTCATTTTTTTCTTCTTTTGGGTTTGCATTTTCTTTTTGTTTTATTTATTTTCATTTTTTCTTCTTTTTGCTTCATATTTTCTTTTTCATTCTCTTAATTTCATTTTTTCTTCTTTTTGGATTTTCTTTTCTTTTACTTAATTTTCTTTTTTGTCTTTTGGGTTTGCGTTTTCTTTTCTTTAATTTATTTTTTTTTTTTGCTCATATTTTCATCTTCTTTTACTTAATTTTATTTTTTCTCTTCTTTTTGGTTTACATTTTCTTTTTCTCTCACTTAATTTAATTTTTTCTCTCGTTTTAAATTTTATTTCATCTTTTTTTTTTTTTTCTAATCCTTCCACCCCAAGCAAACCAGGAATGTCCCTAGTATGCAATGGGGGGTTCCAGAAAGTGAAGGTGATTAAAACGACTGGGTATAGGCGGCACTGATTAATAATGTTTTTTCTCATATTCACTCATTCAGTAACCCCTTGTGTCTTAGTGGCTTTATTGCCTTGCTTGGGGTGAAATAAATAAAAAAAAAGAAGTTAGATAATGGTTCATCCTAGACTTGGAGAGGTTGAGATTTTAGTTGTCAGGGAAGGATCCTCTTGGGAGTCAGGAAGAAGTTGACTGAATTGAAGTTTCTTCTTAACAATAGAATATGAATGGGATGAGGATTGTTTGCCCCTGTGTACATGGCATGTAGTTTAGCTGTAAAGGTCTGAACTGGTGGAATGTCGTTCGTTTGAACCTTTTTCAATGCGAATAGTAATAATTATCATGGAGGAACTTTTTACCTGATCCTTTGTATTTCTTCTCTGCATTTTCTTCTTTCTCTTCTCTTTACTGTGCATTACATAGTTTGACACAATCCATAAACACTGAGCGCTTGGTAAACATTGAACAAGATTTAGTAACAATTTGCTAATCTTTTTTCATTTTTTCTTCCTTTGAGAATAGTCCTGTTTTTCTTTCCCTTTGTTTAACATAACAACAAAAAAATTTTTCCAAAGTATTTCTCTCTTTCCTTCTTTCTCTCTTGCATTCTCTTCATCGTAAATTTGTTCTTACTTTTCTTTTTAGATTTGTTCATTACTACATTTTTTTTTATAAAATCCATTGTTGAGAAGCCTTTCAAGAAAAATTCTTAATGCTTGATCACCAAAATCTTACAATAGCTTTTCAGTCATGTTTTTTTACACTCACCTCATATTATAGTCTGTAATACAGTAAGGTCATTCTGAGAGAATTAGGAGTCCTAAGAGGATTCATTCTTAGCAGTTGCAATCTTAGGAATGTAAGATATGCAGATGACAGAGTGTTGATAACAGTCATAGAAAGGAAACTGCAAGAACTCTTACAGAATGTAGTGAAGTGAGAAGAAAGGACTAAACATCACTTGTAAAAAGATAGTCTGGTTTGTATACATTACATTAGATCTCTTGGAAGGGACTATTCTAATGTTTAATTTATGTGTAAGAAACTGATTCGGATCACATTAAAACAAAAAAGTTCCATTATTTATTCTTTTTAAATGTCAGAATAAAGCTGATTATATGGATTTTGATAACTCGACTTCTGGAGAGGAGAATTTCTAAGCATGTTCCGACATCTATTAAGAGATATCAGTCAAGTAATAATTTCTATAAGTTTGTTGCTTCAGGGTTATACTATTGTGGAGCACCTGATAAAAATTGTCAGCAAGCTCTGCCATACTGGGAGAACATATTCGCTATTTTGTGAAGATTCCATTTGCAGTTTCATCTCAAAGTACTTGAGATAATTTTTCTTAAGTCTAGACAGACTTTCCTGTATAAATATAAAGAATGTCACAAAAAAAACTTTTGGAACTGCTCAGTAACATTGGCCTATTTGGGAAGGAACTTAGAATAATCCAGAACCTATATTATCAGTGAACTACATGCATACAGATAGGAAATAGGAAATTTAGTCAATACACAAAAATAAAAATGGATATAAGACAAGAATGCACCCCCTCGCCAGACCTTTTCAACCTATACACTAAGACCATTCTGAGAGAATTAGAAGTCCTGAGAGGGTTCATTCTTAGCATCAGACTATACAGTAAGACCATTCTGAGAGAATTAGATGTCCTAAGAGTGTTCATTCTTGGCAGCTGCAATCTTAGAAACATAAGATATGCAGATGACACAGTGTTCATATCAGTCATAGAAAGGAAACTGCAAGAACTCCTACAGAAGGTAGTGAAGTAAAGTGAGAAGAAAGGACTATCACCTGCAAGAAGACTGAATACATGGTTGTCAGCAAAAGGAACATCTAAAAATGCAAATTACAAATTGGAGATACTGAAATCAAACAAGTGCACCAATTTAGATATCTGGGAAGAGTATTAACAGAAGGTGGAATTGTGCATTAGGATAGCGAAAGGGGCCTTCCAAAAGCTGAGCAAAGTATTAAGTAAGATAAAAATAGAAACAAAGAAAAGATTCCTGAACTGTTATGTAATATCAGTCCTCCTATATGATATGAATGCTAAACAATATCCTGAAAGATGAAGAAGAAACTTGAAGAAAAAAAAGAAATGTGGTTCTACAGGAGGATACTGAGAATACCATGGACTGAACATGTGAGGAAAGACAAAGTTTTAGTAACAATGTCAACAAAACGAACACATAGACTTAACATCAAGGAGAGAAATTTGAAATTTATGGGGCACATAATGAGGAAAGTGGGCTTAGAAATTTTGATACATTGAAGGTAAGAGAGTCAGAGGAAAACAGTAAAAAACCTACTTGGTGAGCTTGAGTGAATAGATGGCAGAACAGAGTTTTGGAGAGATGGAAAAATGACAAAAGTTATTAAGAGCTACAAAGAACAGAAAATTGTTTAAAGCAGTGGTTCCCAAACATTTTTCTCTGGGGCAAATTTTTTAAATGAAAATTTGCTCACAACTCACCAAATTTTATGTCATAAAAAGTAAATTTAAAAATAAAAAAACATTGTAAATAATATAATATGTAACACAAATAACGTAATGCCGGAAACAAAAACATTGGCTCAGTGGAAGGGAAGTCCTAGAGAGAAGTCACAAGCAGTCAGATGGCAAAGAAAGTCCAGAGAGATTGTTAAAGGGAGATAACCCTAGATTCGAAGTCAGAACATTATCATTAATAACTCTTTCCTCCAATTTGTGAACCCTAGTTACCATATTGTTAATACTTGATATAATGCAAAAATATCACAATTATAAAATCAGTTAATAATTATTTATAACTATTTATAATAGGACTCATGCATCTAATTACAAGTAATCCATAATAATGTTTTAAATTTTAAAATTATATTTATATATTTTTGGCATATGAATTTTAAAAAAATTGTTTTTAAATCTTTGTCTCTTTGATCTGATTGTCAATAATTCCACGTCACCTGCTATCCTCTTCTGCTTCCCATATGAGGTGTGCTGCACCTATGAGGTACACTGCATCATTTGGGCACCACTGGTTTAGAGTCTATTAAAAATTTGGTGTAATACAAAGAATATTGGAAGTAAAATATATCATATTAGGTACACTCATTAACGAAAGTTTATGACAACTTAGCTGTAATAAGGTTATTTCCGTTTTTTGCATTACCTTGTATCATGTGAGATTACATGATGCAATAGCTTTTGGTTATTGCATCAGCCATTATTCAAACATGATTTATAGTGAAACAATTCTTATCATTGCCAAATTAGAAGCCATTGTGATAATATTTGTGTTGTAAATTAGACTTAGATTATGTGCAAAATATCCTCACTCTCCCCTCCATGAAGCACCCAAATTGTGGTTTTGCATAAGAAAATCTATTCTGAACATAAGAGCAAGGTTGTAGAAAAACAGCTGTGCACACTGCTATTGTGAAGTTACCTTTACCAACCAGGGGGAAAAGTGTCCTGGGTATGACGATATACTATATCTGGTAGTAAGGCCTCTGATTGGGAAATTGGAGTTTTGAGAAACATGGAACCACCTCTTAATTGCTGTTGTTCCCTTGGGGTTATAGCATCTGTGAGGTTCCCAGCTATAGGCAAATAATGAAAATCCCCAAACAAAAACACTATGAAAGTATAAAAATACATTTTTATAGTAAAAATACCAGCAATACATTTTTATATAAAAAAGACTGACAATAAATATAGTAAAATGACCAACAATACATTTTATCTGTAGTTGAAGGTATACGATTACATTTAAAATATATCTAGTTGAAGTCATAAAACTGTGTTCAAAATATTTAGATTTTGGTATTAAATAAGCCATAGAGATGTTGATAAGATGTTAAACAAAATCAAGCAACCAACCAATCCAAGGTAAACCAGTGCAAGCGATAACCAATGCATTGCTACACAATTCCCAACAATTTCTTCTAAGAAGATACCCTGCTTGAAAATGGTAAAAATGTCAGTGCTATGAGAGTTCCATGTTGTCTGAGATTTTAGTTTGGTCTGAAATTATTCAAACAAGCTTGTAAACCACAGCAAACTGTAGCTATGAAATCCAAATGTCTAGTATTTGTTGGACATCTGAAGTCTTGAGAACAGTCATATTTTCAGAAGAATATGATCTACAACAGTTCATTATGCATAAAAGAATCATTGAAAGAAGCCCTAGTAAGAGATTTCATGAGAAGTATACAATTCAGACAATGAAGCACATATTGAGTAAAATGATTTGGGACACCATGTCCAATTCTGGAACAGCTGAACTCAACTTTTTGCCTTCAGGAACAATAATGAATGGTAAAAGGTATGCAGAATGACTGCAAGAGGGACTGGAACTGCATATGCACTTTCATCAGTGCACAATATTTATGCATGATGGTGCTCCATGCTATTGGTAAATGGTCATTCAGAATTTGTTGAACATGATCAAAATGACAATACTGGACTGACTGAGAAATAGCACAGATCGGAACCCAATTGAAAATTTATTGAAATTGTCAAAAACAAAGTTGCTGAAAAAGAATCAAGTACTAAAGCAATGAGGGAGGTAATTAAAGAAATCTGAACAAATGAAATCTTGGCTGATTATTGCAACAATTTTATTCTCAGTATACATCCAAGAAGTAATCAAAATCAAAGGATGTATACAAAATACTGACCACTGGATTGGTTTGCTTTAAATTAATAATAGTGATGAATTGGACTCCAATAAAGTACTTGCTACTACATTGTTTTTAACTTTAAGATAGTGCAATTACAATGTGGCATTAAATTTTTGCTAATAACTGGATATTATGAGCAAATGTATGGGTCTTGATAAAGATATAACACTAATGCCAATATACATATATAATATTGATAGTTATACATATTCGGGCCCAAATATGCAGTTTTACATACATACATACATACATACATACATACATATATATATATGTGTGTGTGTGTGTGTCTCATACTGAAAGTAGAGTTTTTAGAAATCCATCTAGGTTATAATATATTTCAGGGATAAGGCACCTATCTTTTCAGAACAGAATTTTACAAAAATAATTTTGGTCTGAAGAGATGGGCATCAGATCCCATGAAATAAATTATAACCTAAATGGATTTCTAAGGACTCTGCTTTCATTATTATATTTGCTCTGTTCTTACATTAAGCACACTCTGGATATATATCCTCCTTGAAATTATCCCTACTAATTATCAAGTGATATTATATATATATATATATATATATATATATATATATATATCATAAATTAACTGATTTAAAATATGGTTTCTTTGTTAAACAGGAATTTTATATATATTTCTGCTCTGTAAATTTAATTTTATATATATTTATGCTCTGTAAATTTACATTGAGCACTGTTTTGTAAAAATAAAAATATCAATAAGAACACTGTATTATATATCTTACTGTCCTTTCTTTTTTTAATATATATATATATATATATAACACAGATGTCTGAGCAACAACAGTGTTTCTTGCTTGAACTCATTCTTCAGGCCATTTCTGTTGTGTGTTGGCTCAACTATTTATATATGCTGGTCAATTGTGCATTGTGGCTAGCAATGGCCATTGTATTATACTAACATTTATTGAGTTGGTAATAATGATTGTGTTTGAAATTATTCCAGAGTCTACTGAGTAGAAATAATTGTGGATCTCAATGTGTTTATTTGTAGCTATTTTGCATTGTTCTTTGTTAAATTTCACTCATTATTTATTATTGATTATTTTATTTGTTGTTCTTTATTATTATTATTATTATTATTACATTGTATTTATGAGGTCTTTTGTAGTTTGTTAATTTGATTATATTTTACTTAATCTGTTTATTTAGATTTTTGTTTATTTTAATTTTTTCAGGAGCTGGTTATCTTATTTGTTTAATTTAAAATATTGGCTTTGTCTGAAATATGTTACATTATTTGTGTTCCATATATTTGTATTTTTCATGATGGTATTTTACAAGTTGTTTTTAGTTTTCAGTTTTTAACTAATGTAGTAAAAATTTGTTTTTGTGTCTGCATTTTGAGATAAGTTCTCATCATTTACTTAGTAATTTATGTTGGTCTTGGAAACTGATTTGAGATATTTCCTTCTTCAGACCAAGTTTAAAGTTTTTGGATTTATTTTTTGTAAGTTGTTGCTGTTTTCCATATTTTCCATTAAATTTTTTGTGTAATTTGGTTTTTGTTTTACTTTCCCATATATGTTTAGAAAGCATTGTACTGTTTGCATATTTACTATATGTAAAGGATGTTTTGTGTGCATAGTTTCTCTGTTTCCAGGGTTCTTCAGTTACTATTATGTATATTTTTTCCCATTATCCACTAATTTTACAGTGGCTTGATACATTATATTTTTTACAAGCAATTGCCATTAAAGAAACATTTGTTTTTTGCTCTGTGGTTATGGGTGGGTCTGATTTGTATGGGCGGTTTATTGGTTTCTGTTGTTCTTTTTTAATATTGATGTCATGTTCTTGGTGTAACTGCACCTGATTTTTACTGTGTTTCTGTTGAGTATCTTCTGGAGAATATTTGATGGGTAGGGAAGTATTTGTATATGAATTTAATTAATATTTTTTCTATGTTTGTTTTTTATGTTTTTCTCATATGGTGGGTTAAATCATGCAATATTTCTTTTTTTATTGGTTTTGTATTGTATGGTATGCATGTTGATGAAGATCCTCTGACTTTTAGGGCTGTTTCATAATGATTTTTCACTACATTGAAGATGGGTTTATTGGAAGAACTCTGGTTAATTGATTGTGGAATCTGCTTGATTATTGTTGGCAAGTGGTTGGAAGATGTGTGTATGTAAAATGGTTTGTGGTTGGGTTTTCTATATAGCTGATATGTACCTTTTTTTTGGTTACGTGCTGGAAATAAGACATAGGAAAACGTTTAGTAAATCTACTTTTTTACTTATTTATTTTTGAAGACTTTTATGATTATCATTCTGGTTTTGTCTGTTACACTTTCTTAAGATTATGAGACAGTCAACTCTGTACATTCCTATATCATTTTCATTATTTTGTTTAGTTCATGTAATAAATGTATACCTATAGCACACATGTTTCTGTACAATCAAATTTATATCTCAGCCATCAAGAAAAACCAAAGATGAAAAAGAATGAAAGTAAATAAAATAAGCAAAAAATCTAAATAAATAAACAAAAAATCTAAATCAATAAGCAAAAAATCTAAATAAATAAACAAACAAAAAAATCTAAATAAATAAGCAAAAAATCTAAATAAATAAACAAAACATCTAAATAAATAAACAAAAAATCTAAATAAATAAACAAAACATCTAAATTTTTAATAAGCAAAAAATCTAAATAAATAAGCAAAAAATCTAAATAAATAAACAAAAAATCTAAATAAATAAACAAAAAATCTAAATAAATAAACAAAACATCTAAATAAATAAACAAAACATCTAAATAAATAAACTAATTAAAAAACTAAGAATGCACACATAAACACAGGAAAATTCAATAATAATAAAGAACAACAAATAATTAATCAATAATAAAGTTAACCTGGCTGCTGCTGCTGCTGTTGAAATGAACCTCCTGTCAGTGGTTAACTGGGGCTGGAATCGGCTTGTAAATTTTCATGCCTCTGAAACTAAACTGCTCTCATTTAACCACCATAGAGAAATTTTCCCTGCTCAACATCAGCATGGCTGATGCTAGACTCCAGGGGAGCATTTCACTGTGCCTTCCTGGCCTAAGATTTTCAACTGAATTGAAGTTGAACAACTACATTGAATCAATAGCTCCTTAGTAATGTTTTTCTTTTACTCATATTCTTTCACACTCAGTAGCTTGTTGTGTCTTAGTGGCTTTATTGCCTTTCTTGGGATGAAAAGATTAAAGATATATATATATATATATATATATATATATAATATCTTTTATATCTTTTTTTTCTTTCTTTCTTTTCTTTTCTCCAATACACTTTCTCCATTTTTTAGTGATAATTCAGTTTATTAAGCTCAATTTAGCTCTGTTGAGCGAGGTTCGAAACCAGATAGCTAGCCTGTTTTTCAGTTTTACTTTTTATTATCATCATGAGTGATAATAAAAATAATTTTTGTCTATTCATGGCAGATATATATATATATATATATATATATATATATATATATTCATGCACAAATATACAGATATACATACATGCAAACACACCCATATATATATATATACATATATATTAATGCACAAAAAGTCCATCTATATACATATGCACACACACCCATATATATATATATATAGGTGTGTACATGCATGTACTTATGTATCTAGATATATGTGCATATCTGTTAACATATGAAGATGGTACCATATTTAATTAACTTTATACAAGCACCTCTACACACATTTTAATATTTGTGCATGCAATATATTTGTTTATCTTTATGACCAATATTTAATATGAACTTGCCCACAGCATAATTCAGGATATAGATATAAGAAAGATGATGTATGTATAAGACATTAGACCTTAATCTCAGATGTGAGATATAAAAGGTGGCCTTTATACAAGACAGTTTGCCCAACAAGATCTATTGTAAGATATAAGATGAATGCTATTCTAGAAATATATCAATCACTCAAGGTTCACTAATGGAATCACATAAAATAGCTTCACCATCTGTTTCTGTGGTTGCCTTCAGAAATACTTAGCAATATAGATTTGTGCTCTTTCACCTAACTCTCTCTCCCCCATGTTCTCTCTCAGTCCACTTGTTGCTCTCACCTTCATCTTCACTGTCTATATACATATGTACAATGATTCCTAAAGTTCTTCCTTATTCTCTGTCTCTCTGTCTCTATATATATATACATATCAATATACACACAGACACATACACTCACTATATATATATATATATATATATATATATATATATATATATATAGTAAAGGTAATCAGTCCATTGGTATATAATCCAAGTGGATCCTAATAATATGAAATATTAAAACTTATCCACAAAAAGAACTCAAATTATTTATTACTACAGAAAATAATTAGTACACAATAAAATCCAAAATCACCTTATATGGGGAATAGGCTTATTTCGACAAGATTTGGCAGTCTTATTCAACCCTGGTATAGACAGAGTTCATGTCAAAATATATATATATATATATATATATATAAAATCGGTTGTGTTTCGATCCTGGCTTGAAGCATTCGGATATCTAGTCACACTGAAGAGCTGTGATACAACAAAATAGTACTGTCTGTGAATGACATAATTTAGCTCTTGAAAATATATTTCAGTTGAGCACTGTTGAGTGATAAGCTAATTCTATAAATAACAACCACCTGTATTAATGCAAAGCTCTTCAGTAAAATGAATAGATCACTCTGGCTGATTGGTATTTGTTTACATTTGCAAAAACAATACACTAGACTTAGCTGTTTCAATCTATCGAATGAAGATAGCCCAGTGGTAGAAACTCTGACTGAAACCAAATTGTTTGGGTTTATTTCCTGGCTTGGGGCATTTGAATGTCTAGATGCACTGAGGAGCTGTAATACAGTGAAAAAGTACTGTCTGTGAATGACATACATACATACATATATATATAGTTAAATTCCCAGATCAATTCTGTGGACAAGACAGATTGGTATAAAATGACAATTAGAAAAAAGATCTTAGATTTTGGCAACGTGTTTCGTCTTCCGAAAAGAAAGGCTTAGACAGAAGCGTCTATCTTTTTAAAATTGTAACTAATAACAACAAGAACATTTCGATTTCATTTTTGCCTTGAAAAAGTCGGAAGACGAAACGCGTCGGCAAAATCTAAGATCTTTTTTCTAATTGTCATTTTATACCATATATATATATATATATATATATATATATATATATATATTAAAAATAGACATTTTGTGTCAATTAATTTTAATGATTGACTTTTTAAAGTTACAAATAATTTCTAAGACAAAGAAGAAACTCCCTCATGAATTGTCCATCATGCTATCAGACAACACATTAATAAGCAGTATAAGGATCATACTCACATTAGACAGCTACTTACAAATAATACTAAGATACTAGCAAAATCAAATGGTAAAAACAGACTTATGATCTTTAAAGCAGTACTCATGCAACAAAAACAAACATCAATAAATAAAAACAATTATAACTTAAAAACCCACATCCATACATATATACAAAAAACAAACAATGCAGCTCACTGGCGTTACAACACACTTGCCTTGTGTCACGACACTCATTAGTTCTATGACTTTAGATCCCAAAATGCACTCCATGTACTTTCATCCCTTACTTTTAACAGCTTATTTTTTAAAATAACATTGTTAAACCATTTAAAAATTTGACTAAACTCACCAATTATCGCTACCTACATTGATGATGACTGAAGAAAGTAGAGAAGTTAAGACCATATTTTCTGTATTTTCTTCCAAAATTCACTTCAGACAATTTCTGATGGAATTTCTTCCTTGTCTTAGAAGGATTATTCATAACTTGATAAAGTCAATCATTAAAATTGACACAAAATTTCTATTGTTTTTCTAGCATTTGCCTTAAAGAAGATCTGCTGCATAATATATATATATATATATATATATATATATATATATATATATATATATATATATATGCAGCATTTCTTTTTTCACACATCCAACAACATTAAATATTGACAGCTGGAGAAGTCATTACTTCCTTTTAAAATTCTTCTAAAATCTGCTAAAAATTCTGAATACGTTTTTCGAAAATGAGAAATAGAAATTATAAAATCACATCTCTATATGTGGATAGATTTACTTAGTCCTTATTTACTTCTAGTTTTCGTTTATTTGCACAACCTGTCACATGATGGTAAAAAGCAGGTTTAAAATGGGCCCACTATGAATGGGTAGTTCCAGAAATTGTCCAGTTTCCTCAGGACGCTTCGGGTATAACCATTTATGTATGATGGTTAGGTACTGATTGGTGAGGAGGGGCTGCAACTGGACATTAAATTGTTTTGGCTTCAGGATCCTAAAGTGTAAAAATCTACTGGATTGGAATGTGAGACAAAACCAGGTTTAAAGTAGGAGTCACACACATATATAGGGTCCAAGGCCAAAACTAGTTCAATCACTGTTTGGGACTACTTCAAGAAACTCCCCACCTAACCCTAATCCTAACTCTGTCATGTGACATTGCATAAAAGTAGAGGAAATCTATCTATTTTTATTATTATTATTACCTTCCATGTTATCAGGCAATTATATGTCACGGAAAAGTGAAAATATAGTTTGCAACTCAAGGTAAGTACAATTGCTTTCTTTTCCTTGACCTCTCTTTGTTCATTTGGAGGATTGGGAGCATTTTCTTGACAAATTAAAGTGAAAGTGATAATAAATAATGGCTGAAGATTAGTCCTGGTTTCTTGCCATTATGGATTTGATATAGAAATTAAATGTCGTCCACTTATAAAAATTACTTTTTAATAAAATCGATATTAAAATTGTATGAGAAAAATAATTAAAATGCTGCAGTTGTGTAAAAATGGATATAAAAATTATTTTTAATAACACAGATGATATCGAATTGTATGTAATACCTAACCCTAACCTTGCCACTTTCAATAAAATGGGAAATACCTTCTCACCCTGACAAATTGTAAAAAATTACAATATAGGCCTTGCATAAAATTCCTCTTGAGTTCCTCAAACTTTCAAAACAGTTTTTTTCTCTTAACAACAAAAGAAATTTTGACAACTTTCTTTTTGAACATTTTATATAAATCTATTTCTTAACAAAAGATCACAAATTCAAAATGTCAAAGTTCAGGCAAAACTAATTCTCTGGTTCCTTTAGAGAAAATATTCAGGATTTCTGAATAAATATGAGATAAACTCTCACAGTTTAGAAATTATATTCAAAGGAGATAAACTCATAAGTTCAGAAAAGGCATTCATATATCAAATTTAGAAGATTCTCAGAAACATTCCCTTCTTCCTAGCTCAGAGCTTTCTTTTTCTAGGTCTATTCCTTTCTACTTTACAGTCAAAATTTCCCCTCAGATAGCAAACAAGTGACTCCAACTGGATCAAAAACCATTGCTTATGTTATGATAAGCATATGGTGGCATAACAAAGAAACAATGAAGGTTTAAAAAAAAGAAACAAATGTATTAATTTAAAATACAACAAATAATAAATCGGTATAGATGTCTCTCATTGAAAAAAGAGATGAGTGGAGTTGTAAAAGGTATCTGCTGAGGCATATGAAAGGAGAGGAAGAAGGAGTTGTGATTTACTGCGCGACAGCCTTTGGTGAGCTGTCTATTGGAGATGGGAGGTTGCTTTCCGACGAAGTCTTTGAACCCAGGGCAAGATGCTGTATAAACTTCCAAAAATGTCCTTTTGATGGCGCCTTTTATGTCCTTTCTTAGGCTCAAATCGGCTCTGGTGATTATTTTGTTTCTTTGATATTGGGTGGAAATTCTGGATTTCTCTTTCTTTGAGTGTGTGAGTAAAAACGGAAGATATGTGTAGAGTCTTGTGCAGTTGATGGAATTTTAGTTCAGTTTTGGATATTCAGAGAGTTCATATCCAGTCAATAGTGGAAATTAGTGTTGTATGAATCAGAAGATGATCTGGTTTTAGGAAGAATGATTTGTTATCAACTCAAGAATCACTATCTAATCAACCTGCACTCATTTACAATTTAAATTTGGCTGTTTTTTTATAGCAAAGCTGAGGCCATCCTTTGTAAAAATTTTGCCTCAATGTTTAAACCACCTGGCTTCATTTTGGCTTTTTTTTTTCTTGAGTTGACAACTGTTACAGAATTTCCACCCAATATCATGCTAAAGAAAGTCTGTGAACCCAGGGCAAGATACTGTCCAATTGCCAAAAATGTCCCTTTTAACGGCTTTTATGGCCTTTCTTAGGCTCAAATTGGCTTCAGTTTTTATTTTGTTTCTTTAGCATGCCACAAGAATCACTATCAAATCAAACTGCACTCATTTACAATTTAAATTTGGCTGCTTTTTGACAACAAAGCTGAGCCCATACTTTGTAAAAAGTTGCCTCAATGTTTAAACCTGGCTTCATTTTGGTGGTGTTTTTTTTGCTGTTTTTTTTTTTAAAATAAACCGTCTGGTCTCATCTCACTTTGGCGGGTGTTTATAAAATCAATTTGGAGCTTATTTTTTTCAAATTTTTACACATCAATTTTTATTTGTGTTTTTATTACTTTTAATGAACTGTCTGGCTTCATTTTACTGGTTTCTTTGAAACTGTATTAGCAACATTTTAATTTTCTTATTCAATTTTTCATACAATTCAATATTATCTGTTTTATTAAAAATAATTTTTATATTAGTTTTTATACATTTCAATTATTTTTCTCATACAATTTTAATATCGATTTTATTAAATAATTTTTATAAGTGGACGACATTTAATTTCTACATAAGATCCATAATGCCAAGAAACTATGACCAGTTGTCAGCTCGTTATTTATTTTCGCTTTTTTCTCTAGTTTGTCAAAAAAATGCTCCCAATCCCCCAAACGAACAGAGACTGGTCAGGTCGAAGAAAAGAAAGCAATTGCACTTATTTTGAGTTGCGAAATATATTGCCACTTTTCCGTGATGTGTAACATGGAAGGTAATTTTAATAATATATTTATTACTAAAAATACAGTAATTGTGGTACAAGGCCAAGGGAGAAGTGAGAAATTGGCTAGTCTCTGCTAACTATCTTTGTCCTAATTAATTGCAATCATGACCCATCAATCCAATACAATTTATTCATTTACCACAAGAACACATTCACAGGGGACCTACAAAACACCCCATGGTATAAAAATCTCATGAAAGTTCATAATAAAATATATAAAAATTTCATGAGGAAATCTTAATAATAAAAAAGAGATAGATTTCCTCTTTACATTATTTGGACCATTGTTCTCCTCTTTGTCGCCATATATGACCACATATGGAGAGAAAAGGGAAATCACTGCCTCTGTGGGATCAGGTTGAGATCATAGACAAAGAACACCATTGGAAAATTTGTAAACTTAAGGAATCAGCACATATGCTAGGGTAATAAATATGGTGACAAAGATGAGGACAATAGTTCGAATAATGTAAATAGTGTACATAATACCTCATCTCAGAAATACAGACAGATACAGATTTCCTCTTATATAACTTTAGGGATCAAACGGTAACCCTGTCATGTGACAACTGTAACTATAGAGGGTTAGTTCAGAAAATAATCTTAGCATATATTTTGAAATTAATATGAAAGTACACCTGAAACTTTTCTATCCTTAATCGATTCTATTTTTTCTTTTTTTTTTTTTGCAGACATGGATGTATGGAAAAGTAAGTATGTTTTTCGTATTATTGTGTACAAAGTTCAAATTATGTAATATAAATGATTAAAGGTATTATAATTTGTATATTATTTCAAGAATAACTTCACAGTTTCTCTCTCTGTACATGCTTACCCAAATCCTCCTCACAATGCAGGATGTGGCACAAGGCATTTTTCTATGTGGGGTGATTCTGAGTATTTTGTTTAGTAAGCATTTCAGCAACACAAGGTAAGTACACAGCTCCTCTTTTGCCTGACCAAACATCAATTTCTCCACCAAATGTCATCATTGCCTCCCTCCATTAAGTGTATTAGATGATGGGTTCTTTTTTCTGTATTTTTTCACTTTGCTATTTTGTCTGAATGTGTCCGTGTTTCTGTGTGTGTTGTTTTTAATTTATTAAACCCGCATCAGCTATTTAACGTATTTCTACCACAAGATCATAATATAGAGGACCGTGTGTGTTTGTGCTGTTGTTTTATTAGCGACACATGCATTTATTTCCTGCTAGAAAGGTCCAACTACAAGAAAATTATTGGACTCAAGTTAAGTCCAACTGAAGATAAAGAAGACAAACAAAACCAATATATATATATATATATATATATATATATATATGTATTAAACAAAACAATTTTACAATGGACATAGACAATAATATTTGTGTGTTATTTGGTGAATGCTCGTACGTATATGTATGTGTGTATAATGTTCATGGCGTACCTCACAAATGGGAAGACGTGGATCTTCTAAGAGAGCTTACATTGTAGTCACTGAAATGAAAAAGAGAATGAGGTGAGTATTTATAGTATAGGGAGAATGACCCCTAGTGACAATTTGGGAATTAAGGAGGAGCTAACTCCAACAATAAAACTAACAAACTTTTTCTTTTATTTTCGCAAATATTTTTTATTAATTGTAAGCAAATATTGGGAGTTTTTTAATATAATATATATATATAATTATCATCCCGCCCTCTAAAAAATATTGTTCTTACAGGATGTTGGGATTTTCCCAGTCATGTGTGTGTGTGTACGATCAGAGATATATAGAGTGGAATGAACAAACCGAAGGCTCAAAATAACAGCTTTTATCCAGGATCGGAAGAGCGTACAAAATAATATTTTGTGAGAAAATAGTTTGCCCAGTTAACAGAGTTCTACCCTTGAGTAGATGTTTCCAAGAGGGATTTCTCTGCTTGTTCCCATGGGGAACGAGAAAACTCAGTGTCAAGGCTCCGAGGACTGGTACGGGTTTTCTACAATCGTGAGTGGTCCCCATGGATAGGTGTATCGAAAGGAGATTTCTCTGCTTGTCCCCAAATGGTATGAGAAATCTCAGGTTCAAGCTCCCATGAAGGCTACTTATCTTCTGCAGTAAGAGTTGTGAGTGGTTTTTCGAGCTGCCATTGAAGTTAGCAGCCACTGAAAAAGAAGAGTAAAAAGAAACCGAAAAAGACTCGGTCAGCATTTTCATGATCTCTGGGACTTCTGGTTGTACCCTGCTGATACTTCCGTTGTTGCTACTGCTGAATTGCACAAAGTAAGGAAGCCTCCACAAGCCACGATAGGCAACATGTTAAATATTTATTATATCAACCAATTAGTGTCTGTAGTCCGAATGATAGGAGTATGTCATTTTTGGAAGAAAAATGGAAGATGACTGCAATTTATTGTCCTATCATTTAGGTAAGATAGGGAATTGCATCCTTAATTCGTTTTCAGTTAGGTACCTCCAATAAAAACCGATACCCAATTTTAAAATGTATTTTGAAAAATGAAAACTCTTTCTTGATGCTTTAATTTTAGTTTCAATTCCAAGCTAATAGATTAAATTTATTATTCCGAGTGTAGCGATCATCATCGCCATTACACACACACACATACATACAGATCATACGGCAAGTAATCATTGGCTAATCTCAAAACTAGCTTGGTGATTGGTCAATTCCGACCAATCAAATTACCTGTACGCGAGGGATAATTTTCCCACGAACAAGGCTGGGAGCTTGTCACGTGGGACACAGCCTTATATAAACAAAACACGAATAAGCCTCTCTCGTGTTTCTCTTCGTTCATCTTTTTCCTTGTTGCCAAGATGCAATCTTCAAGAGCTCCTATCTTAACCGTGCGATCAGACATTAAAGAACATTGCCAACAACTCTTACCGACTTTCTCGCAAGTCGTCAGTAGAGTCCAGCTATTACACCTGTCTACACGATTCCACGACTTTACTCACAACGCGCACACAGATTTTTGTATCACATTACACATTCTTCCTCTGTGTGACTATGCCAAGTTCATGAACCAGAACTCTTACTCAAAACAACAGACTTCTTAATTAACTTTATTCTATTCTAACACCAGACTCTATTCAACATTGAATCCTGAACATTCTTATGCAAGAGAAATTCTTTTGAATATTCAATCTTAATCAGAATACAGTTAAAGGGAAGCAACTTTTTCTCCCTTTATTACGACATACCATTGCATGATTGTTTTGTATTTTATTGTTTCAATATATATTTTATTGTTGATGCACAATTGGAGTCTCGTTGTTTTTTTCTTGAATCATTAAATTACAATAGATTGTTGGGATTGCTATGAGTTTGAATTTTGGTATCAGAAGGTTTTTATATTAAGATGGTTAATTTATGAGCATGTTCACCATATTAATCAACAACAATATAAAATCTAGACATTCAAAAACGAATCAATCACAAGGCAATTGAGTAAGAAACACCGATTATGAGATTTCAATAAAACAACATGCATTATGTACAATTAATATACAATTGGAGAATACAATTGAGTTGAACTTTGATGGATAAATGAGAATAGATGTATTTGGCTGCATAGAATATTATTGTGAATGTTTGAAGGTGTTTGCAATTGCTATTCAGATTTGTTCACAAAATTAAACTAAGTGTCCAGTTACGTACTAAATTGTCCTTTGTGCTAGTTCAGTTATTAGTGTGTGTACGTAAGTTTGTTTGTATAATTGGTAGGAGTTGCGTACCTTTAGTTGTGTGAGAATTTGATTGTTTGTTTACTAATAATACTTATTAAGTAGTGAGAAAAAATGTCACTTTTTAAAGTATCGTAAGTGATGTTTGGATAGTGTTCCTGAGAGAGAGTGTGCTTGTGGATTGTTGAGTCAGATATTTTTGTGCGGCAAAGTCCTGGTTGGTCAGAGTTTTGACTTGTGTGGGTCAGTTTGGCATCTCTCTAGGAATGAAGGTCTGACTGGTAAATTTTATGCGTGTGTGTGTTGTGTTGTGGTGTGGTGAGTATTCGTACGTAAAGATTTGTCGTCTCGATAATGAGATGGTGAATTGTAGTCATCACATTTTTAAGCTTGAGTAAGCGGTCGAAAAATGGTCTGCTGCTGATCTGCCCAGGTCTGCGTCTGCGTCTGCGTCTGCGTCTGCGTCTGCTTCTCTGTGTCACATGTGCTTTGGGTTCGTTTTAAGAGGTCATGATCACGTGTGGTGGCTCCGGAAGGATTTTGCGCCAAAACTTCGAAGTACACGTGCGGGCGACCTGATTGGTAGAAATGAACCAATCAGAGGGCTAGATTTACGAATGAAAGTTGGAATAGTGCATTACTTGAAAAAGGTAAGATTGGGCTAATAGACGAGCCCAATAAGATAAATGCTTTTAGAACACGCATTTACATTTGATAACCTCAACGCATAAAACCCAAGCAGCATTTACACCAGTAATGAAAATATTTTGGTGTATTTCATTGATTGGAATCTTTTATCTTTCATTATGATCGCTAAATTCTTCTACACACACACAAACACAAACTAGTTTTCTTTTTCAAAAATAAAATATAACTTTCTGAAACTTTATTTGAGGAAAATTAGCAAAGTTAATGTTTTAAATTAATCTGATTTGAAACAGATATTACTTTTAGCATAAAACATAGCAAAAAAATTCTTAACCTGGAAAACTTGTTTTTCTGACGTGTTAAATGATTTATTGAAAGTCTGACGTTTGGAAAAGATTAATAAGGTGGAACAGAAGTGACACAAATTAGTTGGTGAATTCTAAGTAAACGCTTTGTTTTTGTATAGTTTTTTTTAGCTACCCAATAATCTTTAAAATTTAACAAGAAAATATTTTAAGCAATCTAATATATTTTTTAAGTTTAGGTACTTTGGCTTACGTTTGAAGATGCTTTCTGGAAAAATGTTAGAAAATTACTAATAAATATTTATTTTATTATAGATAATATTTATTGAAATAGGAATTTAAGAAAAGTAAAACTTACTTTTTAAAATTTGGAAAGGTTGATTAACAAAGCCTGGATTTTCTGCAAGAACTATCTTCAAGACAAAAAGCAATACACAAGAGAGACAGGGTTGAGCAAAGATGTAAAATGTTCTCAGGGGGTTTCCCGTAATGGGGAGAAACCCTTAAAACACTATTTTTAAGAATAATGTCGTGTATGAACGTTCGTACTTACAAAAGTCGGCATGTTTGTATACAAAAAAAAAAAAAAAAAATCTTTTTAAAATACTAGGGATGGATGAATTGTATCAAGCTTTTCTGTTTACTATTAAATATAATAAATAAATATAGTAAATATAGATAAATATAGTAAATATAGTTTTTATTTACATAATGGTATCACCGAAACGCTACAATTTCATACAGAATTTTAAAAGATTTAAAACCATAAATTATTATAATTATAATTTTTTAGAAATGAAATTAATTCATGTAAAATTTCAATAGTCATCGAATTTTTCTCTCCTTATGACAACAGTGTATCTTCATGAAAGCAATCAAAAGCTTTTCTAATAATATTTTAGTTTTATTGTATTTTTATTTTTCGATTTAGAGATTTTCTCAAACTGATGTCCTGTGTGACAAAAAAAAAAAAAAAAAAAAAAAAAAAAAGAAATGATTTAAATTCCCCAAAGACATGTTCTTTAAAATGAATATAAAATGAATTTTACGAAAATTTGACAAAATTAACTACGTGGGGATAACTGACATAAAAGAAAACAAAAACATTTTATTAATTTATTTTATCAGGTTTTTTTTTTTTTTTTTTTTTTTTTAAAAAAAAAAACAAAAAAAAAACGCTTAAGAAATAATTTAATTCATTTGTGACTAAGTCATCAAAATCCGAAAATTATCTGATTTTTGCAAGAATTTTCAAATCAATGTGATTTCACCACAAAAGACGCCTAAATTTCTCTTACTAATTTATGACCACCTATTGACGCATAAAAGACAAAATTTTAACCGAAATTTCAAAGGTCCTAAAAAGAATTAAAAATAATTTAATTTAATAACCAAAAAATTATTTGATCTTTCCCCTTAATAATAACAAAGATTTTAACAAAGCCTAGAGAAGAACAACCTCTTCAATATGGGTTTCGATCGGGCCGATCCACTGCTAACTACCATCACTCACAGAATTAACGAAGCTCTTGATGACAAACACACCCTTAAGGACCATAGTATTAGATATCTCGAAGGCCTTTGATAAGGTGTGGCACAAAAGTTTGCTACTCAAGGTGTCCATTTATGGAATCACTGGAAGGGTCTTCTCGATTATAAAATCCTTCGGGCGCTATTACACTTTCACACCACTCCTTGTAATATTTCTCCGCGATGTAATTCCCCCCCCCCAAGAATTTTTTTTTCTGTTTACTACACGTGGCTATCCTTTTTGCACTGCTTACACTCATCACGTCACGTACTTTACTGTTCATTTCAAACCAAGTATTATGGCTGGTGTTTAAGGCGTTCCCATTCGCGATCTTGTGGGGATGCGAGAGTGTAATAGCGCCATATTTCCTAACAGGAAAGGTACTCTGAAGGTAATTATTAATGTCCAGTCTTCCGGGGCCCTGGCGGTCAACGCAGGCGTTTCCCAGAGGTCATTTCTCGGACCAACCCTCTTTTTGATTTATATAAATGATCTGCTTGAGAATATATTCATATCTATAGTGAACAAAAGATCTAGATTTAAAATTCAAATGCTAAGCACTGACTCATTGATTTTGTTAGGAATTAAAAAGACTCGAATTTACAAACTTTGCTTAACACACACGCAAAATCGAATCCAAAACAAAACTCGTGAAATTTCACACCTTGATGCGAAATGTTTTTCAGCCAATAGAAAACTAGGAAACATTTAAAAATAAAATTCAAATAATCTTCAATTCTCAAAAACAAATTATTTTACGGGCCTTTTCGCGAGCCGACGCAAAGTTTGTTCATAATCCAATGAAAGGCCCGAATCCAAGAGTGAATTCCCAAATGACCTTTTCAAACGCCACAAACAAGATAAAAGACGGGCAAGCAATCGTTATTATTATCTCTAACTTTCTCCCTCACCTCTTTTATACATGATAAACAAACGGAACATTTTAAGACTGGGCGATTACTTCAAAGACATTCCTACTCTACGATAATGCTCATACATACATACATCCACACATACGTTCCTGTCTACGTACACAAACTCATTCCTGCAAGGACTACTACGAACATTTTGAGGACCTTGTATTAACCTAAATACATTAATTTTATTTGTAGAGACCTTAATTGATTTATATGTATTATAAATTTGTTGTTTCACTTTATAATTTGATTTTCTTGTTTTATACCCCTCTCATGGTGGGCTATCTAACAAAGCCAAATCAAACAAATCTGTTTCACACGCATGCACTTCACTATAACTGATAACTCACTATAGATCATTTGTAAATATCTATGCCGATGATACAACTATACACTGGTGCATCTCTAAAACTCTTGATGATAGAAGATCGGTAGTTGATCTCTCTTCCACTCTAGCATGAACTACCCAGTGGGATGGGTGGGGTGGGAACTGGCTGGTTACATTCAGTGCCTTGAAAATCAAACTAGATACAGTCTACATTCTATCATCGCCAATCGGACTCCGAACTACCGCCAGTCACGATGAGCGAATGTCCCCTTGGAGAGGCACCGTGCTTTCACCTCAACTGGAACTTGAACATACGATCCATCGTCAAAGATGCAGATAAAATGGTCGGCTTCCTGTACCGTTTCAGTAAGTACCTGACACATCCTGATATCCTCTACTTTTACAAGAGCCATATCAGCTAAAAATAAATAAATAAATAAATAAAAATGAAGTACTGTCGTCATATTTGGGAAGGAACTGTCCAGACCTCACACTGCAGCCCCCATCTTTCTGTCTTTTTGTGTGACGAATTATTATTATTTTTATTAATAATCTCTAACCTCTCTCTTACAGGCGGGGTGGGGTGACAAGGCTCTCGCTGCTCTATCGCTACTTCCACAGAAAGTGCTCGGATGAACTACATTCCTTGGTTCCACCAGTTCTAACCTTCACACCAAGGACCCGCCATGCAGTGGCGTAGCTAGAGTAAACGTCACCCGGGGCGGTCCGCTCAAATGTCACCCCAATGACCCCGATTCACTCTATGGTGAATGGTTAGCTGTAGTTAAATTTTCATACATGCTCTACCTCTACTTTACTCTACTGACCGGTATGTTACTGTTTACATGTATGATCCAAGACAAAATCCAATACCACAAAATAATCAGTTCAAATCAAAAGATTTTTAAAATGCAACTGTTCCCTTTCAGAACAACTAAATACAAAACACGGCAATACACAAAAGAATGACATTCGATACTATGGTCTTAGAATGAATGTTTTTTTGTTTTCATTGTGGCAAACTGGTCAATGACATCGTCAAAATCTTTTTGTCTTGTAAGCTCGTTTTCAATGGACAGCACAGCTAAATCTGACATACTAGACTGGCTCATGGTTGACGTAATTTTCTGTTGCTAATTTTCTGGTGTCCAATTTTCTGTTGCATCATTTTCTGGGTACCATTTAATTATCAATGATGTTTGAAAGTATTTTTCTTGACAAAAATGTTCTATTATTTTTTAAGCATTTTTGGAACATTGTAAATCAACTGCATTCTTTTAAAGGTTACCTAGAGAATTTATGCAAAGTTTATTTTTTTGTTTTTCTTTACACAAGTAAAATAAATTTACATCGTATTTTGATGTTATGATTTTAGTTTTAGTGATAATTTTAAAACAATAAATATTTATCATTAGTACCAATAATGGAAAATTAAGTTCAAAATTTAAAAGAATCGTTTTTGGAATCGGAAAATAGGCACAAATTATTCCGATACCCCAAAAAGTTCCGATTTTTCCAATTCTCGATTCCGATTCCGATTCCGATTAATCGTCCCAACACTTGTAGATATATTCAAAAGTATATCGCTCACTCAATGGGAAATTGTATCTCAGCGAATTGATACACAGGCAAGACTGAAATTGTTGCACTTTTGGCTTCGTATTTCGCTTTGTTGTTAATGATGCAGAGTTAAAACACCATATCATCCGATAAAATGTTGCAACAATGTTTCTTGTTAGTAACCAAGATTGTAGCAACTGAAACACATGAAAGCTGAAAACATTGCTATTTTTCCTACTCACAAATTTCCCGACAATTTATTAGAAAATTTCTGACGGTGGGGACAAAACTGGGGGGGGGGGGGGGGTCATAAATTATTTCGGGAGGGGGGGTCATATGCCCGCCTGCGAAACCTTGTGTCAACACCACTGTTTTCAGACTATTTTTGGCACCATCGGTGAGAAGTAAGTTCCACTCGAACAGCTTCTTCCCGCAAAACAACTAATCCGTGGAACCGACTTTCAAGGGGATGTTTTCCAGATCACTACAATCTTAACCTGTTCAAGTCTAGTGCTAACCATTATCTCCCCACCCCGCAACGTAACCCACTGCATCGAGCGGCCTTTGTGTGTGAGTGAGAGGAGGAGGAGTATGCAGTGACCGCAATCATGCAATTCTGATGAGACAAGATCTCTTAAACAACCAATCATAAGACAAGACATTAAATTAAAAAAAAATAAAATAAAATAAAATAAAATAAAATAAAAATAACGCTTGACGTCACACATTTAAAGTTTAAACCAACTCTCCTTCCCGCTCAAATTTTTTTCTTTCACAAGTATCACGTTAAAAAAAGCGTACAGACGATGTAAGTCTTTTCTCCGCACACGAAAAAGGAATGCCATTTCAGGTAAATTTTAATTTTTCGCAAAAATAAATAACGCACGTTTGCAACTATAACTATTAGGTAACTTTGACAGATTTTATTTTCAGGTTTTTCGTTAACTTTTTCTAAGCAACAATACATCATATGGTCGCCATTTTTTTGTTTTAATAACGCCATTCTTCCAAGCATCATGTAGGTCATTATGGCTTTCGGTTGGATCATAGATTACACTTACAGGTATTCATCTGTTATCAGATATCTCCATAAATTATTAAGTTGCTTATGGTTAACTTCGATAACATTTTAAATTAAAAGATGGCTCCAAAATTTTGTTAACTGTAGTAAGGTTCATTGCACTTGTGTCGGTTTATTAAAATTTTTAATAAATCGACACAAGTGCAATGAACAAAAAACAAAATTTTGCAGCCATTTTTTTAAAAATCTCCGCACCATAAAATTTTCGCAGACGAAATTGTCATCTACCCAATATGTGGAACATTTTACTAAGTCAGTAAATATTTAATGAAGATTTCGGAAAATCTGAAGTAGCATTTGAATAAAAAAAAAAAAAATCTCTTTCTAAACAAACCACTTTTTCTAAAGTGATTTGCGCTCTTGCTCGGGAGTCAGATTTTTTTTTTTTTTTTATTTTGCGATTTGGATCAATGTTTCAATCCCTATGAAAGTTACCTGACAACTCATTTTAAAACTCTTTTGATCTTAAAGACGAAATATTTTTTAGTAAAAGCCAATTGTTTCTTACCCACTTTGGCGAGTGTTGTTCTACATCTCTCACCGAATACTTAGATCTAAATGGCGGTGCTTGTTGATGGTCTCATGAATTCATTTAAAAACGCTACAAATTTTTGCGCAAAATTCGGATTAAAGGAGTACGCCGATTTTTTTTTGATTTTTTTTTTTTTTTTTTTTTTTTTTTTTGAAAAAAAGGGACACCAGTAGGAAAGAGGGTTGACCTCCTCTTTATCAAACTACCAAAAGAAAAAAAAAAAAAAAAAAAAAAAAACAATTCTCTTAGCTGTAAAGACACAATTGTTGCAAATAATAATTTGAGGCCTTCGTGGGTTTTGGCATCTAAGTCCGGATGCAACTAGGTCTTTTTATTACTCTCAGTAATATTTGTGGAAAAAGTGAAACGTATCCTCGTTAATAATGAAATAAATGCAAAATAGTGTAATACTAGTGACAAAACTAATGAATCCAACCAGGATGGGCTTATTCACTCATGAATAAAGTATTTCAGTAAAAAAGTAAACTAAACGGGAATCGCAAAGATAAAGACAGAAAGAAACCGTTTTTTTTTTTGTTTTTTTTTTATAACGAGTAGATCGCGCGTGATTAAAAAGGCAAATTAAAACTTGACCACATAAGAATAAGATGTTTAGATTTTTATTTTTTACGCCGTCTTCCAACTAAGATAAATATTTTTTTTAACCCAACAAATAAATCAAAATCAAGTTCTGCTTAATTTTGTAGTTTTTTTTTAAAAAAACAAAACAATGTAAATTTATTTTATTTAAACAGAACGATACTGATTATTCTTGATGTTTTTAGTTTTGCAAATTTGATAATCTTCTCTTGTCGGATATCGAAAAGTGTAACTTTCCGAAATTTGCTTCCAAAGATTCGCCCGAAAATGAGCGTACATGCTAACAAAATGCCCAAAACTTAAAACAATCAAAACTTTTTAAGATCAAAGATTTTTATATACAGTTTTTTTAAATCTTTTTGTTGAGACTTTTCTAAATTTGGGTTAAATTTTCTCTGGTGCCAACGTGAGACCATAAATTTGTATGAAAAATTTGAGCGTCTGTTTGCGATAAAAAAAACAAGAAAAACGCATTCATTTGGAAATTCTTGCAAAGATCAGATAATTATCGGATTTTAATGAAACATTCATAACTTATTCTTCACAAATGATTTTTTTTTTTTTTTGCATTTGTTACCACGCATTTTTAATTTTGATAAAATTTTGAGAAATACTTTTTTCTAGTGCTTAAATGACACAGCTTCTGAGAATTTAAATCGTCAAGTTCGATTAGTCAGCATACACTACTACAGGTATCTCAGTTACACTATAGAAATTTTGCCCTGAATCGGAAAATGAAAAAAACCCACTATGAAATTATTTAATTAGAAAAGCTTTTTATTATTAGAATAATTTATAAACTTAACAATTTGTTTTAATTTGCAGGGTTCAAGTGATATTATTATTAAAAACTATATTTAATCTTAAACAGTAAAGGAAAGCTTTCTACAATTCAGCGACCCCAAGTATTTTTTTTTTAAAAGAATTGAATTTGTGTCTATAAATGTGCCGATTTTTGTAAATAGACATATAACCAGAAAATTATAGGTACAACCAAAATACTTTTTTTTCCGCAATGAAAGTAAAAAATCGACACTCATTGTTTTAAAATATTTGCCAAAAATAAGAGAATTATCCGATTCAAACGAAATTTTCAGAATTCATTCATTAATCAATTTTTAACGAATAGATTTTAAAAAAATATTGGAAATATTTTTTGGAGTATGTTTTATACACCCTTTTCGATATCGCATATATACTTTTTAATTTTTTTGGGGGGGGATATTTAAAATCTTTTTGTTATATAAAAAAAATCCGTGAAGATATTATTTCAGTGTGTGTGTAGGGGGGTATAGGCGCTATTACACTTTCGCACCCCCTGTTGATTAGGGTTAGGATTTTACAAACATTGATTTTGTTTTTCCAGATTTATAATTTAATTTAAATATGATTAACAATAGCAAACAGAATTGTTTCCAACTGTACCTGGGACAAGCCATTTCAGGAAGCAAGGGTGGGGGTGGAGTGTAATATCACGAAATTATGTAATATCGAGTGTGAGCATCCGGAAAATTCGACTTGCGTCTTGTCAAAAACAATAAAACTCAAAAATATTTTTTTTGACAGTTGGTGCTTGCATAATTTATTAAAACACGCCATTTTCTTTCAGATTCGACAGGAAAAAAAATCTAAACTTCATATACATTTTTAAAAATATTGAAGTATTATGGTATTTCATATCTCTCGTTCAGTCAGTATAAAAATAAAATCATGTCGGAGTTATTTCCTCCTTAATTCTCTAATTGTTCACTAGGGGGTCGTTCTCCCTACACTATAAATACTGGGCGACTTCTTGCCTCGTTCTTTTTTTACTTTGCATTTCAGCGGACACATTTTTAAAAATGTGATCTCTTGCAGAAATCTGCGTTTTGCCCACTTGTGGGAAAACGCCATGAAACACATACACGTACGAACTTTCACCAATATACAAACTCTACGTTCACACACAAACACAAATGTTGATGTCTTTGTCACTTGTAAATTTGATGTTTAATACATATATTTGTTTATATATATATACACACACACACACAGGTCTTGTTTGTTTTCTTTACATCTTCGCTTGACCCCCATGCTTTTGTAGTTGGACCTTCTAGCAGGAATAAACAGCATGTGTTCCTAATTTAACAACACACAAACCCACACGGCCCTCTACAATCATTCATTATATTAAACTTAATAAAACCGTATAATTTATATACTTTAACTATTAGTTATACAAGGTTAAAGAAAATTTAGTTTATAATATAGCAAATTCTTGTTTATCGCACTGCTGGTCTTACTCACTCCTTCATATTTTATTTTTACTTTTCCTGCGCTTTTTTAAAAAAATGACTTTCTAATTTGTCCTTTGCCCTCATAGTCTTTCTTTTTATGTGCCATGTCCTTTCAGGATGTCGGCGATCATCGCTCTCCACCTCCTTCTATCCCTTGCAGCTCTCGGCAAGCTTCTTCCCTTTGCTTCCACCCCCAGACTTCCTCCACCTGCTCAAGTTCGTCAGGTATGTCCTGTGCTGCTTTCCCTTGTCTCTCTTTCCCTCTATTTGACCCGTGTGTATCAGATTCTCCAGGCCCTCCTTCCTCATTGTGTCCCAGAAAATCAGCTGCCTCTTTCTGATGTTAAGTATAAGCCTTCTCCTTGTATGTAACCTCTCTAAGATTGTGGTGACTAAAAAAAAAGAACAATATATTGTACTCACCGAGGGTAGGGAGGGAGGGAGGAAGTATGTGCTTTGGTGGCGTTGTCGTCTAAAATAATAATATTCTCCCAGGCCGGTATTTATCAATCCACCCACGAGGACCGAATGTGGCACAAGGCCGGTTTAATGTGGGTATCTCCGAGCCCGTAGGCTCGGCCAAAAATATAGCCTTTGAACCCGCCTAGACGGGTTCAGGCCCTGTCTACCTCCCCGAACGTAACCTTGCCCTTCGGCAAAGCCTCGTCCGGGTTCCTCTCTGCTAATGCAGAGAGTTCGACAGACGCCGACTCGGAAGCTCACAAAGGCAGTGTACTACCCGAAAGTCAGGGCCAAAGGATTGACGATTTTTATAGACGGTCTGGTCTCGTCATATGACGTTGAACGAGACCTTGAATCACGTTGAACGAGACCGTGAGAGTTTAAAAGGTGCTACATTCAGTCGCAAGTTCAGTTTCTTTTTCTCTACAGATCCGTTGTAGAGTTCGCTTGTTACGCAGAGGAGAGTGCCGAGTGTTACTAGTCATTTGACTTTTGTTTCCATTACAAGGAAGACTTCGCGTGTAAGTAACTGTCGAAATTTAGCTTAGTAACAGCCAAACTCGGCGCAAAGAAAGGTTGGGAAACTTTGTCATTTCGTCCAATGACGGGAATCCCGCGTAACACAGTTAACAGAGACCTGAAACCAAGAATATACAACCATAACAAGCGAGATAAAGAAGTAAAGACCACTTGAAATAGCTATAAAACTTATTGAGGGAAAAGAAAAAAAATAAAATGAGGGGGGAAAAAATAGTCTGATGTTCAAGTTCACTGGTACAACTTGAAAATAACTGCCAAAAACGTCCCTTTGGCGAGCCCTTAAAAAGGACTCCAATAACAGTTCAGAGAGTGAAAGAGGTAGAGAGATAGCAGAAAGAAGGGAAATTTTGACTTGCTGTTCAAAAAAATAGATTTAACTTTTTTTTTTTTTTTTTTTTTTTTTTTTTTTTTTAAGTAGCTGGGAAAAAAGGTTTTAGATATTTTTTGAGTTGATCTCCTTGAAAGATAAGCAAGCTTCCTGTTAAAAATAAATGCAGACTTGTTTTTTCAAACTTTCTCTGTGACACAAATTCGACTTCTAGAGACGACTTAGAAGATCTTTTTTCACATACTTTTTTTCACGTCAGAATTTCGTCCACCAATAGGACAAAATAACTACTCGAAGGAAGGTAGCTTTTCAATCGCTTAATTTTGACTTTTTACTCTCTTCGACCCGATTGTCGAAAGAAGACTTCCTTGAGAAAGTTCTATTGTAAATTCTCTTTACAATAATTTCTTTAACTGATTTTTTAGATAAGTCTTTACTGACTTGTTCTTTGGTTGCTGAACAATAATCCACTTGATTACTTGAACAGACTTGATTTCACTTGTCTAGAGAATAAGCTTTTTCCACACGGCGAACACACACTTGTTCTTTATCTTCAATTCTCTTAGACAAATATTCTTGACTGGTTTTTTTATGACTGTTTTCCTTGTCAGAGCAACAACAGGTTATCTTCAAGCTGGCTTCCTTTCGTCGCGAGACAAGACGACTTCTCGTCTCCACACTGCGGTGCCCTTTTTCCTGCTACTACTGACTAGATTCCTCTAATCTAGTCGAAAACAAGCGAGGAAAATCACGTACGACCAATCGTTAGACACGATTTCGCCATGTGACACAGCAACAGCAGTTCTTACACTGCACACAGGGGGGAAAAAGGAGAGGGGGAAGGAAAGTAAGAGATAGAAAGATAGATACAGAAATTAAATTTCTGACACAACGTCAGACTTTTCGTTGCAAGCCCTGAAACCGTCTTTCCTTTCCCCCCTCCCTTACTCGTCGGTGAGATAATTCCGACAAGATCTCATTGTTGCTCATATGCTCGGTCTATGATATCCTTAGCATCCTTCTGTAGAACCACGTCTTCGTTGCCTCAAGTCTCTTCCTCATCCTTAAGGAAATCCTCCAACATTCGCTGCCGTAAAGAACAGATGTCACATAACAGCTCAGTATTCTTTTCTTTGTTACCAAAGAAATCCTGCTGTTCAGCAATACTCTGCCTAGGTTTTGGAATGTCCTTGGCCATCCCAATACGTATACAGATCTCAGTGTCACACTTACCGTCTTCTGTCAAGACGCTTCCCAGATATTTAAACTTCTGCGTCTGCTTCATTCTATAGTTCCCGACCTGCAAATCGCATTTCGCGCTCTTCGTTTTACTGAGGACCATGCATTCTGTCTTCTTGTAGTTTATACTTAGTCTTTTCTTCGCACTGTCGCTACATTCTGTAGAAGAGCGATACAGATGCAGAAGGACGTGTACCTGTGTTTCATAGACTACGCAAAAGCTTTCGACAAAGTACGCCACAAGGATCTGGTGGAACTGCTCAACAACCTTGATATATTCAGGAAAGATATCAGAATAATCAAGAACCTACACTGGCAGCAAACAGGCATGCATATGTATAGAGAATCAGTTCACTGAATATACAAAAATAGAATGCGACGTAAGGTAAGGATGTGTCTTCTCAGCCGACCTGTTCAACCTATACAGCGAAGCAATTCTAGGATTTAGCATTGGCGGCCACAGCCTCACTGTCTACCGTGCATAAATAAAACATTATTTTAATTCTGTTTTAAGTAAAATAAGCTTTCTTTACTTTTAGAATATCCAGTTAATTAATCCTTAAATTAAAAGATTTCGGCACATGTCTCTAGGACATATATTGGATTTTAACGACAATTTTAAATTTGTTGTTTACATTTTTTCATATAAAATGGCAGTTCAATGTACCAGAAGGCATGAGCTGGTTGTCTAGCTGTTGCATTTTGGTACATTTGTAGGTCTTTTTCAGTCTATTTAGTGTTATTTAAAAGGTCTTGAGCTGATATTTTTACTTAATTTAAAAAAAAAAAAGATTCAAGTATTCAAGGTTCTAATCAATGCTGTAGTTGTTAGGCATATTACCTCTCATGGTCTGCTCTCTGACAAACAATATGGCTTCTGTCTTACAAGGTCTTTAGCTGATATACCAACGGCCATCACTGAATATGTATATCAATCTCTTGATAATAATGGTGAAGTTCGAGCTGTGGCTCTAGATATCTCAAAGGCTATTGACAGGTCTTCTACATAAGCTCCAGGGCTACGGTATGACTGGACAATTATTTGATTTAATCCAATCATGAAATGAAGGTTGTTTTGAATGGGCTTGCTTCTAGATCCTTTTACATGAATGCAGGTGTCCTCCAATGCTCTATTATGGGTCCTACACTGTTTCTGATCTTGGTCTTGCTGATGTCATCAATTCCCAAGTAGGCATTTATGCTGATGACACTACCATTTACTCCTGTTTTAATAGCAAATCCATCAGAGTTGACAAAGTTAACCTGGCTGCTGCTGTTAAAAAGGACCTCCAATCTGTGATTAACTGGGGCAGGAAATGGCTCGTAAATTTTAATGCCTCCAAAACGAAATTGCTCCCATGTAACCACTATGGTGGACTTCCACCACATTTAATTTTGATTAGGAAACCAAACTGATGTGAAGAAAGGAACAAGGCAAAAGTAACATTATATATAAAAATTGTATTCAACAATGCATACAATAAAGTTGACACTGACCAATCAGTGAATGAGCTTTGAGGAGATTTCTCGGAGCCGATTCTCTCAAAAGTGCACAAAATCTACTATACAAAAATATAGCTATTTCAAAATTGTCACATAAGACAGTAGCGTTGATTTCTATCCAATGAATGATTGTTATTGAAAATTTGAATTTGTGTAGGTAGGTATGTGCGTGATGATGATCATTATACCACCATAGAGAAACTTTCCCGTCCTTTCGTGGTTCTTGACAGAATCCAAAGAAGGATCTGCAATGTAATTGATCCTGGCTTGGCATCTCGACTTCAGTCACTTTCTTATGGACGTGATGTGGCTTCCCTCTGTCTTTTCTACAAATATTTGTACAGCTGCTTCTCTGACAAGCTTTTTTCCCTACCGTACTACATGAATTTAAGCGTGCTACTAGATTGGCATCTAGGTCCAACCCTTTTATAGCTGAATTAGGTAAATGTAACCGCTACTTCTACACTAACAGATTTTTTTTTATTGCACTTCCTGCCTGTGGACCTAACTTCTGTTTCCTTGCTTCACTGATAACTATAATCTTCAAAAATTAAAATGCAGTTTTATCATTTCCTGTCCACCACCAGTCTTTCATCTTCACTCTCTGTAATCCCGTGTACAAGTGGCATTCCCGTCTTGCTTGGGGATGAAATGATTATAAAAAAACAACTCTTTTTTTATACCGACTATTCAAAACAATATATCCCATTTTAGTATCATGATAATTACTATCACAACAAAATCTATTCTAGATATTATTAGAACCAAAACGTCCTATAATAACAATAATTCTGAAGCAGGCATAGATAAAATAAACTGTCACAGCTGCTCTTTATAATATATTGGTGAAACTTGGAAATTAAAAAAAAAATGATTTTAGTTTTTATGAACATAAAGATTCCCTACATAATAATTTATCCAGTGCATCTGTTATACACAAATATTTTTAACCATAACCTTGATCTCAAGAATTATATATATTAAGAGAAAATAAATTAGTTGGGAATAAAGGGAAGGCTGCTTAGACTTAATGTAAAACTGTTTTAAGAACTCTTGGATAGTAATGAGAATGTACTCTGCAAATTATGGTGAAAAATGAAGCATAAATTCGGTTACTTGAGTGTTCTGCAATTGTAGAACCAGAAGTATTAACGGTTATTTTCATATTTATTCATTTTCATACTTCCTTTGAATCTTATCTGGTTTGTGCTTATCAATTGTTGGAAAGTGAAAATGAACCATGTATTGATAGAAAAATAACTGGACACTTTTCTGGGCTATAAAAGTTGTATATATTAACATGAATGCTTGTTTGCTCAATATCCAGAAACAATATCAAACTGTTTTTGACTTGTGTAACAACAATACACCAGGAAAAGGCAAATTGATTTGATTTCCTTTTCATGTGTAAACTTTAACATAATATGCAGTTCATTGACTAATCTACAAAAAAGTTCAGACTATTCCTTATTGTCAAATCCCCCAAAACAGCAGTTTATTGGTAATAGCACTGAAGATTTTCAATATTTTTATTTCAAATCCTGCTCATAAAATCCAACAAATGTTTGCTATTATATGCTCCAGAGGATTACTAATAGCAACGCAGACTATTTGTACATAATACTGTCAAAATTAAATTTCACAGCCATGGTGTTGATAAATACAAATTAAATCTTTATATAAATGATAAAATAATACATAAGGATAATGAGAAAGTTGAAGTTTCATGAGTTCAAGTGTAAAATTATAATATATAAGAGAGTACAGGTGTACATACATACGTACGTACGTGTGTGTAATATATATAAAAGGCTCAAACACTAATATTCCATGGTTATAATTTATTACATTGGAATCATGATCCAATTCATCAGACCTACAAATTATATATATA
>OZ010578.1:111696808-111739308 GCA_963932145.1 Acanthosepion lycidas | reverse complement strand
TCAGCATGAAGCAACATCTGGTAAAATTTGGGCTGGTGAGCAAGGAACTACAATGACTGAAGGATGGTCTGTGAGTGATTTGGTTTGCAAGACTAAGGAGTGTGTGTTCTCACTGTGTGGAAAGCTGGTTGGGCACTTTCCAGTGGGTGGATGGCTTAGAGGAGCAGCTGCATTCATTAAGAGGAGAGCAGCAATTATGACTGGTTGGGACAACTAGGTCGACAATGCTCTTCTAACCACAATGATAAAAGTCATTGCAAGAGTGCACCAAGAGGATCCTGAGTGAGACAAGTGGTGCATTGATGGACCTGTGCTTGACATGTGTGTTGATGCCAACTCCCTGGTGACGAGTCTCACTGGAACATAATGGAGCTACTGTGGAGGATAAGAGTTGGTTGCTCAAAGAAAAAGATATGCAGCACATAAATTTAGCAGAGCTCGATGTCATATTATAAGGTGTTTTCTCATTGATGTGGGAAGCAAGTGTTGAGCATCTTCACCAACTCTGCTTGTGCATACATATGGATTGTGAACACCCTCACAAAAAAGGCAAGGGTACATACTAAGGTGGTAAGTGAAATGCTCATCAGACAACAGCTCAGCATGCTCACAAAACTGATTAATGAGTACGGGTTGTTGGTGGACATAACCCTGATGAGGTCTGACCATAATTGAGTGATCTCCCTTTATGCTTAACATGAAATTAATAATCAGAACTTTAAATAAAAAAAATGAATCTTTTTAAACATATATATATATATATATATATATATATATATATATAATGTGTGTGTGTGTATTTAAAAAGGATGAAAGCTGACCAGAGCATACTACCATGGTTTCAACCTCTACGGTCTCCTCAGGTGGTTTGTTCAGCAAATTAGCTACACGGAGCTGAACAACTTAAGCACTTTCAAAGTCAGAAGTAGTGTCCTTTAAAAATGTCTGTCCTTTAAATGGATTATGCCATAGGGAATGGGTTGTAGATTGTGCTGAAGTGGAAGGTGAAAATGGTAGCGCAAAAAAATACATTGGGTGTACTGAGGGCCAGTTCAAGAGGAAGTGGTGCAATTACACATCTTCCTTTAGAATTCTGGAGCATCGGTACAGCATGAAGCTAGCAATCTACTATTGGAAATTAAGGGAGAGATATTGCAAAATTTCAAGCATTAAATAGAGCCTTTTAAGAAATTAAAGGACTAACATAATAGTTGAGAATACGTGTAGGCTATGCCAAGAAGGGAAAATGGCTATAGTAACATATAAAAACAGCAATGAATTGCTGAATGGGAGGTCAGAGATCATGACCAAATGCAGACATTTTAAGAAGTTCAGCCTGGGATTATTTGAAACCAGTTAAAGTTAGAAATTTTTTTTCTACCCCCCCCCCCCCCCACCAACTACTTCCGGTTTCAAAAGTGCTTAAGTTGTTGAGCTGCACAAACCACCTGAGGAAGCCATAGAGGTTGAAACTGCGGTAGTGTGCTCTGGTCAGCATTCATCCTCTTAAAATATTAAACAGCTCTGCAAGTCTGGTTTTCTAACTTTGTATTGAGCACTTTTAATATGTTCAATTTTAACAAATATTTTATTATTTGTGTCAGCTGATATTCATATTTAGTCCTTTTTATTGTCTGTTTTTTTTTTTTATTCTTATAGTGTAGAGATACAAAAGGTGATCATTTCCATTTGGTTGAGATGAAGTTTATATGAATTGCATAACTGCTACACTGTGACATTACTTTAAAGATTGATGAAAGTGGCCAGCTGTCAATAAGTCAGCTTCCAGGAATCAAAACAATTAGTTGCTTTTTTTTTTTTTTTTAAAGCAGACCTTGCCTCACCTGGGCAAGCTGCCAAACATGGGGCAGCTTACAAGCCCATGCAACCATTTTCCTTTGGAAATATATCTTCACCAGATATAGAAATATCTAGCCCACAATCCTCATGATGGAAAAAATCCGTGATTCGCTGTTTCCTGTTTGAGGAATATGTCCTCACTAGTGACATAGAAAATAAATCTGGCCTACTTGAATCTCTGTTAATTCTAAATATGACTTCTCCAGAAATTCAAAAGTAACCTCTAGGAGCTTGAATTCCTATTGGGATGTATTACTTGTTCTTTGTGTTGCCTTTTCACACTACTTGTTGGAGTAGACATTCATTACAGTTGCTGTTTGGGACACTTGTAAATATGTGTACATAATTTTGTGTATTATTTAGCAGTATGAAACTGAGAAAAAAAAAAGCATGTTCATAATGAGGGAAATGAAAAACTGGGAGAGTATTCCCACCATTAATAGCATTGGTTAAATTTTGTACCTCAAGATGCTGGTAAGAAATTTATTTTCAGGTTATAAGTCATGTGCCTACCTCATTTTTACTGACAGGCTGTATCCAATACTTTGAAGTATGCTCATTGTTTTAAGCAGGAAAGATTTTTTGTATTGAAACAATTTCCAAATCACAATATAATGTCTGCAAGACTTTTTTTTTCATGTTTTTGTAAAACATCCAAGTGCTCTAAGTATCACTGGTACTGTAATTACTTTCTTTGGTACTCCTTTGTAAACTGAGAACTTCATACTTTAAATCATTTGAAGTTTTTCTTCTTCCCCTTTCCTTTCACTTCTCTTCTATCATGGCTGATGCTAATCTCTAGGACAGTGACTCCTTGAACCTTTTTCTACTGACATGAAGTGGAATGATTATATTGAATTAATTGTTAGGTCTGCTGCTAGGAAAGTGGGTTCACTGTGTCATGTTAGACAAGTTTTCTCATCAGAATCTACCTTAGACATAGTTCTACTATTCATTCATTGAATATTTGTTATATCTGGTGCTTTTGCTATGCATTTAGAGACTCTAGATAAAATCCAAAGAATCTGCAATGCTATTAGTCTTGATCTGGCATCTTGGCTTCAGTCACTTTCCCACTGCTGTAATGTTTCTTCCCTATGCCTTTTCTATATTTTCATAATTGTTCTGGTGAGCTTTTCTTTTTGGTACCTAGACTTTATGAATTTAAGCATAGTATGAGATTGGTGGCAAGGTCTTACAATTTTACAGTTGAAATGTTTAGATGTAACTATTCTATGTTTCTTCTCTTGCACTTGTTAATTATGGAACTTTCTTTCAGCTTTTTGTTTCCCAGTCAACTTTGATCTCCCAAAATTTAAATGCAGTATCAGCCATTATCTTCTGTCTTAATTCCTGTTATTTTATTGTTCTCTCTCATTGATGCTTTCTTTTCTGATATTTTCACAGACTCAGTAACGACTTGCAACTCTGTGACTTTATTGCCCTGTTTGTGGTGAAATGATAAAAGAAGTCAAATAGGAAACAAAATTATTTTTTGTTTGTTCAGTAGGATAAATTGTTTTTAAATTTAAATCTTGTATGAATGATTTTAGAAAAATCTAAGTCAATATCTTCTTTTTCATAATTTCTCTTATCAAATTCTTCAAAAGAATTTATAAACTTGTATAAATTTATATAACACTGGGCCACTGAAGTATAGCATTAATACAATGCTTTCTCAATTTCAGTTGTAGTAATGAGAGCAAAAAATATTCTATTCTTACTTACTACAGTTGTTATTTCTAATATTACTTTTCCATCTGCTACCATCGAATACAAGTCCAGAGAGAGAGAGTGTGTGTGTGTGTCTTCGATTCTTCAAAAGTGCATCAGTTTGGAAATCTTAAGAATACCATTTTTTTTTTATTTTTGTTCATACTTGGATTTCCTATTGATTCTCTCTACAAAGAGCAGCTGTTGTACTATTCTGAAGAGAGAGGAAATAATTTCATGAAACAAGAATTTGGTCAAAAACTACAAATAAAGAGACGAGTCAGTACTTAATCAAAAGTTGGTAAGACAATAAAGTTTACTGGAAAATCTGGAGATTTACGATGATTAAAAGAACCTTTTTAAAAAATAAAAACGTGGAGCATTGGAAAGGGTGCTGAAAAGTTCTTGGCCTGATCAAGAAGGGATTAAAAAGAAAAGTTTTTGCTCATATGGTCAGATTTTTGTGGATTAAACCACATGTTAACACATACACCTCATTCTATCTACCTCTGTCGCATGTGTGTGTGTGTGTGTGTGTATATATATATATATATATATGTAAAATATTGTGAGAGCTAAGTTTAATAATATATTCTAACAACTGTTTTTATGCAAAATGTTATTATCTCTCTTGATACATAGCATGTTTACATAAATTCAAAATTTTTTAATTATTTAAAATCATTTTTAAAATTTTTCTTCTTTTGAACATAAGAATTTGAATGATATAAATTATAAATAATTCTAATATTATAGGTAACAAGAAGTCATAACACACAATTTTAAATCAATACCATAAGAACGCAAATTTAATCATTTTTAACATTCAGTGAGTATTTTACACCTGAACATTGCATGTTTGCATAAAACACTGAGTCATACTATTGACATGGAATATTAAGCATATTCACTAATATCTCTCATATTCAACTTTCCCATTGAATTCAATGTATAAGGGACAAGCTCGTTAGTGTCTTGTTAGTGTAATTGTCATATATGTTTTTTGTCAGAGATGCATTCTCCCAAGGGACATTTAAATTGATAAATAATGTTGGTTTTACATAATACATCAGTTGGTGGAGAGGAGTTATTGTGAATAATTAAATTGGTTGTATTGTATTTTTTATAATATATGATTAATTTTATTAGAATCCATGGAAGATATGTTAGTATGAAAGATTCTTTCATTTTTTTTCATCCTGTTTGTAGCTAGCATGCATCTGGTTACAATATAGTAGTTTGATATATTTAGTGTCCTTTGGGGAAGTTCTATATTCTATTTGATGTGTGTTGAGGTTTTTTATATATATTGTCTTATTTGTTCATCTAAATATGGTTTGGGAATTCATTATTAATGAGAGTCTGCTTAATATTTTTTAGTCCATTGCAGAAAATCTTTTTTGTCAAGGAATTAATTTCTGCTTGGTTAATTAAATTCTATATAAGTGCTATTTTGTAATAATCTGGACAGTCACTCTTATAGTTGAGAATGCAAGAGTTTTTGCTGGTTGTTTTTTATACGGAGAGGTAGTAAATGTGTTGTTATTTGTATCTATTAAAATGTCAAGGAAAGGGATTTTGTTATCGTTAAGTTTGTGAACTTGAAGATGTTTTTAACTAAAATAAGTATATTCTCTACATATCTTGGGTAGATGGAGGGTTTCTTGGTGGTATTAAATATATTATTTTCTAGGTTGGCCATGTAGAAGTTACTGAAGGTTGGACCCAGAACTGAACCCATTGAAACACCATCACATTGCATATATATGTTATTTCTGTGATCATAAATTATCCACATGGCCCACTGGATAAAAGGTTGAGTTGTGTAATCCAAAGTGTTGTGAGTTCAATACTTGGCCTCAGCAGAGAGATCAAAAAACCTAGAGTCTAGTTACTAAAGTGAATTAACTGAAACTGAGATAACCAAAAAAGTCATTACTTGTGGAATTAGTGTAATCTACCTACTATTAAATGTTGTGAATATGGCAATAATGATGAGAACAACTGTCCAAATGATGTAAATAGTTACAATCTCAGAAATCTAGACAGAAGTTAAGTATTGAATTGGACCTCAAACTCTGAGGTTCAATGGTTTTACCACTGAACTATAAAAGCAGGAATTCAGCACAAAATATGTTACATTGGATAGTAGTTTTATAGATTTGACCTTGGACAAGATTTTTCACCCTATGTCAATGAGCTTTACTTTGAAAAGGATTAAATGGCAGATAAAGAGGCCCCTGATCTTCTCAAGTGATGTTTGATCCAAATTCTACTAATCCATCTTAACCTAAAGCAATCCCCAAAATATTCTTGGCCAATTTTTTTCTTTCTTTAAATTTTTTTTGTTTCATTGCTTTGTTTTCACTAACTAGTAAATAATGGATCAATTTCTTATTTTGTTTTGCTGTTTCCATCTTGGGATCAGTCGGATCAAATGGATAATAAGAAAGAATCCGGCTCAAAGACATTTTCGGACAGAAAATGATTTGGGTAGGGTGGGATAGGAAGATGATATTTCTGGTTCTTAAGAGCACCATTTCTTCTGAACTGGAAAATTTCAGAATGCAAAGACAACTACTGTTTATGGTGTAGACAATTTATTTACTGGCTCCCATTATTTTTAGCATCTGGGTGGAGATTTGATTGCAGTGGATGTCACATTCGATTCACTTCTATTATGAAATCAAGAGAGTGAAAATCTATGGAAGCCCAAACCTGATATCTTTCTCACACAGCGCTTGCTGCTACTTTGAACTTGGTATTTATTTCTTATGTTTCTTTTATAAAATGATCTAAATATTTAGATCACTGAAGCTAAGCAACATTTTACTTTTGCAGCAGTAAATGGGCCACCATTTGCAAATTCTACATTAGATGGTCGAAAATGTACAGAAGCTGAGGAAAGAAATTTTAGTTTTTGGTTTCTAATGATTTGAGTAATTTTTTATTTCTCTCGCTTTCTAATTCTCTTGCCATATAGTTGGTTTGGGAAACTTAATGAATGAAGTGCATTTATTAATAAAACATTGTGTAGGAAAATGAATACAAAAGATTATAAAATAAAATTAGATATCCTTTTTATTTAAAAAAAAAATTGGGTAAGCGTTTAAACAATAGAAAATAAATTTTACCTAGCTTACTAATTTAAGTCCTAAAATTTAAAAAATATAATGTGAGCACATTACCATCTCTCCTGTTTTACCTTTCAGACGATTTCTTTTTGGTAACTGAATGTTACCTCAAAAGAATAGGGTCATTTTTATTTGAATTCCACCACTGAAAAGCATTGTTATCACTTTTTATATTTTTTAATGTAATATATTTTGCCATTTCAAGTTTTAATAAATATCTGTTTCATTGACCACTTTATACTATATTCTCTCTTTTTCCTCCATCAATTTGTCTTTAGTGTGGCACTTTGTAAAACTGAAATTAAAGTCACTATCATTATCATTTTTCTCTTCAGACATGTCAGATTAGTCATTCTCGATGCCTTGTGGTATTTTGGGTGAGGTCTCCATTTTTTCTTCAGTTGTAGAATAGATATCTTAAAGTATATAGCATTGTCATTAGGCAGGCCACTGTAGTTATTTTCAAGGAAACCCATCTTGAACCTGCAATAGGTTATCTTCCAAGTCACTTCTAAATCTAGCATTAAAAGACTCTTTCCATGCTAAAAGGGTTGAAACCCATCAAACATTCCCTTTTCTCACGTTTTAAAAAAGGGTTAAATGACTTTACTCTATGGTATAATATAAGACACAGTTGTATCTCTATTACTTAATGTGTACAATCAATGAATTGTTTCCAGTAATTTCCCTAAAAATCTGGTTGGGTTCTAAACAATGTTTTGTGTGATCACTGCAATATGAGATAAGAGCATTATTTGTTCAAATACTCTGGACATCATATAATACTGACTGCTCCATCTTGTCTGAACATCCTGAACAAATTTATGATCTGGTAAATTAGATTTCTTCTGGCATTCCTGGTGCTTTGCAAAAGCTGCAGGTGAGTGATTGAAGCACCCAACTATTTGTTTACAATTAGAAAGCATATTCTTTGCATATCTTTGTTCAAAGATGGCAGCATTAATGGTCAACTCAAAGAAAGCAAGATAATGAATCATGGTGGGCTTGTACAACTGCTGTTGCATTTATCTCTTATGAGAACATGAATTTTACTATGGAGAATATTAAATTGCTGTACTGGCTCTGTGATTACAAATTTTGGAAGCTATAAAATTTTAAGAAATAAGGAATTTTGTTGAAACAAATTTGTTTCATAGAAAGAATATTTACATTTTTAAGCCTTGGTTATTGAAAAGATTTATTTTTGTTTACGTAGTATGCTATGTAAACAAAAATAAATCATTTTCTCAGATTTAATCAAATTATTTTCTGGACGTTATATGGATTTTTATTTTTAATTTCTACTTAATAATAACCGAAAATTTAAAGATAAAATTTTATATAAGATTCTAAATTTCTTTTTCTAGGCTTTTAAATGCAGACAACACTTAATTTTTTTTTTTTTTTTTTTTTTTTTTTTAATAAAACATAATAAAAAATTGTCTTAAAAGAGCCTGACAGAACAATATAAATTCATTTTGTGTTTATATCATATAATTTTATTGTAATTATTAAATTAACAATTTATAATATTAATTGGTGAGTTAACAGTATTTAAATTAAAAATAAAACATTAGAACAGACTTTAAACTAGTGAACTTTATGGAAAGTTTGAGAACTGAGTAGAAATATGCACATTTTTTTTTTTTTTTTTCACTATTTACATTATTCGGACATTATCCTCATCTTTGTTGCCATGTTTGTCACAACGTTTTTGGCCGTTGTACACTCTGGCCTTCTTCAGTTGGTTGGAATGTCGAACTGAACCCTTTATTTCGCTCACAGGGGTAAACTGTTCTAGTTCTACATGCCATGTCTAATGGATGTCAGTTATCTCCTGTTAATTCTCCTCTAAAAGTTCTCCACTGCCTTAACCAAGTATTGAAATCACACTCTTTGGGTCCTGTCACTGGATCTAACTAACGCCTTTATTCACTGTGCCATGTATCCTTGAGAAATATAAACATACGTGTTTTTTTTTTTTTTTTTTTTTTTTTTTTTTTACACAAGTAAAACAAATTTACATCATACTTAGGTATTATTTTGATTTACTGATGGTTTAAAGTCAATAAATATTTATATCTTATCATGAGTACTGGGAATGGAAAATTAAGTTTTAAACAAAAAAATCCAAAGAATCATTTTTGGAATTGGGAATTAGGTTAAAAATTCTCTGATTTCAATATCCGCAAAAGTTCCAATTTTTTTCAATAAATCATCCCATCAAAACTGACAAACTTTTACTTTGTAAATTCCTTAGTAATGCATTTATATTATACCTAAAATAAACTTAGTTTGTCATTAATGCTTGAATGAATTCTTGTTGATTTTAAATGCATTTCTAGTGTCAGTTCATTTAAAATGCATTAACATTTTGCACATAACCTTATTACTAATGTTTGAATCAGATGACAGTCCTTGTCTTTCTGATATTTTGATGTATTTCTATAGTAAAATCTTTAGTAATGAATTTATGTTGTCATTAATTCTTGACTCCTGACAATCCCTTTCTTTCCAATGTCTAACAATGCTCAGATTAAATACTGAAACAAATCATAGCTGAATTGTGATTTTAAGTTTAGTTTCAAGACATGTCGGCCTTCTCATCTTCAACATTTGGAGCATCATGATCTTTAAACTTTGTTTTATTTATTTTTCCATTTTCACTGCTATGTCTCTTTGTGCCTTTTCTATAAGTATTTTCATGGTAATTATTCTGATGAGCTTTCCTGTTTAGTACCTAAATTTTATGAATTTAAGTGTGTTATTACATTGGTAGTGAGGTCATACCATTTGACAATTGAACTGTGAATGTAACGGAGTTCTACACTAACAGTTTCTTCTTTCATTTCTCATTTATGAAATTCTCTCCCAGTTTCTTGCTTTCTAGTCAACTTTGATCTTCAAAAATTTAAATGCAATGTCAGTTGTTATCTTGTGTTAATTCCCATTCTTTTATCATTCACTCTTCTTAACATTTTTATTTTCCTAATGTTCTTTCACACTCAGTAACCCCTTGCGTCTTAGTGGCTTTTATTGCCTTGCTTACGGTGAAATGATTAAAAATCTTAGAAAATATTAACAACAGAAATTAGTTTTCAGTATTGATGAAACTGGATTTAAAAGCCAAAAACAATCTCTGAACAAGATATCGCCCTTTTAATATTTTCTTGAAGGGTACCCAATATGACAACTCACTTGTAGTTCAAAGCATCCACTAACTGAAATATTGTACTAAAAAAAAATGAAAAGGCCTTTTGTGTGACATGTTCTTCACATGCTTTTTTTTGATTTGGCATTCATTGATGCAGATTAATTATATATAGACTATTGTATATGTGTAATAAATTGTCCTCATCTTTTTCATATTTTAGCTGTTGTACCCACTGGCCTTCATCAGAGGCTTCTTGATCTGAGTGACCTTCAGGGAATTTAAGATGGAACCAATTTTTTAATATCAGGGGTTTGATTGATCACTTTTTGCTGCCCATGTCTAGGGTTTCTTTAGTGCTGCACTGTTATTGATCATACCATTTCGACTAAGTACACACTCCCCTGCCCAGGAATTGAACTCCCCAAATTCACAAATCAATGTTTTCATTCACTGGGTTATTGTCTCGTGGGACATTTCTGATTGGAAAACTTGAAGCCTTAAACCTAAACTGCCTGCTGATGACTGCTGCTACTCGTCTTGCTTGACTACCCTCACCAAGGCTTTGTATTTTTACAGTGACATTTTTGTTTATTAATGTCAACATCTGCTTATCTTGGTGCAATTGTATGCATGTCTTTGCTGTTCTGAAAATTTAACATAAAGCATGTTGTAAAACTTATTATTAGTATTAGTAGTAATATTCAATACAGTGTTATCAATGGTTATTAATTAATGATGAGTATTTCTTTCATCACATTTCACTTGCTTTTTATTGTAACTCTGTCATTTTTCAGAGCACAGATCAAAAACAAAGAATAAGCTTAGGTTATATTCAAATTCCTTGGGAAGTCTACCAGTCAAGACATCTTCTTTACCAATTAGGCCATGGAGATCATTTGGCTATGGAGCTAAAATCTATCTATCTATATAGCTTTGTCTTTATATTCTCTAACGTTCTTATTCAATACCATCTTTGTTTACAACCACAAGTAGTCATTCTTACATTGAGCTTGCTTGAATTTGCTTAACATCATTTCCAGTCATTCATGGCAATTAAAAGTTTATTACTACAATGTAGGAAGAATGTCTCAATGATAAAACCAGAACAAATCTTTCAGCGGCAAATCCAACTATGTGATTATAGAAATTTTGGAAATTTCCAGCATTGTGTGTGATTAACAATTGGTCTAAAATTGAACTTAGAATTTACTCCTCCATTGAGTCTGCCTAACCACTATGTTGCATTCCATGATTTATTGTGATTCTTATTTAGCCTGAAGTATTTTCATTTATTTATAAAATGACAAAATCCAAAGAATCTGCAATGTTAGCAGTCTTGACCTGGCATCTTGACTTCAGTAATTTCCCACTACCAAGACATAACTTAGCTGTTTTTTTTCTAGAAATATTTCATGACACTTATTTTGAAAAGCTTTCCTTTTTGGTACCTCAGCTTGATTAATTTAATCATAATCTCTAGATTAGAAGTTTAGTCTCCTCATTTTACTATTGACATTGCTAAATTTAAGCCTAAGTTCTATTCTAACGGATTCTTCTCTTGCACTTCCTACCTATGGAACTCTTCCAGCTTCTCCTTTTTGATGTCAACTATGATCTTCAAAATATAAATGCGATATCAATTGTCATGTCTTTTTGTATCCTGTTCTTTTATTGTTTTTTCTCTTCAATGTTTTCAGTTTCCTTCACGCTCATTTTCCATCTTAGTGGCCTTTATTGCCTTGCTTGGGATGAAATAATTAAAAAAAAATTTCCTTTTATCATATTCTGGTTACTTTTCATCTCTATTATTCTATGGCTGTTAAGAAGCAAGCATAGAATGGAAATAGCAGGAATTGTCACTGGAATCTATGATGTTCTAATTGGAGTTACTTTTTAAGTTTAGTGTGGCTCAAGGTCATAAGTATAGTGAAGACTGAATTTTAGTATTCATTAGTAATGACCAAACTAGATTATCTTGCAAACTAACCAAACTGTAATAATTTTCAAACCATTGCAGCAACCTGAGGTGTTTTTTTTCCTAATAGAATAGGTGAAAATCTGCAAAGCCAAATTATAAATGTGATAAGATCTTTGCAGATTACTTGATGCCTGACACTATTCTGAAGACTGTTCTGACAGATGTGAGAAAGTGATGAAACCGATTTGAATAATTTATGGAATAAGATTAAAACATTTGATTTCTTGTACAAGCATTGTTTTCATTTCTCTCAAGTAGGAAACCAAATTAAATTCATTGGGTTCATATCTCGTATGCAGCAATCTTAGAGCAACTTAAACAGATTCTCTTACGTTTTTCATTATTTTCCCTATCTTTCATCTCAATTCCAACTGGAAGGATTTAAAGATCTGATTGACAAAAATTATCATTGAGTTAGAACTTTTTTTTTTTTTGCCTGTATAGCATCCATCTTGGCTGTATGAACTGTTTGATTTTGAGTGAAAGAAAATTTAACTTACCTCCCCTAACCTAGAAACAAGGTACAGGATGCTTCTCAAATTACATCTGAGGAAGTTTGGAGAACCCAGTGACTAAAATGATGTACATAAAACATGAAGATTTATATAACACAGGAATTTCTTTTTGTTGTCATCTGCTATGAATTCAAGTCTCTTGTAGTCAAGCTTTTTCTACCCTAAAAAGTACTAGTTGATGTACCTGTACATGCTTTTTTTTTATTATTGCTAAAGTAAAAGCCATTCTGACTTGAGCAAAATTTAAGCTTTAATGCAATGCCCATTCCAACAATCGTAGTTATATGGCCATGCCTAATCCCCCTACAGACTTAAGTGCTATGGTAATCCTATAAGAAATGTTGGGTAAGGTATATCACCTCATCCCCAAGCAGCTATTGTTACACCCCCATCTCTCAGTGGGTCCTTGAGTCCTCCCAACAGTTAGCTTGTTTTGAACTACCCCCTCAGGTATGTTTCTGACCTAAACTTCTGCTTTGATTTCTTGGTAACAGCCACATTTAATAACTTTGAATGGGCCTTGTATTGAAAGATAGGATAAAATAAGATGAGGCCCCAGCTGTAAATAAGATGATCAAACTGAAAATTTCATTGAAATCTGGTGAAAACTGTAGAAATACATAAACATCTGATCATACACACACACACACACACACACACACACACATACATTTTGAGAATTATAGATATAGATTTATGTCATTATCATCAAATTAGTAGCTTTTCATTGTTCTTGATTTAGCAGTGGTGATAAAACCAAAGCATAGGTTTGATTGCTGCTTCACCTACATCAAAATGATCGTATTTAAATTATAGGACTGGAATCCTGTTGTAGTTTTCAAAGTGATGAACTATAAGCCAAAAACAAAAGACTTAACCAAGCAAACTTTTATATACTTCATCAAAATCTGATTATCCTTTGTGAATATTCATTTGCTTTGTGACACGATACAATGATGATAAACTGCATCCAGCAGCTGAGCCTTTGATTGGGAGACTAGAGGTTTTGAGAAGCTTGGAACCACCACGTAATTGCTGTTGTCTTGGGTCCACCCTGACTTGAGTTGGTAGCACCTGTTAGGGTTCCAGCTATGAGTAAATATTGAACACCCCGCCAAAAACAGAAAGTATAAAAATACTAGCAATACATTTTTATAGAAAAAAAAATACTAACACCTACTTATCATAGACTAACATTTTATCTGAAGTTGAAGGCATACAATCATTTCAAAATATGATTTTGGCATTACTTAACCAATAGGGGATGATATACCAGTAAACAAAATCAACCAATGGACACCATGAAAAAGTTTTAGGCAATTTTATGCTATCATAAATTTCTAATTGCCATCTCATGGGTGGATTTTTTTTTTTTTTTGCCTTGAGTACAGATAAAACTTTGGCCATATTTGGGTCATTTTCCCACTTAAGTATCGTATATTTTAGCAAGGGTTCTGAAGAAGCCTGGAAGATAAAAGATAATCCAAAAAATGTCTTTGCAAAAGATTTTGACTTCCTCACATAAATCAAGTCAGATGCAGTGTTTTAAAACTGACAAATGTCTTCAATTAAAATTTATTATATAATGTGGATTTGAAGAAGTTAATGTACATTGTAAATATTTTATGTGGCTTCCTGTAGCTTGATTAATTGTTTGCCTGGGATGTGATGTACACAATTCTTTCACAAGCCCTAGATACCATTCCCTGTGGTTGGGCTACTACAACTCAAGTTCTCATGGATTCTTCTAATGGATTCTGCTCATTATTTCTGTCAACATTTGATCCATGATTTAAGTTTGAGCTCTAATTTGGGCAATTTCTCAATACAGTGACACATTCCTCAATCAGTCTCTGTTATGTTGCATGCAGTTTGTGTTATGGAGCTCTGTAATGCTAAAAACTTTGCCTTCATCCAATTCTGGTATCAAATGTTCCTTCAACAACAGTATGCATTTTGGTCTATTCAAGTGATCATCAATTTAAAGCAATTTTCTTGAACCATCTCTTGCAGTCACTGTTATGGTCCCCACAAAAATAACAAAAAAAAAACTTCAGTTTTCATTGTGGAATGTGGAGCATTATTTTTCCTGTTGGCCTTCTGACAAATTCACATATAGGATACAGCTCAATTACCATCTGATATTATCCCAAGCATCTGCATCCCCAAGGTTCATACAGCTTTGACCAATTTAATGTTGCCTTCAAATGCATTTTGTTTAAAGCTAGTTTCTTCATTGAAAAAGTCACCCTCATCTCTGACTCTTCATTCACTGAGCCTTTTGCTGTCCTGATCAGTTTCCATAATATCCTATGCTGAAGCTTTTAAATGCAGACATAGTTTGGTCGATTTAAAACACTGTTGGTGCTTTGGAACTTCAAGAGGATTTCTGAAATGCCATTTCTTGACATTCCAAGTTTGTTAGTAATTATTTGCTGGTTCACCTTCCTGGATATCTTAATCCAGGTTTCTTTGGATATTTTGGCCATGATATATGCACATATATATGTATATATAGTGCATTAGGACAACAGATCATTATTCAAATGTATATTGTTAAATATAAAAGACAAATGTCTATAAGACTGATCATGAGCAGTCTTAAGCTTTAGTTTTATAGTGGCTTTAATTCTGGAAGGAAATAAAGACAAAAATTATCCAGCATTTGGATATTATTATGCTGTTCCTCAATCTAACCTTTCAGCTCACATGAGCCATCTTCAGATTGGTTTTATGTACATTACAACTGATGTTTGCCATCAAAGATAACATCCTGCTTTGTTTACATAGAAGTTTTCTATGTGATGATAATGGTCGCGGAATAGCAGATGCTGGTTGGAAATTTACAATGCGGTTCTATGACATCATGACCGCATGAGAGAAACTTTATCAATAGAACCATGTGTTTAGATGCAATATATATATATATATATATATATATATATATATATATATATATATACACACACACACACATACATATTTTATGAAATTGATTATGTCAATTATTTGATATATTTTCTGTTTATATGTTATTTATATAGATATAATTTATTTAAGTAAATGCACCATTTTTAATTAAACAATATTACATTTACCAGCTGAAATGTTCAAGGAATTTTGTAGAAAATATGCATTCTCCAACAGAAACTGAACCTATAACCCTTATGAATGATAACAGCCTGATGTGCTGTTATCATTCAGTCTCAGAAGCGTCTGGTTAGCGAAGTCCGAATTACTGTTTATAAAAACACCTTTGATTTTTCTCAATTGATCATTTATCAGGTAATTTATCAAATTATTCAGGCTGGCAAATGAAATTAACACTCTTTAATTAAAAAAACAGAATGTACTTAAATGAATTATATTTTTAAAAATAATTTAAACTTAATCCATTTCATATGTTGTCATTGTTTACATTCATGAGCAGAAATGATCGATTGATCTAAAAATCGTCAAATGTGTGTTTATAAACAGCAATTTGGACTTTGCTAACTAGACGCTTCTCTGTGGCTGAATTGTAACAGCACGTCAGGCTATATAATGGTTCCCATAAGTGTTACAGGTTTGATTCCTGTTGGTGAGCACATATTTTCTATGAAATTTCTCAAGCATTCAAGCTGGTAAATTTAATTTTAAAATACAGAGCATTGAGTTAAATTATCTCTATCAAAATAATATAAGAACATAAAATATATTAAATACATGTGCGGACACACACACACACACACACACATATATATATATATATATATATATATATATATATATATATAATATGAACTAAAACAAATTAAAGTGTTTGTAAAATGAGCAAATCCACCAACACAAAACTTGCCAAGCATAAAAGTTGAAATGACAAAAGATAAAATGAAAGAATGAGAACCAATAAAGAAACCAACAAAAAAAATATAAAATAAAAGAAAAAAAAACACACACCAAAAGACGACCACCAATGCAATAATCCAAAGTGCCCACTTTCTTAATCAAATCAACTAAAACAGAACAATGACTCTGACCAGTGATATATGTGAATTATCCTTTTAAACTAAAACTGTCATTTTCATGCTATATAACATTCGTTTATTACCTGATACCGTATTTTTTAATCATTTCACCTCAAGCAAAGTAATAAAGCCACTAAGATGCAAACTCAATAGAATGAGAGAAAAAAAACGTTATTAATTCAGAAATAAAATAACAAGAAAGAAGATGATGGAAGATGACGATTGACATTGCATTTAAATTTTTGAAGATCAAAATTGACTGAAAAGCAAGAAGCTGGAAGGGAGTTCCACAAGCTAGAAGTGTGATAGAAGAAACTGTTTTTGTGAAACTTATTTATATCTATAGCCATTTCCACTTTGAAATGATTTAAAAGGGTTACTGTGACACAGAGGTTTACTGAATGGGAAAATTAAGGAGTGAAAACAATAAAAGGACAGAAGATGATGATTGATATTGCATTTAAATTTTTGAAAATTAAAGTTGACCGGCAAGTAAGAGGCCAGAAAGAGTTCCACGAATGAAAAATGCAAGAAAAAAACCTGTTAGAAGAGAATTGCATTTACATCTAGCAATTTCAACTGTAAAATGATAAGAACTTGCTGCCAATCTAATACTGCACTTAAATTCATAGAGTCTACCTAACATAGAGAAAAGTTCATGAGAATAATTACCATGTAAGTATTTATAGAAAAGGCATGGGGAAGCTACATTATAATGATAGAAAAGTTACTGAAGCCGAGATGCTAAGTCAGGACCAGTGACATTGCAGATTCTTCTTTGCATTTTATCAAGGATCTCTAGGTATATAGCAGGAGCACCAGAACTTTTATGGCAGCAATATTCAAAGCATGGATGAATGGATGACTTATAAATTGTCTAGCACAACATATTGTACCAACATTCGTAGCTGCAGACTTAGCAATTGATTCAATATAATCGTTCCGATTCAAGTAGAAAATGTTAATCTGAGAAGGAGCAATGAATCAACATCCAGGAGTTTAGAATCGGCAAACAACAGAATGTAGGTAATTTTTTAAATCGGCTACAAATTTGGCATTATCAAACTGATCGGATTTACTATTAGGTTGGCGCAAAAATAATGACGTGATAATGTTGTTTTTTTGACGTATTTTTTAACGTCAAAAAACGATATTATTACGTCATTATTTTTGCACCAACCTAATATTAAAACAGGAGTAAATTGTTGGGTCATTAGTATAAATTAGTATAGATACCAAGTTGAGAACTGATGACATCAGGAATGTCATTGATGAAAATTTGGAACAATGTAAGCCTAAGAGTAGAGACCTGGTGGACAACTGCATTAGATCTTGTCACCAATTTCGTACTGCACTTAAATTAATTCAGGGAAGCTACTTTACAGTGTTGGGAAACTGATGTTTGGACCAATGACATTGCAGATTCTTCTTTGGATTTCATCAAGAATCTCTAAATATATAGCAGGAGCACCAAACTAGACCAGTTGTGGCAGCAATATTCAAAGTGTTGTGGGCCAGTGTATGTGTTGAGAGATAAACGCGCATCTCCTGAAATGCCCACAAGAAACATGGCAGACTCGGGATGTGTCTACATAAATAAATGAAAAACGACAAGAACCAATATATATGTACGAACAAATAATAATGTATGTATTGACAAAACAAGGGTATGCATAAACAATAGAATAATAATGCATGGCATAGAACAATGAACATGAATGAAGAAAACATTTAAACTAGTGAATTGATTGTGTGTGCATGCAGTTTGGTGTCAGAGAAAGTCCTAGAGAAAATGAAGTGAGTGGTGCATGTGCGTTCCTCAGTGGGAAAGCATTTTCCTCGTTCAACTTATATCTTGCAATCCCAGAGTGAAAAAGGAAAAAAAAGATGACTTCCTATTTATAGGTGTTGGGAGCATGCCCTAGTGATGTTTTGAAAATTAGGAAGCAGTAACCCAACAAAAGCAAAGATGAATGACTTATAAATGTGTAAGATGGATTCTGGTAAGAAAAAGTGTTTAGCATGACGAAGAAAACCAACTTTCCTAGCAGCAAACCTAGCAATTGGTTGAATAGCATTTTCCCCACTTCATGCCAGTAGAAAACATGTGACCAAGGTGCAAGGAATCATTCTCCTGTAGGTTGACATTGGCCATGCTGATGGGAATTAAAAAAAAAAAAAAAAAAAAAAAAGTTTTCTCTCAGATGATTAAAAGAGAGCAGTTTCATTTTGGAGGTGTTAGAATTTAATATTAACAAGTCATTCCTTGCCCCAGATAATAAAATGTAGATCATTATTATTCTTTTGCAGTCTGTCAGGCTACTATTTAAAGGTGACATCATCATTATATTATGAACTGTGTTGATCTGGTGTTTAAGGCATACATTTCATTAAGTAATTTTATTTTATTGTGTGTTCTGTTATAATGATGATTTTTCTGAGAAAACTCCAGTTGGATAACTATCTGTTCTGAAGATGGCATCAAATATTGACAGAATAACAAATTTGTAAAGAAATGATAACATGTCTTCATGAATTAAGTTCATCTCTTTCAAGTACAAGGTTCAAATAACCAAAACTGTAATAAATGAAATGGTTTTATGTAAGTGTAAAAATGAAATGTTTTCGTGTCTATCAAGATGGCAGAATTGGAAAGAAAGAAAACTTGGCCTGATAAAGAGGGAAGTCTAACACGGTGAAATTGAAGGTTAGTTTTTGAAAATCTAGAAATCAGCTCTTTTGTTAATTCCGATGTTTTAAATCTACTTCTTTTTGCCAAAGCAGTTTCAAAAGGAAAGCATTAAAATCATAAATTATAGACATGCCAAACGGATATAACGATGGTTTAAAAATATTTTTTTCTAACTTTTCAAAAATGGTGAGTGCTAAACTTTTGTGTAATGTCATTTCTCCTCTATGGCAGAGAGTGCTAGTCAATTAACTCACAGATAAATAAGAGACTTCAGGCAACAGATATAATTGTACAGAAGGATGCTGAGAATACCATAGATGGAACTTGTGAACAATGAGGAAGTTTTAAGGACATTGCAAACAAAAAGGACACATGTACTTAGAAAGAGACAGATATGCAGGAAAACCCTGCTTCAGTTAATTTTATCAAAAAGTAGCAATTACACACACAGCTGAAAATGTTTTCACATTGACCATCTAAAATCTGAGAGAATGATCTAATATTGGAAGTTTTTGTGGCAAATTTTGTTTGGGCAGAGAACTTTCTGCACTCCCTATATCTCTCTCTCTCTCTCATATATATATATATATATATATATATATATTGTATTTGGAGGCAGGATATCAGTTTTTCCTTTTTTTTATATATATAAATTATTTTTTATGATTAAGGTAAACCTATTCATCTGCATTGATTCTTAGACATATCATTAAAATGTAGTTTAAAATAAATGATTACATTTTGAGAGATACATCCTCGTGCAGATTAATTTAAACAACCATTTTAATTTCCTTTCTTTCACCTTACAGTCAGTATTAGACCCACTGAAGTGACAGGGTGTAATCAATTTCTATTTTTTCCTCAGATTAGGTTATTTGCAGTGACTGGCTCAGAAGCTCTCCTGATTTAGATCCAATCAAGAATCTGTGGTTAATCTGTAAGGAAAGACTTTGTGGAATTGACATACAAAGTACTAACATGTGCACTGTCATGTTTCATTGGAAAAATGTGAAAAAAAGTAAATAATAATGGAATTATGTTTTGTTCCAGTTAATTTGCACAAGGTTGTATCTCTATAGTTTGACATTGATTTCACAAATTCCCCAAATTATAATCAATCTATCCCATTTTCACCCCAAATTTTGTCATCCCCTAGTTTTGATTCTTAACTGTTTCTCAACTACTTCTACCTTGGCTTGATTTAATGAAGATACAAAAAGAAATGACATACATTAGGGTAAGATGAAAGATTTGAGAATGAATAAAAAATTAAACAGCCAAAATGTCATAAAATGTTTGCCACAAAAAATAATTGTAACATGCATACAGTGTGCATTTCAAAAATATATTTTTTTTTGTCTTAGTTTCAATCACTTTTGCACTGCCATGGCACAGTTTCCCTGTCCCTTTTCCATAAATATTTATATCTTCCCTGTGACTTTGTTCTATAAATATTTGTGACCAGCCACAACTACTAGTTTCATACATACTATTGTGTGCAGCCAGTCTTGATCTTTTTGTGATATGAACGTTTATATCCTCCTTGCTGACCCAAGGTTACATGATAAGGATAGCTGATGAATACACATTTTGCAGTCACCAATTAAAATCACTGAGAGATGAAATACTCATACGGCAAATGAAAGAACTGCTGAACATTACCTTTTTTAATTGATGAATTGAAAGTTCACAACATTAAATCAGTTTTGTGATGTGTTATTCTTCAGGTCCTGTAGAGTAGGGCATAGTGAAACTCTGAGTTGATTTTAACATTGGATACTTTTTGCCAAACTCTTGATATGTTAAATTAACTTTTTATTTTTTATACATCTATCAAGTTTTTCCCTTATTTTATAAACATACATATATATAAAATGAGTGTGGCAAAAATACCTCCCATATATTACATCCTGCAAAATGGTAAGACTTTGATGGCATCTTTCTAATGTTTTACTATTATGTGGTTGGTATTTTCTTTTATACCCTGTATAATGGATTTTCCAATCAGTTTTTAATGTAAGAAGATCCAACAGTTTAGAATCGGATGTCCAAATAATACACACATGATTTGAATATAGTGGTGAAAAATTGGTAAATGGACATTGTGTACAATATACCACAAAGTCTCCAAACAATTCTGTGCATGCTTGAATTTAGTTTTCCTTCTCTCAGACAAGTTACCTCAAAGCCAAGAGAATCTAATCTGCCTATCTAACCTATAGTTGAAGGAAGATAGTTTTATGCATTTCACAAGGTTGTTAGTGAAAAGGAATGAAACAGAATCAATAAGAATTTGAACTCTTTTTGCCAATTTCATTTTCTGTGACAATAAGTTAGACTACCTTATTACCCATTCATTTTATATATATATATATATATATATATAATAGCTGGCCACTTGTATTCGAATATACCTGTCTACTAGGGTGGCTAGCCAATCCCTAATATAGACGCTCACTCAGGCACATTTGTGTTTTGCTCAAGACCCGCAGAGCCCACCTGTGGTTTATACTGCAACTATGCTGAGCAGACCTTAATTATAGTTTCTGGGAGAGAGTGTGTTATCTAACGTGATCAGCGAAGACTTGTGGCTTCATGCTAGCACAGCTATCAATGGCTCCCAAGAGTTCTACCTAATTTTACTCACAGGGCTTGAGTCTCCCCATGATTGATTTGTCAGGAAGGAAACTTCCTGATGTTACTGGACTGAAGTCGATCCCAGCATGTGGCACCTTTGGAAAGTGCCTGAATGCCATATATATATATATATATATATATATATATATATATAAATATAAAGGGACACTTCTTACATTCCTTGCATCTGTTGCAGGGATTGAGTTCCCCTTTTTCTATTTTATACTCTTCTGGAACTATTTATTTAAATCCGCCCTCGTTAAATTTTAATTTTGTATAATTAAAATTTGTCTTTTAGTCGGGTTCCACCTTTCCCTCCTCATTTATTTTATTAAGTGTGTCTTTTTATTCATTTATATTTAATATTGCCAACGGATACCTTTGAAAAAGTATTTGCCGAAAGGTACCTTAGGTATGACATCTGTTGTGTTTAAGGCTATAATATATATATATATATATATATATATATGGGCAGCAACCTTTTTTAAACATCTGTTATTAAATATGGCTGACAGCATCCTTATGTTTTTCAGTTTTGTAGGACTAATGTGTAGGATTTGAATAGGAGCATTTATAGCATTTGTCAAATCCACTTCGACCTGGGAGGTCCTTTACAGAGCCATTACAATGAAGGTTGGTGCCGTTTAAAAGATTGTGCCATATTGTGAATCCTCTTACTCTGAGTTTTCCCTTATTTTTGTATTTTTGAATGGATATATTTTGTATATGAATCTGTTGGTCTTATCAACATTTTTGGTTAATGGTATTTTTTCCTGTTTCTGAGTGGAATCTTTTTATTGCCTAAAATTATCATCCTGCCAAAAGAAGTGCACAAAATGAAATTGCCACCCCCACTTCTTGCATTATAATTTTTACAGTTGTAAATTGTAAGTAAATGTTTTCCTTTTAAGATTGTTTTCTAAGGTTGTCCTGTTTTTAAAGTTGCACCTCTTGAGAGTTTCTACCAACTAAGCTTTGTTTGGCACAAGAACTTGGAGTTGGTGGGAAAGAAGTTTTAATTTTTATATTATTCTGAGCCTTCAAATATTGATTGTGGCTGAAATATACATGAGCATTTTTCTCTTTAAAAAAATACTTTCAACACTTCATTTTCATTGTTAAATAAGGCGAGGTTGATGGCAGGAGAGAGTTGTTTGATATACAGAACCTCTGTAATAGTGAGATGATTATATATATATATATATATATATATATAGTTCTTTTTTTTTTTTTTCTTTCAAATAATTTTTATTTTCGCAAGTACTTTCAATCTGTGACGATCTTCAGGGGTTTAAAATATCTGTGGATGTGTATACAGTAGTTCAGTAAATTTCAAAATAATTTTTCACTGTTTTACACTACAGCATTTCAAATTCAAATTTTTTTAATTATACAAGGGTGATAACTTTTGCAATTCTCTCCTAGTTTTTTAATTATAATATTTAGTATTTTTATATAAAACTTTGCTGCTACAATCATTGAAGAATTTTGTTGCTATATTCAAAGTCAATTTTATTTTTGGCTGCAATTCTCTTATCTAAAAGGCTTACAGAATTTTAAGTTTTCACTTATTTTGATGAAGTACTAATGTATTTTTGGCAAACATCTGTCTAAATTGAATGTGGGTATAAGTGTTCCTTTAAATGCTCTGATATTGAACTATGCTCACTCAAGTGAAATGTAAGTCATCGTGTGTCTTAATATTTCTATCAGAGATGCAATCTCCCAAAGGACATTTAAATTCATATACGATGTCGGTCTTTCCTAAGATGTTAGCTGAGAGCAAATAATTATTTGGGATGACTAAGTTGGTTGTATTAAGTTTAGTATATAATTTTTATTTTTTTGGCTTGGATCAGCAGAGGATATATTAGTATTTTTAGAATTTTGTCCTCCTGCTTGTAGTTAGAATGCATTTAATTATCATATAGTAGTTTGATATGTTTAGTTATTTGATGATGTATTATGTTCATTTTTATTTATGTTTATATTTCCAATAGTCTAATTTGTTCATCAACACTGTAATTAGGAAAGTCATTATTAAAGGAGATTTGTTTAATATTTTTTAATTGTGTATAGAAAATTTTTTCTGTTGAAGAGTTTGCTTTTGCATGGTTTAAGTTTCATATAATAGTTATTTTGTAATAGGGCATTAGCTTTAATAGTTGAGTGCATGTGTTGATGCTACTGGTTTTATATTGTGAGGTAATATGTATTATTATTAGTGTGTATCAATTCATGAACAAACAGGATTTTATTGCCATTGTTAAGTTTGTATGTGAACTTACGTAACAGTTTTTTTTTTTTTAAGTTTTTGTAGTTTATGTATTTCATTCATCTTCCACTAAAATGAGAATGTCATCTACATATCTAAGGTAAATGAAGGTTTTTTTTTTTTTTTTTTTTTTTTTTTTTTTTTTTGGTATTAAGTACATTATTTTCTAGGCTAGTCATGAAGTTTCTAAATGTTGGTCCTAGAATGGAACCGAGAGAAACATAATTGCATTATATGTACATCAAGTGTAGTTTTCTTAAAATATTAGGACTAATTTTTAATGGAGGGAGAGATGGATTGTTGTAGATATTCTTTGATTATATCTACTAAGTTGTTTGTGAATAAACTTTCAAAATCAAATGAGGCTAAGCTTTCATTATTAGGTTTTGTGTTTTTAGAATTTGGTGTAGCTTGTGTGTTGATTTAATGCTGTATTTAATGGGTATATATACTGTAATTAGTTGACTAATATCTTTGGTTAGTTTGTAAACAGTAGGGATTTGGCATATGAAAGAAAATATACTACATACCTATATATATATATATATACATATATATATATACATATATATATATATATATATATATATATATATATGAAAACACTAAAAAGCATTCTACCTTCCTACCTGGATTTCGACCACAAATCAGTCGAGTAGAATGATGAACAATTGTTCAGCCTTCTGTTTTTTAGTGTTTTTGTAAATGTTTTTGCTTTGGATTTTTGTATTAAACATTTTTTGTGTTTATACCTTTTAGGCACGGATATTTTCAGTCTCCCATTACAGTATATTATTTTATATTGTATATCACACACACACACACACACATACATATATATATATATATATATATATAGTGAGAGAGATATGACAATGTATCAGATCTTCCTTTGAATACTACTTGGTTAGTCTGAGAATTTTTCAGCTCCCCCCAATATATTTTATGAAATGTTTTTCTGTAGACCATATCAAATTCATCTACTTACAAGAATAAATCTTAAGCCAGATTGTAAGGACAAATGTATACAGTCTTACTTGCATTTAACTTATAAGATTATATATCCAAATTTAGGTCTCCATCAGATTTAATGCAGGTATCTACTCCCTTTGGGCATGGCGGATTTAGCAAATATCCAAATGGAATGACTGTGTTAAGCTTCGGATATAAAAGCAGTTTTCTAAGGTGGCTGACTTGCGGCAAGAATTTTACTGACCATGTTAGTGGTTTATTAAAAAAATATCAGACGGAACAAAGAATCATTTTTTTCTTACCAAATAAACCAGTCGTATGAGTGTTGATGCTTTTTTTATGTTGACGTCATAGCAAGCAATGGGGTTTAAATGTTTCTCCTGTTTTCTAATGGTAGAAAAATAGGTTGTTTTTATTTTTTTTTCTTATTAACCGAGATAAGTTCAACCAGTTATGTTTTATGTAATGTACATGATTAAAATCGGACTGAAACTACCAAAATTTCAATATTGTTTCCGCCATTGTAAAATCTGAATAGTAGTGATGATGATGAAAATTCCTTCCTTCTACACGAGATGCACTTTATGGAATTTGCTATCTACCTGGTTATCCTGTTTTAGGTGATTGACGAGTCTTTAAAGTTTGGATTTCTACATTGTAGAGAAAGGAAGTGGGCAGGAAGAAAGAAAAAAAAAAAAAAAAGTTTTTCAACCAGACCATAATTTGATCTGAAATATTTTGTTTTTTTTTTCTGCTTGACCTCCCCTCTCCTTAGTAAAAGGTTAGGAGGATCTCTACCATAAAAGATAGTTGATGACTTTTAAAGATGCCGTACACCCAAGAGGATGACTTCAATTTTTAGCTTTGAATTTGCCTGTCTAAATGTCCACTCTATGATTCTTTAACCAACGAGTTTACTTAACAGGAATTGGCTTGTTGGGCCCTCCATTAATCTGAAGCCTCTGCTCCTGACTACCTTCATCTCTTCCCTAAAGGACCCAAGTGTTCACATACATGTTCTTGGTGCCTGTTTTGCAAGAAACTCCTATTGGCAAGGCAACTCAAGTCTCTGGATTGTTCTTGCTTGTACCAAAGAAAAATCCTTACGTGATAAGGGTAGTCTTAATTCATTGCGAAGATTCTCTTCTGATAGGGGATATTTGAACTTAGTATAGTTAAAACTTAATAGTGAATATTGTACTGTCAGTTTCCTAACTAATCTTACAATTAACTCCACTGCTCTTTTTCTAATCTTAAATTTCCTTTTTTTGGTTAAGAGATTGGGGTGGGGGGTGGAACTAAATAGAAAGATTAGGGACTGCCTTTATATAAGCAGAAAAAGAAGTGGGCAAACTCATCATATATGTGTCCAACAGTGCTCTTAACTGAAAAAAAAAAAAACCCTGTTGCACTTTTTATGAATATAGGCATATTAGGTTAACTGTATGCCGCAAATATGTTTTTTTCCTCAATAAGAGTAGATAGGTCTGCTTATTGCATGCTCTATACTACCCCATCTTTTGAACAGGAGTAGATGTTTATTGCTTGTTTTCTATTTAGGATAGGGTTACCGATTATTTCTTTTACGGTCTTAATTAAGGGCGGCTCTCATGAATTTTTGGTTAGTCTACAATTCTTTATACTGATGGGGTGGTAGCACCAGTTAGGGTCCCAACTATAGGCAAAGAGTTACACCCACCCAAAAAAAAAACTGGGGTCAAAACACTATGATAGTATAAAAACAGATTTTTATAGTAAAAATACCAGCAATACATTTTTGTAAAAAAAAAATATTACATTTGACTCTTGACAAAAACCCTCTTTACAAAACTGTCAGTGAAATCTGATCTACAAACTGATTTCTTATAAAGAATACATATTCGATTCATATGAATTTATCTTAAAAATCTTGTCAGCATTAAATAGCCCATTGAGGTTGATATGCTGTAAAACAAAATAAACCAAAACATACTTCATACTGAGGGTACCAAGTTGGCAGTCCTATAGTCACTGCATTCCAAATAGTAGTAAGGAGTTAAAACTATGAGGTAACACTTAGACTGCTCTGATCAACAGATACATAATACTGGGGTTCTTGCAGTGCCATGTTGGTCATGAATAAGGTGTCCCTGCAAGCTCTTTTGGTGGGCAATTCTGAGGCCACATTATTATGCAGTCTGTGCCAATTTTCAACCTGCTCATGTTGCCTTTGACAACCTGGCTTTTCTACCTTTAAAAACATCATCAATGAAACAAATAAAACTAAACCAGCTTGCAGCAAAACACCTGAACTCCTCAAACTTCCTTTCTCCAACATTCATGGCAATTGTAGCAATTTCTGCAGTATAGAATATTATTTTTTGGGGTGGGGGGTAGTTTAAGTTTCATTAGGTATCTTAGAAACTAATCTGAAGCCTCTGCTCCTGACTACCTTCATCTCTTCCCTAAAGGACCCAAGTGTTCACATACATGTTCTTGGTGCCTGTTTTGCAAGAAACTCCTATTGGCAAGGCAACTCAAGTCTCTGGATTGTTCTTGCTTGTACTTTCTACCTCCACTTGTAAACTCACTTATCTTTTCTTTCTTTCTTTCTTTCTCATTCCTCTTCCTCTCATAACTGTTGAATGCATCATAACTGGAATGCATTTTATGATTTCCTTTGCAATGTCCCTTGTATTGATTTTTTTAGTCATCCTGTAAAGATACTGAAGGTGCTTATCTTCATTTGGTGGAGATAAGTCACATGGGTCCTGTGATGGCCATTTAAAGACATCACTCCATATAGTGATGAAAGTTCCAGTCAATTTTAATTTGTTTACAGCAAACAAATGGTAAGATTGCTTTCTTTAGCGCATGTCCCCCATGATCTAGGTAGAGGCTAATCTGCCTCCCCAGCAGCCATTTCACTTTGGAAATGTATCTTTCCCAGATACAGAATTTAACTCCAGCTCATATCTTCAATTTGGGAAAACCCAAGACTCACTGTGTCTTTGCTTAGGACATAGATGAATCCAACCTGCTTGAACCTAGAGTCATAAATATGGCTTCTCCAGGTACAGAAGGATCTCTTTATTATATGTAAGACCCTTTCTTTTGTATTTCTTCTTACACTCTGCACTTTAGATGTGTAATATATTATTTTGTGTGGGATATGTGTATGTATATATAATTTTGTGTATGTCTCTGTTAGAACAAAGCATGTTTGTCATTTTGTTCTGTTAAAGAAATATCAGTATTGTTATATCATGGATATGATGCCCATAACAGGGGAAATGCAATTTGGAGAATAAATCTTTCCTCCTTAGCTCTTCAGTTACAGTCGTTGAGAAATATTCCACCGAGGTTGAAAGCCATATTGAAGCTTTCGTGTCAGCACAATATCAAATGAAATTACAATCTTGAATCCCTCCTGCCTGTTCAGCTACTAGAGCCTACAGGAATCACTTTTTTCTAGCTATACCAAAGGGAACAGTATGATTGAAACGGGCATCTCTTTGTCAATGCTTATAATGAATGTGATCATGTCATCAAAGTTACCATTTTCTGACAGAATTAGATACCATTATAACCTCTCATAAGTTTGATTCGAAAGACTACTTGTGGCTTTGGTTGGGTACTGAGTAAGAGCAAATCCTTGGTCTCTCCTCTTGCCAACCAATTTCAAATGTTGTCAAGTGCTTTGCTTTTTTCAACTCCACTCTCCATCCTGGGTAAGACAAACTACATCCAACAGCAAGGCCTCTGATCAGGTTTTGAGGAGTGTGCAAACCACCTCTTAATTGCTGGTGTTCCCAGATTCACCCTGACCCAGGGTGATATCACCTGTAAATGTGTGGGCAAATAGTTAACTTCAGACAATTTTTATGCTTTCACAGTGTTTTGACCAATGTCAAAGCATAAAAATAGGTTTTTAATACCAGCAATACATTTTTGGAGAAAAAACAATACTACCAGTAATACATTTTTGGAGAAAAAACAATACTACCAGCAATAAAAATTTTGTCAGTGGTAAATAACCCATTGAGGTTCATATGCCGTAAAATAAACCAAATCCAACTCCACTCCCTACTCATCTGGAGTATCATAAGATATCACTCAGAGATTATCATTTCTAAACTAGATCAAGATTTGTAATTTCAATGGTATCCCTGTAATTGTCCTCCAGAAACGGGCACCTGAAGTGACACCTGTTCTCTCCAAACATTACAATAAAACCTCCCTGCTACTTGCTTTCCAGCTGGTTGGAAGTCTTCCTCTGCAGTTCCTGTTTTTAGGAACTCTGGGGAATGATCTGACCCCTTGAATTATTGCCCTATTCATCTCTAATCTCTTTTTGGCAAAGTATTAGTGGCTTTAATCAACACCAAATTGGTTATGCATCTTATTTCACACAACCTTGTTTTGGATAAACAATATGGCTTCCATTTCTCCAGATCTACCATCGATCATCACTGAATTTGTCTATCAAATTTTAAATAAGAATGGCCAAGCTCAGGCTATGATATCTCGGACATGTTTGACATGCTGAACTTCTCTACAAGCTCAAGGGCCATGGTGTTTCTGGACAAATATTTGGCTTAATCCAATCATTCTTAACAAATAATGTAATGGTCATGTTGAATGGACTAGAGAACCTTTTCTGTCACCCATCAGCCTGGTTGATGTTAAACTGCAGGAGAGCAACTCTTTGCATATTCATGAGCTCAAGTTTTCTCACTCACATGAAGTGGAGTGATTATATTGAATCAATTGCTAGACCTACTGCTAGGAAAATTGGTTTACCATGTTGTGCAATACAATTCTTCTCATCAGAATCCTTCTTGTACATTTATAGCTCTACCATTCATTCATGCATATTGATGCCATATCTGGTTTGGTGCCACTGCTATATATCTTGGTAACTCTGTTGAACTATTATTGCAACTATATGTTCTATTCTAATAATTTATTTTCTTGCTTTTGGAACCCCATTTCAATTCCTTGCTTCCCTGGTACCTAAAATAAAAAAAAAATAAAAAAAATGCAACATCAATCACTATCTTCCATCTTGAATCCTTTATCTCACTTCTTGCTAAAGTCTTCGTATTCTCTTTCACTCCCTGTAACCTCCTGCATCCTAGTGACCTTTATCACCGTGCTTTGGAGTGAAATTTTATATCTATCAAATCTCGAAATGGTAAAGATAATCCAAATATAACTCTGGTCTGATAAGACAGTTGTTTCTCTGAAATAAATGATTACTGAACTCTAATGATTCCTTTGGTGTGTGTGTGTATATATATATATATATATATATATATATATATATATATATATATATATATATATATATATTAAGAGAAATGAGAATTTTTAAAAATAGTGACTGCTGCTTATAATGCATTGCTCTTCAGTTATGAATTGAGCACTCTGGCTTCTGATTTGGTGTTTATATACATCACATATAATATGCTAAAAGATTCCCTTTCTTTGCTGTGCGATGGTAGCTTAAGGGTAGAGTCTCTGACTGACGCCAAATCGGTCAAGTTTTGATCCCAGCTTGAAGCAATCAGATGTCTAGTCCTGCTGATGAGCTGTGATACAGCAAAACAGACTTATATATATATATATATATATATATGACAGGAAAGTTGCTTTTATTTAGTTATACAATTTCTCATGCGATCTAATAATTTATTCTTTTCGGAAATTATATAAAAACTGTCCGAATGTTCTTTTTTTTCTTAGTGCTTTTGGCTATACATTTAGCAATTTTCAAGGATTTTTTGAAAAATGAAAAAATTTTTATAAAATATATATACAACAAAGTATTTCTTATTTAACAGTTAAAATAATCCTTGAAAATGCCTAAATGTATAGACGAAAGTGCTCGAATAAAAAAAAACATTCGGACAGTTTTTATATAATTTATCATCTGAAAAGTAAAAAGAAATTATCAGATCACATGAGAAATGGTATAAAAAAAACTAAATAAAAATACCTTGTCTGTTGTATTCAATGAAATGTGCATGAGAGTAGGATTGCTGCCTAAATACACAAATATATATATATATATATATATATATATGTGCACACAGACAATGACAGTGAAAAAATGTTTTGTGTAACATATTTCTCTAGAAGGAATTCATTTGATTAAAATGTTCACGTCGATGGAATTTTGTAGGGTGGTGGTGGAGATCAAACATCAGTTATAATTGTGCATCAACTGGAAATGTCGAAGATGTCAAAATGCTGGAATTTAAATTTTTTTGTCTAGGTATCTTGTCTAGCTGATTCTATTCAGATTCCTTATGCTTTTATGCTATTTGGGGGGGGGGAACTTGCAGCATTGTAACATTTTCAGAATTACAAGTCACTGTATAATTATAACCAACACTTGCGTTTTTATATCTCCCATCCTACATGTATAATGCATCAACAAAAACATTACTATAGTCTGATGAAGTCCTTCCAGAGGATGAAACACATTATGCTAAATTTCACCTTCATTTGCTTGACAGCATTTTGATATATAGAAATTTATATATCATATTCTTTTCTCTCACTCTCTCTCTAGCAATATATAAGGGTATGCTTGAAGGATCAACTAATACTAATTTCAGGATCGAATTGGAAACAAATAAGTAATCATAATGATGTGTTTTTAACATCATGGTACCAAAAAATACAGGACTTCTCCAGGGAGCTCATGCAGGATACCATACAGTTCTGCCAGGAAACTATAATGGCAACAACAGCAGAAATCAATCTGCTTGATGAGTAAATTAAAAAAACAGACTATAGGAGGATGCTAATATAAGGAATAAAAGCTTACAAAGACCAAACAGTGAGGGAACTAGAAAAAACAAAAACTGAAAAACAAAGAAAATTGAAATGGAATATTTCCTCCAAGCAGAACAAAAGAGAAATCAAACCTGACCCTACCACAAAAAAAAAACACACTGCAACCACATAGACTACAACACAAAAAATGCGAACACGAAACAAACAAACCACACACATACACTAACATACAAACACCACCACCATCAGTGACAACTAGGACCTCAAAATGAACACGCACACAAAGCAAACTACAAACTTACGCAGACATCCTTAAGGGCCCATACAAAAATACCCAAACTGAAACCCATCTTGGATATGATAAGCTACATCCGCATCCTGGGTAAGACGGTAAACTATATCCAAAAGCAAGGCCACTGATCAGGAGGTTTTGAGGAGCATGGAACCACCTCTTAATTGCTGGTGTACCCAGGTCCACCCTGACCTAGGGTAGTAGCAGCTGTTAGGGTCCCAGTTATGGGCAAATAGTTGACACCCAAACTTGTGTAAAAATAGGTTTTAATAACAGACATACTTTGTAATAAATATTACCAGCAATAATTATTGAAGGAAAAATTATTATCAGCAATACTTTAAAAAAAAAAAAGTAATAGCAATACAAACAGCTATACATTCTTTGAAAAAATATTACCAGCTATAGATTTCTTCAAGGAAATATATTCCCAGAAATAGATTTTACCAGCAATCAAAACTTTGTAGGCATTAAATAATCCATTGAGGTTGATATGCAGTAAACCAAACCAAAACACAGCAGCCCTCAGAAAGAACACATATCCCCAACAAACATTTCTGACCACACAGATTAGCCCCTAGTAGACAATCAACAGAAAACACACTCATCTTTAAAAAAAATGGATATCTCAAACCAAGACATTAGGAAGCAGGTATAGCGTCCCTAATGGAGAACATGATGCGAGCATTCAAGCTTATATGAAAGAACTTTGTCATGTTAGCAAATACAATCATGATCCTTATGGGGGAGTAATAAATTTATGTAACAGTAAATTCTTGCTTGACACATTCAAATTACTAAATAAAAAATTAACCTTTTGTCCCTAGTCTTCTAAGGTTTGATAAGGACACCTTGACAAGGGACCTAAAATCCTTCTTTAGAACAATACGGCTAAAAGCCCACTACAGGGACAACTACACACATTCCATACCCAAAACATTAAGAGAAGGACTCTACATTCACCCTACAAAACATGGACACCACTATACAGACATTTGAAATGTCGGTAACAAATGACATAAAGAAAACAAGTTGTCACATAACAATATCACTGAAGGGAAATGGGTAGCCCTAGACACGCTGACACATTGAGATGACCTAATCATTTCACAGGCCAATAAAGGTGGTTTCATAGTGATTTGGAGCATGAAAGAATACCTTAAAGAGACCAACAACCAGTTAGCCGACAAAAACACCTACAAAAGCCTACCTGCAGACCCACTACCTGAATATGTAATTAAAATTTAACAAGCTTGCTAAACATGAGGCTAATTGACAATGAAACATGCACACCACTTACATTCACAAACATCACACCTGCCAACTTCTATCTCCTTCTCGAAAATAACCAAGGAAGTCCGGTCATTTCATCATTGAACTGCCACATGACCAAAATATTCAAATACGTAGATCAGTATATACAGACCCTAGCTAAGGAAGTAAAATCCTATCTCAGTGTCACAAAAGACCTATTAAACAGAAATTTATAAACAGTGCCAGAAAATGCATCTCTAGTAACCATGGATGTCAGACTTCTTTATTGCAACATCAAACAGCGAAGGACTGACTGCCCTTAAAAAAGCACTTTATTAAAAGAACAAAACAAGACCCCCCCCCAAGTAATAATAAAACTTATGGAGCACAGTTTGACATTGAAGACTTTCGATTTCAATAGAAAACACTACCTATAAGTAAAAGGATGCACTATGTATGCCATTGTTGCAGCTTTATCGTATGCCACGATATGGGTAAATTTGAGGAGACCTATATTTATCCCTTCATAAGTAATGACTGCATATTCTATGCAAAGTATATTAATGATATCTTCTTCATACACACAGGCAGTGAAGAGAAACACTGAATTCCTTATGACCCTAAACATGGTACACAATTCCATTATGTTCAACGACAAAAAATCAATATGATTGGTAATATTTCTGGACACCTACATCTATAAAAAAAAACCCCAGAAAACTACAAACAACACTACACACTAAAATCACTGACACCAAAACTATCTACACTATCCCACCCAAAACATCTCAAGAAAAATCTTCCCTATTCACAAGCACTTAGAAGGATATTTTCTAACAATGAAGAACTAAGTAAACACACTAAAAATCTTGAGCATCAATTCACAACATGTATTTACAAACAACACCTAATCAGGAAGCAAAGTAATTTCCACACCTAGAGAAGATACCCTAAAGTATAAAATTAAAAATAAATCCAGATGCATCCGTCTAGTAACCACTTTCCACACTACTCTTCCTCCACTATCTCAGATAATCAAAAGTCACTGGGAAATACGTTGTCTCAAACCAGACCTAAAATCTTTGTTTGAAGAACCTAGCCTTCTAGCATATCGAAAACCAAAGAAACTTAAGGAAATTGTAGGTAATAACCAAATTTCAGTTAACATAACGCATAATAGCCCAAGAATAAAATCAACAGGATTTTCCCCACTATGTAACAATAAAAGGAGCCTATATTGTAACCACATTAGACATACAAATTTGTTCACTAGACTACTTTCACTATCTACAACAACTCTAACTGTAGAAGTCAACATAATTTACTTATTAGAATGTACACTATGCCAGAAACAATGTGAGGAAAATCTGAATGGCCTTTTCACTACAGAATTAATCGGAATCTGATTAAGTTGGCTCCCTGCAAAAGATTATTACCTGTACAACATTTCCACCTAGAAAAACATGATTTTACTAGCCATAGAAAAATCACTATTATTGTAAAAAAAATAGAAATAGACACAAAAGATAACCTTAGAAAAATACTAGAGCAACATGAAAAGAAATGGATTTTGCACCTGAAAAGACTTTGTCTGGACAAACTTAACAACAGACTAAACAACGCAATTAATATATAATCCTATAGATCAAACCCCACTCATATATCTTAACCACACTAGACATACATGCTTGCAGAGGTGTTGAGGTCTCCCATATACACACACACTCAAACAAATATATACACATCACATACACACAAACACATCCCCTTCCCAGCAACCAATAAATCTGTCAAAATAACTGAGGAGGGAATTCTGAGTCTCATGACTCTCCCCAGCTTCTATTTAAAAAAACAAAAAACAAAACTTGAAAGCAGCCATTTAACCAGTACAAGGACTGACCAAATTTAACGATAAAAAACATAGAAGCTACAAAGTTCACTTTCTTCAGAGACAGTTGTTCACACCTGTAGTTTACTGCTACTAACAGGGATTTTTTTCCACTGATGATGGCCATGCTGACTGAAACTAGTCAAGAAATCTAATTTAAATGATAAAACAAAAAATATTAATATACAACTCAGTGTGTCTGAAATGTTAATTTTTTAATTTTTTATTATTCAAGATAGGTGTGTGTGTGTGCATACACACTTGAGGGTTGGCGTGTAGTACTTAAGTTCATATATATAATATATTGCTACAAATACTGGAAAAAGGATCTGTACTTTGTATTCATTGTATCACTCTCTAATAAGTATCTGAACCCCTCTGCTATGCTCTTTCACTAGAGCCATATCAGACCGAAAATGGAGTATTACTGCCATATCTTGCTACTCAATCCTCACTCGCTTGTCTTGCTAGTTCAAAAACATCTACACTGTCTGGTGGTTGATAAATTATTTTCCATCCTATAATCCCTTTTCCCACAGGCAAAAACATGAGCCTCTATCTAATCTATCATTATTTTAATCCTTGTTTCCACCAGCCCTGGCCTGTTGCAAATGGGACCCACCACACCATATACACAATGGAGAATCATTACCATTCCCTTTGTATTCCATTATAAGTTCAACTTGGACAGCTTCTTCCTAAGAAGTGCTGTTTTGTAGAACAGATTCCCAGCAAGATGCTTTCCCAATGTCTATAATCTTGACCTCTTCAAGTCTAGGGTTGTTTCCTGTATAGCCACATGAACTTATTACTTTTTTCTAATGCTCGTACAACACTACACAGTAATCCTCTACCCTGAGTAGCTCTTGGGCCTTGTATTGGGTGAACAGCAGTGTATATATATATATATATATATATATATATATATATATATATATATATATACATACACACACACAGACTGATGTGCAAAAGTTTTGGGCCAATGACATAAAATGATTATATACTTTTATCAAGAAGTTTAGATTATATTACAATATACTTTTAATACTCAGTAATGGCTGCAGGCTTTGAGGATTGGAAAATAAGTTGTTGCATTTTCATAGGTGATAAGTAATAAACATACACTATTTTAAGAAGTTTGACGCTGAAAAAAAATGTTCATGCAAAACTATTGGGCCAATAAAAGATAAAGACATGATAATATGCAAATTTCTAAGTAGGAATTGTTCCATGTTATTAACAAGTATAAGTTGCCTTGGCAATCACTGCAGTTGAACATGAAATTGCTTTACCTTTATTTTTTTATTATTACATTAAAATCTTGGCTGAATTTATGCTGAAACAAAGATGAATATTTTGACTTTGAATAGGAATGAGAGAGAGCTATGATGCTGGGAATTTTTAGAGTGTTCAAACCATCAAAAAGATATTTTTCTACTATTGGAAGTCTTTTAAGTGCTAAGAAAACTGGAAGGACACAAATTTTGGACAAGAGATGAAAGATTATGAGAGTCTTGGTAGGCAATTGAAAATTAACAGCCAGATGTGGAGTCAATGCAGTCAATGGTGAAGTTTCAGTTGATACAGCATGCAAAGTATCATGAAAAAACAAATTTAATGGCTGTATAGCATGAAAAGAAAAACTCATTAACCAAATAACATCAATTAGTAGATTTAAGTAGCTAAAAGAACATAGAGGGCTTTATGGGCACTTCAAATTCTGGAGCCACTCCTGCTCCTGAAAAAAGGAGTGCACTCTTTTTGCTTCTCCACTGATCCATTGTAATATTACATTAACTAATTCTCAGCAGTATTTTCACTTAATCTACATAGTCTACTGTTCCCCATTTAACCACAAACTTCAGTCTTGAAATTTATTTCTTTATTCTGATGTGTGTTGATGAAAAGTAAGAATAATGGTTTGAGGGTAGAAAAGTCGGATTTTTTTTTTCTTTTTAAGAATAGTTAATGAAAAATGTTTTTCATTTTTAATCTATTTTTTTTTTTTTTTTTTTGTTGCAAGTTGTCATGTATGCAAAATAATCTTCATTACAAGTTGGAAAAGCAAATGATTGTGTGATGAGTTTAAAAAAAAAAAAAAACATTGCTGGTGCTTGTTAAAAGACAACCTACCACCACATAAACCTAACATATTTTGTACAGATTTGACACTCCTGATTTTTTTTTTTTTTTTTTTTTTTTTTTAAGTTCCATCAAAAGCAAGAAAAATTAGTTTGGTATAAGGCATGAACAACCTTTGTTTTTAAATACATGGATATTCTTACAGAAACAAAAATCGCTACTATAACTTTCAAACATTGTGCAAATTAAGTTTACATAAAGAGTACTTTTGATGCAGAAAATATTGTCCAAAATCTGAAAATCTAAACTTACCTTTCCAGGGGTGCCAATTTTCATATTCCACAGGTGTCAGTTGGATTGGGATTTTAAACTCATAATTCAAAAAAATTAATTTGAAATAGATTTTAGTGATGAGATTTTATTGGGATTGGTTCATTTTAACTGAAACTAGTCCTTTTGTAAAAATAATTTTTGTTGCTTAAAAGCAAATGTTTTGTCACAACATATTTATTCAAATTTCAAGGAGACTAACAATACTTAAATGGTAAATTGGAGAAAAAGGAAGAGTTTGTAGTGAACAAAACAAAATCTAGATTTAAAATTCAAATGCTAAGTACTAACTCATTGATTTTGTGAGAAATTATAGACTTTACAAACTTTGCTTAACGCACACGCAAAAGCGAATTCAAAACAAAACTCGTGAAATTTCACACCTTGACGTGAAAGGTTTTTTGGCCAATAGAAAACTAGGAAACATTTAGAAACAAAATTCAAATAATCTTCAATTCTCAGAAACAAATTCTTTTACTGACCTTTTCACAAGCCGACATGAAGTTTGTTCATTGTCCAATGGAAAGGCTGAAATCATATCCAGGCATGAATTTCCAAATGACCTTTTCACACACCCCCCCCCGAAAAAAACAAAATAAGACAGCCAAGTTTGCCTGCACCAGAGAGGAGATGAGGGTATTAACACGACACTTGACAAATGTCAAGCGGTTGTTATTATCTCTACCTTTCTCCCTCACCTTTTTTATACTTAAATGAATAGAACATTTTAAGACAGAGCAATTAAGAGATAACTGTGACATCCATTAAACATGGCATGTGGAACTAGAACAGTCTACCCCAGTGAGCAAAATAAAGGGTTCAGTTTTACATTCCAATCATCTGAATTATATGTCTGGTTATCACAATGTTGGTGCAGTTATATGCTGGGATTACAGTTTTTTCTAAATTTAAAAAATTATATTTGGCAATTAAAAGAAGTGAAATTTATATATGTATGTCAAAAAAAATTAAAAATTATATATTTGAGTGGTGAACATATATATAAAAAACTTGGACATGAACAAGATTGGAAGTCGGTGTTTTTGGCCTGGTTGAAAATTAATCATTAACAATGTTTCAACTAATATATATATGTATTGGCATGCATTAAAGTTTAAAATAAGAAGGCAGGAGTGTACAACAGCCGAAACGTTGTGATAAATATGGCGACAAAGATGAGGACAATAATCCGAATAATGTAAATAATACCTCATCTCAGAAATATAGACAGATAGCTATAAATTTGAAATTAAAAAAACTTATTTGACACAAGGCTCAAAATATTGTCATTCTGTAATATGTTTTAGAAATTTTTAAAAAATCATATAATAAATAATCATAGAATAAGCACTTAAAAATAATTTCATTAATTACAAAAGAACTTTTGAAAACTTAACTATCTGAAACTTGAGGGATTTTTACAATTAATATATTTTCAGTCCAAAATAACCTAAAAAAGATTCATATGGAAATCAAATGTTTCCTGCTTGAAATTAAATATCAGAAGTCAAATATAAATAAGTCAATATAAATAATTTCTAAATTGAAAAGATAAGTCTGTTATACTAATGATAAATGACAATGAATTGGAAGATGGAATTTTTTTGAGCTTTTCAATCAACTTTATTTTTAACAATCCTGAAGTCCTGAACAAAACTCTCAAGGCAAAAGCAGACTTTTTTGGGAAAAGTAAATAGACAATTTAGTGAATTTACATTTTTTTTTTTTTTTTTTTTTTTTTTCTGTGGAAGGAGGAAGAAAATCAGTGTTGTGTGGTTGTAGTATTGTGCTTTGCACTTGGTTGAGGGAAAAATGCATTGTTCAGTTGAGTGGTGAGACTCCTGACATTTGAAAGGACATGGCAATTATTCAGTTTTTGTAGTTTCTTGGAGGGTAGGTTTCAAAAGAGCTTTCTTCATGACTTCATAAAATCATTTTTATTACTCTCTGTTAGCCTTTGCAAACATGATAAAAAGTTGATAAAAACAAGGTTTCATCTTATAAAACGCAGATTGTGTGTGTCTGTACATTTATACAGTGTAACCCGGATATAAGAGAGTTGTCGGACTGGAGAAGAAGTCTCTTATATCCGGGTTTGGTCTACTTTGTTTAGGTAAGTATGGCTCTAATTTGAGACCAGAGAAAATCTCTCTTATATCCGGGTTACACTGTATATTGGATCGGATTTCCTACATTTTTCAACCGATTTCAACAAAACTTCACACGACTACGTAAAATTACCTTGCGGTGGTTCTAACAGCGCCAAAAATTGGAAAAACACAGTTGTTTTTGCACAAAATCAATTTGAAAACACGACTAGAGGCATCACGAGAATGAAAGGGGGACAACTCATATCGAGTTATACTTATTATAAAACCCAGGTTGTTTGTGTGTGTGTTTATATATGGGATTGGATTTCCTACATTTTTCAACCAATTTCAACAAAACTTTCTTATTGTCTTGCACACTTTTTTTCTTTATTTTTACATTCAGAATGCTTTAAAAATTCCATTTACAAGACAAGTGTTTATAATAAAATTCTATTCAATCGGTAGACTCATAATGATTGAAAACAATGTTTTTGTTTGGGTTTGACCAATTCATAAAAAAAAAAAAAACTAATTAAGACATGTGTGTCTGTCAACTTTAAACAATAATCTTTGTCAATTTTATTTTTCAGTCTTTATGATGGTCGATACTTGATCTATCTCTTACTGTTACATCTCCGGGCAACGCCGGGCTCTACTGCTAGTAGTCAATATAAAAAAGGCGCTCACATTATATTCAATTATTTTTTTTAAAATATATCTACAATAGAAGAACATTAGATAAACATCCATCTGTTGTTCAAGCTGTTAACATCTTAAATAAACAGCTACCACCATGTTAAAAAAATGCATTTCGGCAATATTTTAAACTTTAAGCAATATTTGTCTGAAATCAGATTAATTAAATTTTAAACCATCTAATATTCTTCAAAATTTCAGAAAGTATATATTATTTTGGGGAAATTTTTAATAATGAGAATTGCATTTTGATGAACGATGGTTAAAAATCAGTTTTTTCATCCAAAACAAAATTTCCTTCCAGTCAATTTAAATTAGTTTTGAAACAGAGCAAACTATTTTGCTTATTGCATATATTAAATTTATTCTATTAGCTTCAAATTAAATAAAAGCTTCAGGAATGATTTTTGGCTTTTTAAAATTAATTTTAAACATTAGGTATCATGAAAATGTAAAAGTTCCTATTTTAAGAGTTAATAAATTGATGTTTTACATCATACTGTAATTAACAAGAAATACAAAAAACATTGTTTTTAAGCTTTTTCTCATGGTATAGTGTAGCATCAAAAGTGATAGAAGAAAATTGGTAAAAATTAATTGAATCCTAAACAGTAAAACCTGTATCAGTTTACTATGGTCTAATCTTCTGCCAGACTACAAATATTTTTTTTCAAAATGATTGTTCTCCTTGTTATACATCACATGCAACAAAAAGATTTCTTGTGAATGAAGATAATCAAATTCGAGAAAAATGGTCAGCAATATAATTGAACCATTGTGGTGGGAACTGAAAAAACAAGTGCTCCAATAAAAAAAAAAGCAGTCTGCAAGTACATTAAGATTACTGCCAAAGAGAATGGGTGGGGAATAGCTCATGAGAATCTGGACCTTGTTCCATTTGATACAACATCAGTTTGAAGTAGTTACTTGAGTCAAAGGCAGCAACACTAATTACTTACTTCATACTTTGGCATTTAGTACTTAATGTAATAATTATTGCTTTTGAAAAAAAAAATTCCTTTTTAACTTAAGAGCTGAAAGATGAACTTTTTGCTGGTGGTAGAGTATTCTTGCTTAGCCTTTTTTCAGCTCCATTATGTTTATGATGCTCTATCATCCACCACACAATATTAATGAAAAGGCAATAACTTGTCTTCTGGCTGTCAAAGATTCTGGAATGTACTGTAAAATGCATACTCTTAATCACTTTCAATTTGGGGATAAAGTTAAAAGTAATTAATTTACCAAGGTGGTTTAAAAAAAAAAAAAAAAAAAAAAAAAAAATCTGCATATATATATATATATATATATATATATATATATATACACACACACACACACACACACACATACATACAATTGAAACATGAAATATTGTCAATGATTAATTTTCAATTAGGCCAAAAACATTGACTTCCAATCCTGTTCATGTCCAAGCCTTTTATGTGTTCACCACTTAAATATATAATTTTTAATTTTCTTTTTTTACATACATATATAAATTTCACTTATTTTAATTGCCAAATACAATTTTTTAAATTAAAAAAAAAAAGCTAATCCCAGCATAATATATAACTGCACCAACATTGTGATAACCAGACATATTATAATTCAAATTGTGTAATGGTCAATTCATATTCAGCACATGAAGATTGCTTCATGCAACTCAGTCATGCCAGAAGTGTGGGAGATATATATATATATTATATATATATATATATATATATATATATATATATATCCCACACTGCTGGTATGACTGAGTTGCATGAATATAAAAACCTGTTTCATTGAATAAAATAGACTTGTCTATTTTTGTAATAAACACTGGGATATGTTTTGCAAAAAATTCCATAGGTAGAATGGATTAATTTAGAATTTTAAAATAATTGTAAGAGTGCATTCACACATGTTTTTAAAAATCAGCATCACAAAGATCACATTTACGATAAGATTGTCTTTGTAATTCACCCCTGAGGATGATTTTGGAGATCAAAAGTACTCATCTTAACATCAAGAAAATGATTAGAGAACTAGAAAAGATTATTATAAAAATAGACACAATATATCTATTATTCAATGAAACATGTTTGAAGATATGCTGCCTAAATTTGAATGAAGATATGCATCCTGTGTGTATCT
>OZ010578.1:111665390-111696608 GCA_963932145.1 Acanthosepion lycidas | reverse complement strand
TGTAAATTTTAATTGTTAAAATCTATAGCAAATGATTTCTGTTTCATATAAACATGTCATTGTCACTGAAATCAAGGTACAAAAAAACAATGTCTGGTCACAAGATATAAAACCAGCCAAATTCTCAACAGGTAGTTGTACACCTTTTCCTACATAGTTCAGAGGGTCATGATCTTTCTTTCCAATACTACACTGGCTAAGAGATCAAAGGACTTAAACACAGCTGCAAACATCAGTTAATCCCATACACACTCTGTCAATAGAGAGATTAAACTCCATAATGCATTTCCTAAACCACTTTTATTTTACTTAACTGTTTGTAATTTTGACAATACAATGAATTTCATTTAAATTTCATCTTTATGCCAACAAGGACTTTGTTTCTTGTTACCATATGTATTTGTGTTGGAGGTTTTCAATTCAGAGTTGTCCTTCTGGACCTGTTGCCATCCAAAGCTATAGGACCCTGTCTGTCCTATTTAGCCTTAGCTGAATGGGTAGGGTTGTTGAAGATGATTTATAACCTTTTCCAAGGGTATTTACACACATGTTAATGTACAAACTGGAATTCAAACTCACCTCTCCAATTCCTCAATTTAAGTCATTATCAGTTATTCCAATGCACCTCCATATGTTGGCAACTAGTGACATCTTTTCATCATCACTATATATATATATATATATATATATATATATATATATATATATATAAAGTTTAACGGCAAGACAAAAGTGGCGAAAAAGTTTTTGTTATTAAAAAAAAAAAAAAGAAAAGACAACATGCGAAAAATGGATGCCATCATTTGTTGAATAGGCACTCCTACCCTATCCTATCTAAACTTAACCTCATTTCAAAAGTAACTCATATTTTGATAAAATATTTGTCAGTGAAAATGAATATCCAACATCCCTTGCCAAAATGATTGAATTTCCCCGTATCCTTAGCAACTAATATTAAGAATGTATGGTGCTTATAAAACTCAGTAAATTTCAAAATAAGTTATTCCAAAAATTGCTTGAAAATGAAATAGTACTAGGGATTTTAATCTAATTCTATAATTAAATTTGAAATTTTTAGTTTGTTTTTGAAATATGGTAATTCCTGTGTAACGACGAAACCCTATTTTTAAACTAGTAAATTTATATTTATGCTCTGCAGAATTGTATTGAGCACTGTTTTTAAAAATAAAAATATTTAATAAGAACACCAGATTATAAATCTTACTGTTCTTCCTCATTTTTATTTATAGAGAGAGAGAGAGAGAGGAGGCACAGTGGAGTAATGTATAGTGGCTTGGATTGAGGGATCAGAAAGCCAAGTTTGAATTCCAGTCAAATCCATTACATTCACTTACATGCTAATACCTTTGGGAAAGGTATGAATCTTCCTCTTCTCCCCTCAGCTATGGATAAATAGCAGGACAGACCGGGTTCTATTGCCTTGGATGGCAACTGGCCTGCTGCAGAAAGAAATCACAACCTACTGCAGGGGAAAAAGAAAAAAAATTGCCTCATCAGTCATGTATCAAAAGTTACATGATCGCCTAAGCATGTATCACGCATGTCACATAACTGACTGATATATATATATATATATACACATATATATATATATGTAGTGTCATTCTTTACGTCTATATACAAAATAAGCTTAAGAGTAAAAGTCTTCAAAAAACGAAAATGCTTTTAATACAGATTCATATTAAGTTGCAGTGCTGAAATTATATCAATTTAAGCCAGTATATAAATTTGTTATTGCAAATCTGGCTATTGCATCATATCTTGCCATTTCAGTGGTCTATTCATAGTAAATTTTATTTACTTTTAAAACTGATGTTCTCCTTGGATGGATTTTCAACACATGGCATTGATAGGAAAAGCCCCCCTTTCCCCCCACAAAAAAATAATTGGTCAGATGAATTGGCAGAGAATCAGAAGCTGCATTGCTTTGAGATCTGCTCATCACTACTTACTCAAAATAAACTATATCTGAAATCTCTAATTTTATGAGATTCTTTCATTCAGGTTAATTGCATTTTTGGTTTAAAAGGACGCTTAAAAAAAGGTTTTTAATTTTCTGCTTTTTGTCAAAATTTCCCATTTCAAATATCTTAATTTTATGATTTCCCCACTGAATTGTCCTCCAAAACCCATGGCCTAGTGGATAATGTTGATTAAATGGATCAATATTTACAGTGTTCAGACTGTCATCCTCATCCTTATTATATTTGACGTTTTGGCCATTGTGCAATTCGGCTTTGATATACGTTGGAATTTTGAATCGAACAATGGGATAAGTTTTTCTTGTTCCATGTACTGTGCCTTTTTTTTATATCTTAGTAATTTATCCTTAGTAACTCAACTCTACTAGTTTTTGTTTACTTCTGCTGTGATCAGGTATTGAACTCTGAACTTTCTGGTTAAATTACTGGATCAACCAATGCTTTTGTCCACTGAGCCATGTGTCTGAACAATGTAAATATGAATAAATAAAATAAATTACCTCATCTCAGAAATGAAGACAAATATTAAATAAGGTTTATGTGCATAACCTTATGTCGAGTTATTAAAAAAAGCACACACATATTCTGGTTCTGTGACAAGTTTAATCACAAGTATGAATTTTTTGGTTTTAAAAATTTCATCCCAAGCAAGGCAATAATGTCACTAAGATGCTTTTACGCAGAGAATATGAGAAAAAGAAAAACATTAAGGAGAGAGAACAATAAAAGAACAAGAATTAAGAAGACAGAAGATAGTGATTTACATTGCATTTGAATTTTTGAAGATCAAAATTGACTGGAAAGCAAAAAAAAAAACGAAAGAATTTCACAAGTAAGAAGTGTGAGAGATGAAATTTTCAACATTAATCTCAAGGTTATATCAAGCCATTTTGAATGTAAAATGATGAGACCTTGCCAACGATCTAGAACTGTACTTAAATTCATAAAGTTTATGTACCAAAAGGGAAAGCTCATCAGAAGAAATACCATGAAAGTATTCACAGGGATGATACATTATGGTATTGGGAAAGTGACTAAAGCAAAGACATATGACTCCCTCAACTGCAGGTAGATTGTGTGAACTTGCTTAAAAAGCACATTTATATATCAAGGTCTTCTGTTAGTGTAAGTAGCAAGATTGTACCCATTGCCGGCTTGCTAGGTCTGTTGTGTAGCTTATAGCACATGGTATCCCCCAGTGGTCACTCCATATCAACATAGATTAACTTTGGTAATTGAACAATAACTGGTATCTCTTTGTAATATGTCCATATGCAAAAGTATCAAACATAACTGCAGAAACACGAGTTCAGATTGCTAAAAATAATGACTTCAAATTTTTTCTCTCTATCTCTCATCTTCCCCCTCAGTTTGTCTCTGACTTCTTCTCCTCACGTTTTTTTCTGATGTATTCCTTGTTTACTTTTTTTTTTCTCTCTCCCTCTATGATGTCTTCTCCTTTTATTCTGTCTCTCTCTCTCTCTGACCTCTTCCTCTGTTTTTCTGTCTCTCCCTCTCTGACCACATCCTCTGTTTTTTCTCTCTCTCTCTCTCTCTGACCTCTTCCTCTGTTTTTTCTCTCTCTCTGACCTCTTCCTCTGTTTTTTCTCTCTCTCTGACCTCTTCCTCTGTTTTTTCTCTCTCTCTGACCTCTTCCTCTGTTTTTTCTCTCTCTCTCTGACCTCTTCCTCTGTTTTTTCTCTCTCTCTGACCTCTTCCTCTGTTTTTTCTCTCTCTCTCTGACCTCTTCCTCTGTTTTTTCTCTCTCTCTCTGACCTCTTCCTCTGTTTTTTCTCTCTCTCTGACCTCTTCCTCTGTTTTTTCTCTCTCTCTCTGACCTCTTCCTCTGTTTTTTCTCTCTCTCTCTGACCTCTTCCTCTGTTTTTTTTCTCTCTCTCTCTGACCTCTTCCTCTGTTTTTTTTCTCTCTCTCTCTGACCTCTTCCTCTGTTTTTTCTCTCTCTCTCTGACCTCTTCCTCTGTTTTTTCTCTCTCTCTCTGACCTCTTCCTCTGTTTTTTCTCTCTCTCTCTGACCTCTTCCTCTGTTTTTTCTCTCTCTCTCTGACCTCTTCCTCTGTTTTTTCTCTCTCTCTCTGACCTCTTCCTCTGTTTTTTCTCTCTCTCTCTGACCTCTTCCTCTGTTTTTTCTCTCTCTCTCTGACCTCTTCCTCTGTTTTTTCTCTCTCTCTCTGACCTCTTCCTCTGTTTTTTCTCTCTCTCTCTGACCTCTTCCTCTGTTTTTTCTCTCTCTCTCTGACCTCTTCCTCTGTTTTTTCTCTCTCTCTCTGACCTCTTCCTCTGTTTTTTCTCTCTCTCTCTGACCTCTTCCTCTGTTTTTTCTCTCTCTCTCTGACCTCTTCCTCTGTTTTTTCTCTCTCTCTCTGACCTCTTCCTCTGTTTTTTCTCTCTCTCTCTGACCTCTTCCTCTGTTTTTTCTCTCTCTCTCTGACCTCTTCCTCTGTTTTTTCTCTCTCTCTCTGACCTCTTCCTCTGTTTTTTCTCTCTCTCTCTGACCTCTTCCTCTGTTTTTTCTCTCTCTCTCTGACCTCTTCCTCTGTTTTTTCTCTCTCTCTCTGACCTCTTCCTCTGTTTTTTCTCTCTCTCTCTGACCTCTTCCTCTGTTTTTTCTCTCTCTCTCTGACCTCTTCCTCTGTTTTTTCTCTCTCTCTCTGACCTCTTCCTCTGTTTTTTCTCTCTCTCTCTCTCTTCCTCTGTTTTTTCTCTCTCTCTCTTCCTCTGTTTTTTCTCTCTCTCTCTCTCTCTGTTTTTTCTCTCTCTCTCTCTCTCTTCCTCTGTTTTTTCTCTCTCTCTCTCTCTCTTCCTCTGTTTTTTCTCTCTCTCTCTCTCTCTTCCTCTGTTTTTTCTCTCTCTCTCTCTCTCTTCCTCTGTTTTTTCTCTCTCTCTCTCTCTCTCTCTTCCTCTGTTTTTTCTCTCTCTCTCTCTCTCTCTTCCTCTGTTTTTTCTCTCTCTCTCTCTCTCTCTCTCTTCCTCTGTTTTTTCTCTCTTTCTCTCTCTCTCTCTCTTCCTCTGTTTTTTCTCTCTCTCTCTCTCTTCCTCTGTTTTTTCTCTCTCTCTCTCTCTTCCTCTGTTTTTTCTCTCTCTCTCTCTCTTCCTCTGTTTTTTCTCTCTCTCTCTCTCTTCCTCTGTTTTTTCTCTCTCTCTCTCTCTTCCTCTGTTTTTTCTCTCTCTCTCTCTTCCTCTGTTTTTTCTCTCTCTCTCTCTCTTCCTCTGTTTTTTCTCTCTCTCTCTCTCTTCCTCTGTTTTTTCTCTCTCTCTCTCTCTTCCTCTGTTTTTTCTCTCTCTCTCTCTCTCTTCCTCTGTTTTTTCTCTCTCTCCCTCTGTTTTTTCTCTCTCTCTCTCTCTCCCTCTGTTTTTTCTCTCTCTCTCTCTCTTCCTCTGTTTTTTCTCTCTCTCTCTCTCTTCCTCTGTTTTTTCTCTCTCTCTCTTCCTCTGTTTTTTCTCTCTCTCTCTCTCTTCCTCTGTTTTTTCTCTCTCTCTCTCTCTTCCTCTGTTTTTTCTCTCTCTCTCTCTCTTCCTCTGTTTTTTCTCTCTCTCTCTCTCTTCCTCTGTTTTTTCTCTCTCTCTCTCTCTTCCTCTGTTTTTTTTCTCTCTCTCTCTCTCTCTTCCTCTGTTTTTTTTCTCTCTCTCTCTCTCTCTTCCTCTGTTTTTTTTCTCTCTCTCTCTCTTCCTCTGTTTTTTTTCTCTCTCTCTCTCTTCCTCTGTTTTTTTTCTCTCTCTCTCTCTCTCTTCCTCTGTTTTTTTTCTCTCTCTCTCTCTCTCTTCCTCTGTTTTTTTTCTCTCTCTCTCTCTCTCTTCCTCTGTTTTTTTCTCTCTCTCTCTCTCTCTTCCTCTGTTTTTTTTCTCTCTCTCTCTCTCTCTTCCTCTGTTTTTTTTCTCTCTCTCTCTCTCTCTTCCTCTGTTTTTTTTCTCTCTCTCTCTCTCTCTTCCTCTGTTTTTTTTCTCTCTCTCTCTCTCTCTTCCTCTGTTTTTTTTCTCTCTCTCTCTCTCTCTTCCTCTGTTTTTTTTCTCTCTCTCTCTCTTCCTCTGTTTTTTCTCTCTCTCTCTCTCTCTTCCTCTGTTTTTTCTCTCTCTCTCTCTCTCTCTTCCTCTGTTTTTTTTCTCTCTCTCTCTCTCTCTTCCTCTGTTTTTTTTCTCTCTCTCTCTCTCTCTTCCTCTGTTTTTTTTCTCTCTCTCTCTTCCTCTGTTTTTTTTCTCTCTCTCTCTTCCTCTGTTTTTTTTCTCTCTCTCTCTTCCTCTGTTTTTTTTCTCTCTCTCTCTTCCTCTGTTTTTTTTCTCTCTCTCTCTTCCTCTGTTTTTTTTCTCTCTCTCTCTTCCTCTGTTTTTTTTCTCTCTCTCTCTTCCTCTGTTTTTTTTCTCTCTCTCTCTTCCTCTGTTTTTTTTCTCTCTCTCTCTTCCTCTGTTTTTTTTCTCTCTCTCTCTTCCTCTGTTTTTTTTCTCTCTCTCTCTTCCTCTGTTTTTTTTCTCTCTCTTTCTCTCTCTTCCTCTGTTTTTTTTCTCTCTCTCTCTCTCTCTTCCTCTGTTTTTTTTCTCTCTCTCTCTCTCTCTTCCTCTGTTTTTTTTCTCTCTCTCTCTCTCTCTTCCTCTGTTTTTTTTCTCTCTCTCTCTCTCTCTTCCTCTGTTTTTTCTCTCTCTCTCTCTCTCTTCCTCTGTTTTTTCTCTCTCTCTCTCTCTTCCTCTGTTTTTTCTCTCTCTCTCTCTCTTCCTCTGTTTTTTTTCTCTCTCTCTCTCTCTTCCTCTGTTTTTTTTCTCTCTCTCTCTCTCTTCCTCTGTTTTTTTTCTCTCTCTCTCTCTCTCTTCCTCTGTTTTTTCTCTCTCTCTCTCTCTTCCTCTGTTTTTTCTCTCTCTCTCTCTCTTCCTCTGTTTTTTCTCTCTCTCTCTCTCTTCCTCTGTTTTTTCTCTCTCTCTCTCTCTTCCTCTGTTTTTTCTCTCTCTCTCTCTCTTCCTCTGTTTTTTCTCTCTCTCTCTCTCTTCCTCTGTTTTTTCTCTCTCTCTCTCTCTTCCTCTGTTTTTTCTCTCTCTCTCTCTTCCTCTGTTTTTTCTCTCTCTCTCTCTCTTCCTCTGTTTTTTCTCTCTCTCTCTCTCTTCCTCTGTTTTCTCTCTCTCTCTCTCTTCCTCTGTTTTTTCTCTACTCTCTCTCTCTACTCTTCCCTCCTCCGCACTCTCTCTCCACCCTCCCACCCAGTCTCTCTCTGACCTCCTCCTTTCCTTATCTCAGTTTTTGTTTTCTTTTTCTTCATTGTTTTCACTTTCTTTGTTTTCTCCTCTTCACATAAACTTTCAAGCTTTCTTTCTCTCCTTCCTTCTACATAACTGATGTTATACTAACACCACCCCCACTTTCTTCAGCTCTTATTTCTCTTGAATCAACTCACAAAAGCTTCAAATTTTCTTCTCTCTTGTCTTGCCTTGTCCTGTCCAACCCTGTGGCTATTTCATCCACAACATGTCCCATCACCATTGTCCTTTTGGTGATGAATGTGCATTGGACTCGTATCAACTGCCTACACATGCACTTTATTTACTCATTCATCTTATTTGTCTTCTACGTTCATGTTCACAATTTCTCAAGTGTCGGTTGGACTGGGCCAACTGCTCAATCTGTGACCCATCCCTCACTAAAGACTATTTGGCATTGGTGGACGTCCGTGTTTTCTTGTTTCTATGTTCTCTCAATGCAACATATAAAATTTCTTCTTTAACACAAGCAGTGATTGCTTTTGTTGTCAACATGTCTTGCACTTGATTGGTACATTGCTGCACAGCTTGATGCCTTTTACTTTTCTATTGCTAATAATAATCCGATTTATTCTTTGGTGTATCAACATCTGAACTGAGCTCTCATTTTACAAACCTGAAAATAATGCAGCAGTCAGTGCACATCTATTTTTTTATATTGTGGTAGCATTAAACCACTTATTGTTATTTGATAAATGTAGCTCAGTTTGATATATAGCTACAAATATGAAGCACCCAGTGTGGGTCAGGCTCACTAAAGTTATGTACTGTATATGATGCATGCTTAGGCGATCATGTATCTTTTGATACATGACTGACAAGGCAGATTATTTTCCCTGCAATAGGTTGCCATTTCTTTCTGTGGTAGACCAGTTGTCATCCAAGGCTATAGGACCATATCTGTCCTGCTATTTACCCATAGCTGGGGAAAGAAGAACAGGATTCATACCTTTCTCAAGGGTATTAGCATGTAAGTGAATGTAATGGATTTGACTGGAATTTGAACTCTGCTCTCTGATTCCTCAATATTTCTTAGGGATACCACTAACAATCAGTTCTTTTTTATATACGAGCGTAAGTGAAAAATTATCTGCACTTTTGGCATGTCTTCTGCTCATGCATGCTTATCGTTGGTACTTCTGTGGTCACATGATCAAAGTTTGAGCTTGGCTCTGCCAGTTTTTTTGCTGCAGTCAAAGTGTAAACATGGCTGTTCTGCTAGCTGGGGGAAGACGAGGAGGATGCATACCTTTCCCAAAGGTATTAGCACAAAAGTGAATGTAATGGATTCGACAGCAATTCCTCAATCCAAGCCGCTATTCATTACTTCACCTTGCCTCCACTACTCAATAGTAATTGTTAGCTTGGTCAATTTTATGACATGTCACCCTTTATTTTATCACTGGCTGAATCCAGTGACTTTACCCAAAGAGTTGTGAGTTCAATACCTGGTTACAGCTGAGGTGAGTAAAACTGAGAGTTGACTTTAAAGGGAGATAACTAATACCGAGACATCCAAATTTCAATCACCTGAAGAAGGCCTGAGTGTAGAACAGCTGAAATCTCATGAATATGGACACAGACGGGGACAACAGTTTGAACAATGTAAATAATTACAATATTAATGTTGAATTTTTGTGTCGGGTACCAAGTGAGGATCCACTTTGTTCCTCATTAGTAAGGATGTTTAGGTAGTGTAATGGATAATGACTGGGAATGAGAAACTGGAGATCGGAGTTCAAGTTTCAGTAAGGTTTGATACATTTGCTAACATGCAAAATACCCTTGGAAAAGTTATCACTCTATTTCTTCTTCACATCCAGGGGTTAAATAATAAATAGTAGAATTTTATCAAATAGTTTGTTTGATGTTACAACATGAACAGAACCTAGCAACCAATCTGACCTAGCCCTGGTGACTAAATGGAGCAAGAACAAGGCTTTCAAAATCCAATACATACAAAACCAAACTAGTAACATTCTACCACCACTGAGCAGACTCTGAACTTTCATCCATCATGATAGATTGGTCTTCTTTCAAGTAGGCTCCTTGCCTGAAATATCTTAAATATCTTCATTGCCTCACCTGTCTATCTGCTTCACAACCGAGTAGTGGTGCCTGGCTCAACACAGTGCCCTCTTCATCGATCAGTACCCTTCTAGATGATGAGTGCACTTGGAGTTGTCTTGGACTCACATTATGTGAGCATCACAGATGCAGATGTGTAGCTTCCATCGATGAGTTTGGTTTGCATCCTCTCACCTGTCGTCGTAGTGCCGGCTGCTTTCCAAGACATGCAGCAATAAATGACATCATCAGAAGAGGTTTGGATGCAGCTGGGTTCCCTTCCCCAATCGAATACATAGGCCTCGACTGGTGATGGAAAGCAGCTGGATGGCATTACCATTTTCCCTTTTGAAATGGGGGAAGTCATTGATTTGGGATGTGACCTGTGCGGATACATTTTCAGCCAGTAATTTGATCAGGTCCGCGGTTGAGCTGGGGTCCATTGTCCAGGACGCAGAGATAAAAAAATAGTTAAATATTCTTCTCTTTCTGATAATTTTTTTTTTTTTTTTTTACTCCTGTGGCAGTGGAGACTTGCGGTGTTATTGGACCTCATTTGATGGCGTTCCTTCAGAGAATTGGCATGATTGCATCTCGATTAAGGGACGAGCCCCACAAAACAGTGATCTTGCAGTGTATCTCACTGGTGATGGTTCAAGGTAATGCTTTCTCCATCATTGCAACTGGCAGTTTTTTTGTTTTTTTTTAAATAAATATCTATCAAGATTCAACCTCATTTTAGACTTCAAATGGAACTCCTATATCTGATCTATTGCTAAAAATGCTGGAAAAATGGTTGCTTCCTTGTACCACACCAACAGGTACTTGAATCTCTCTGCAAGAGTCAAATCAAACCAAAAATAGAGCATTGCTGCCCAATCTTCATTTGCCTTTCTTGATAGAGTTCAAAAGTGGCTATATGGCCTTGTGGATGATGAATTATTTCCCAGCTATTTCTGCAACCTCTTCCATTCAGATGAAACTCAGTAAACCTCTTGTTACACTATGTCCATGGCATGTGTTCAGATGAGTTACATTCCTTGGTTTCATTAGCTGTAAACTTTGCAACAGGGACTCACCATACCACATATAAGGACCACTTTTTCCTCAGAATAAACTCTAAGCCATTATTATTTTTTCATATACTATGTGCCCACAGGATGTGGAGAATCATGGCTTTTCCCAACTTCCTGTATTTTGTAGTAATTTTTCACATTTTATAATCTTTATACTTGTTATGTTAGACATTGTCTCAAGTGCATCAAGTTACATATTGTTTTCCCCCACTTCCTATGGGTTGGATAAATTTCATATATCATTTTGATAAGCCTACCATCTGTCCTTGCTTTGAATATTGCTGCCATATCTGGTCTGGTGTGCCTACTATATATTTAGAGATCCTCGATAAGATCCAAAATAGAATCTGCAATATCATTGGTCTTGACCTGGCATCTCAGCTTCAGTCACTTTCCCAATGAATAGCTTCCCTGTGTTTTTTTTAAAAATACTTTTATGGCAATTGTTCAGATGAACTTTCCTCTATCGTAACTCTACTTCAGGAATTTAAGTGCAGTACTAGATTTGCAGCAAGGTCTCATCATGTCACTCTTGAAATGATTAGTTGTAAATGTAAGTTCCATGATAAGTCTCTTTTCTTGCATTTCTCACTTGTGAAACTCTCTTATGGCTTCTTGCTTTTCAGCCAACTTTGATCATCAAAATTTCAAATGCAATGTCAATCATTATCTTGTCTTCCTTTTCTTTTGTTGTTCTCAATCCTTAATGTTTTCTTTTTCTTATATCCTTTCACATTCAGTAACTTCTTGCATCTTAGTGGCTTCAATGCCTTTCTTGGTGAAATGCTAAAAAAATGTATAAGGTATCTTGCATTTCTTAATTGAAAGTTCAATATAGATTGAATATCTCCAAAATCAAGCTAGTAAGGTTTCATCTTCGTAGAGCTCACACAGAGTTTTCTCCAGTCATGATGAACTTTTGTTTTCTTGCTTGGAACATCTATTGCACTCACACTCATACCAGACCTCAAGTCAAACTCATGAGATGCCCAGTTTTCACTTTCTAGCATTGATAGAGTTCAAAAGTGTTTGTGACCTTGCTGGAGCTGAATGATTTCTAACTCTACAACCTTTTGCCCCACAGATGACTATTGCTTACTTCTTTTCACTCTTTTACTATTTTTGTGCTAAATGTTCAACATAATTTAACTTGTTTTACCAGCTGGTTTCACATTGCTGCTTCTCATAAGGTCCTAGAAAACTGATTTTATATATATATATATATATATATATATATATATTTTACATTTATTACTACAGTTATGATCTTAAATGTAAATTTTCCACAGATAAAATTCCTTAAAAATAAAACAAAAGTGTATTTTTAGTTTGCACTTAATTTTTGCAGTTAATAGTTTTTTTTGTTTTTTTTTTTTTTTGACACTCTCTGTATGTTATTACTTTCGGTGAATTGAACGGTTAATTTTGAGGCAAAAATTAAGTCTTGGTAGCATCATTTGGAACTGCAGAAGTTTGTTGGACCAGAGTCTAGCCATTTATTACTAAAAGCTACTAAAATCAGAATTTCCATGCATAACTTCCGCTATATAAAAAATAAAAGAAAAACAAAAGGAATACTGAAAAATAAAATAAATTGGACCATCGAAAAAAATTAGTACAGACATATTTGATATTGGCTGAAACCAAGGTTTGCCCCAGTAGCCTGGGAGCCTTGACAACTCTGAGGCAGATGAGGATACCACCAGAGAAATCTGCCATGCATGTCACATGAAGTAGTTAATTGGTCATCTGCTTAAGACATTTTTAACACCCTTCTTAGAGCCAAGAAATGACAGCTGATTGATGCTATATCTATTTCTAAGATGACAACTACTACACTGTCAGCTACCGAACTGAAATGGACTTTCTCTTGACTGCTATCAAAAGAGGACATAAATAAAAATTTTGCTGCACTGAATATAAAAGGACTCCAATCTAAATCAAATAAATATATATTATTTATCTATATTTCTGAGATGAGGTATTATTACTCTATTTACATTAATCAGACTATTGTCCTCAATTACAATGTTTGGGCTGTTGTACACTCTGGCCTTCTTCAGGTGATTGGAATGTCCTCAAGAACACATGGTACAGTGGATAAAGGCATTAGATCCAGTGATAGGATCCAAAGACTGAATTCAATACTCGGTTAAGGCAGGGGAGAATATGGAGAGGGGAATTAACAGGAGATAACTGATAAATGACATCCATTAAACCTGGCACATGGAACTAGAACAGTCTACCCCATTGAGCGAAATGAAGGGTTCAGTTTGACATTCCAACCACCCGAAGAAGGCTGGAGCATACAACAGCCAAAACGTAATAAATATGGCAACAAAGAATAGGACAATAGTCTGAATAATGTAGTGTATATATTATTTGTTTATACCTTTTCAGTCACTTTGTTTTATTTCTGAAGTTCTGATAATACCAAGAATATTGGGCCCTCTCTCCATACTGATGACTCCCAACGTGATTCTAGTGACTGTTAATCTAGAAAAAATCCTTTGAAAATCTTTGAGTCTTTTTTAATAAATTTTTAATAAAGATATCCCCTCCAAAAAAGAAGCATTCAAGATCACTGATAAAGACAATAAAATCAATGCTGAAAATTCCTCTGACATAATTGATCAGATGGGCGTGGGGTGCATACTGTGAAATGAGATAATTAACCAATTCAGCATTGATCAGCACCCCCTGAGTACATACAATAAAATATAATAGTTCTTTGTGGCTTCAGAGAAAATGTCTACATACTTTGTATCTTAGCTTCTGAAACGTTGTTCTCCATAGTTGATGTGAATGCAAACTTAGTTGTCTCCTCCTTGAACTACTTAACTATAATAGAAATGTTTAAACCATTCTGATGGGTAGTAGTCAAATTATATTGAATAAAGCTTCACTGATGATCTGTTTTTCTTTGCAATGGTAAAATATAACAAAAATATGCTAATAAAAAGATGACTTCTGTCTTATAATAGTTTTTACATTTAGTCTACAAAATCTTTTACAATTATTGTGACATAAACACAATAAAAATTAATTTCTGTCTATATCTCTGAGATAAGGTATTATGATTACTTGTATTATTTACATTATTCAGACAGTTATCTTCAGTGGCTCAGTGGATAAAGACGTTGGTTAGATCTAGTGACTACACCCAAAGTGTTGTGAGTTCAATACCAGGCCACAAAATTTGCAGAGTTGAGTTAAAGGGAAATAACTGTCGGGAAGAGGCCTGGCACGTGGAACTAGAACAATCTACCCCTGTGGATGAAATAAAGGGTTCAGTTTGAAATTCCAATCACCTGAAAAATGCCGGAGTATACAATGGCTGAAATGTTGTGAATATGGCACTGAAGATGAGGATAACAGTCCGATTAATGTAAATAATACAAGTAATTATTAATTTTAATAGTAATATTCATTGTTTTCTTATAATTAAACTTTTGGCATTGACTGACCAGCCACTACTGCTTTCACTTTGGTATGTGATTTCACAGTGGAGGCTTGTATTTTTACTAAGTCGGTCCTAAAATAGGTTCGATGTACAAAACATTAGGAACTTCATATAATAGATATAACTCAGAGTAATCTAGTTGTGGTCACTGATACTTTAGTATTCAACTAACAGTTGTCCGGCATTGACTGACTGACCGACCCACTGAGTGACCCCCTACTACTCCTACTTATTATAGGTGGGAGAGTCTATGAAATATAGAATAGGTGTGTTCCACTATAACATCCCCACCCGCTAAAACTTTACTCTGTAGGAGTAAACAGTTTTCTTTATTTATTTTTCATTTTTTACAGGAAATATATGGAAAAAAACTTCATTTTTTTTTTTTTTTTTTTTTTTTTTTTTGCAACATCATAGCGTATCTCATACGTTTTGGATCCACTTTTATTGCCTTTATTTTTCTTCTGGATCGGCGCACCTCAGGTAAAATTGTTGCAGGCATTGTTAGATCAAACGTATCAAATCACCTCCATCGGCGTTTCTTCCGCGGGACCACTGTCAACCATGTCTGAAAAACGTTGCCTGATCTGGTTACTGCATGTTAATTTTTCGCCTTTCACCAAGTACATCATATAGCCAATCCACTTTTCTATATTTTTTTTTTTTTTTTTTTTTTTTTTATACCTCCATAGTGTTACCAGAAACAACCTTCTGCTTTGAGCTTCATAAGGATGGAGTCACAGTTTCAGTAGGTTCTTCTTGTGGTTCTATTTGTTCAGCCTCTAGCTTCCCTTTTGTTGATCTTGTGCTTCTTAATGTTTTCTGTGGTGACTTCAGTTGACTTAAATCATTTAATAATACTGAATGTCCTTGGCTGCGGGTAACTCGCTCCCCAGTTTTTCTCGGTGTCGGCTTCATCTTTACTTTCTGGAGCTTTTTTTTTTACCCATTCAACTTTTTAAAATTCACCGGTTTTCTCTAATCTGTCCAATTCTTTATCTATCTGTTCAATTGAAGCAAACAGCACATTCCTTTTCTTTTTGAATACCGCCTGAGTGTTTTCATTTGGCTGTAATTTTGCCTCCATCTTGGTACACATTCCCAAACCTGGAGAAAAAACAGTAGGAAATGTTTCCTTAAGTTTCCTTACTAATTTTTGGGCTTCTGAGTTTAAACTTTCAACCTTGTAACAGAAAGAATTTATCGGTAGATCCCATAATTGAAATTCTGTTATCCAATTTGTACCAAGTAAGTTTGTGGTATTTTCTATGACAAATAGTTTAGCTTTTCGCGTTTTTTTATTTAACAAATTCTCCAATAAATTGTAGTTTTTCTCCCGTCACTGACCTCGCGATTTTATTTGTCTTCATTAAAGTTGGTTTCCCCAACTTCTTCCACGTATGCAAATTTATGATAGATAGGTCAGAACCTATGTCGAGTTGCATTTTTATTTTTTTATTACTTATTTTGACGGTAAAAAGTTTCCCTGTTATTCCATCATTCACCTCGTCGGAGTTTAATTTTCTTATTTTATTGTCTTTATTTTTTGACCTGCAGTGCGAGCTTTTATGACCCACTCTTTTACAGTTGAAACATTTTTTATTCCTAAAATTGCAATATCTGTACCAGTGAAGTTCACCGCAAGCAAAACATGGCTTCGGGAGTTTTTATTTTTCTCTGGTATTTCACTTTTTGCTTGATAATCCGCAATTTTAGAATTCTTTTTGGTAGACTTTCTTTTTTGTAACGTATTTTCCTTATATGCAAAATGCCAGACTGTTCTATCTTTTTCCAATCTTTCTTTACGCTAACATATCTTGTGCAGTCTTCTGCCGTTCGTTTTCCAATTTTTACACTACTAATTTTCTCAACTCTGCCTCTCTTTCCGATACCAGCCCTTGAACAAATACTAAGCACTTAAAATTGTCAGTGCTTAACTCTGCCAGCTTGAATTCTTCACAATGCTTATTCACATTGGCTGCATACGTTATATAGTCTTGTTTGTCATCTTTCATCAGATTCAAACATTTCCACCTCTTGTGAAACAAAGATGTCTTTTTACTAAATAATTCACTTAATATATTTACCGCCTCAGTAAATGTCAACTCGCTAGTTTTTTTCGGCAAAATGTAGTTTAGCAATTTTATTATCCTCAGCAGTTCCTAACTTGCTTAAAAGAAGCCTAACTTTCTTTCCTTCAGACCACTAGTAGCAGTCCTTGTTATACATGTCTGTATATTTTTTATAATACTCCTTAAAAATTATCTCTTCATCTGGACTGTATGTGAATATTTCAATTGAATTCCATATTGTATTCTCTGGGAAAGAATCATTTTGTAGATTTTTCTCTTTCCTCTTCTCAGTTATTTCCAAAATTTTGTTTAGAAACTCCCTATGCATCTGTTCCATTTTTTGTTGAAATTGCATCTGTCTATTAAGTTTCCTCCTGTAACTGCATCTGGAATGTTTTCTGTTGCTCTAATATTGTCATCTCTTGTTCCAACTGGAACTTAAAAAATTCCTGCAATATATTTTTGCATTCCTTCATCTTTGCAAAAAGTTTACACAATGCTTAAATCTTGTAGAGGTGGGGGGGTCCTACAAATTTGCAATTTGTTACCTATTTGAGCAAACTGTATTATTGGGGGGGTGGGGGGGTGAAAACTTTTCTCAGTTGAGAAAACGACTGTTTTTTTTTTTTTTTTTTCTTGTCACTAAGTTGACGTCTTGTCTTTCAAAAAACTTTGCCAAGTTTGTTTTGTTTTTTTTTTTTTTTTTTTTTTTTTTTTTTTTAATGTGAATCCAAGATTTTGTCACCGAAATTGTGATGAGCAAGTTTTTTCTGTTTCTCTCCATATGAGTATGAATTTCGTCACCAAATAATATTGTGGCGAGTGAATTTTTTTTTCTTCCATTGTATGAATCTGAATCCCTTCGCCAAATTATACTGTGGCGAACAAAATTTTTTTTTCCTCTTCCACCGCATGAATCCAAATCCCTCATAGCCAAATTTGTTATGGCGAGTGAATTTTTTTTTTTTTTTTTTTTTCCTCTGTATGAGTTTGAATCCTCGTCGCCAAATTTATGTGGCGAATGAATTTTTTTGTTTTTTTTCCTCCGTATGAGCTCGAATTCCTCGTTGCCACATTTGTTATGTGGCGAACAAATTTTTTTTCTTCCACCGAATGAATTCGAATCCCTCATTGCCAAATTTGTTATGGAGTGATTTCACAGTGGAGGTTTGTATTTGTACTAAGTCGGTCCTAAAATAGGTTCGATGTACAAAACATTAGGAACTTCATATAATAGGTATAATGCAGAGTAATCTAGTTGTAGTCACTGATACTTTAGTATTCGACTAACAGTCATACGGCATCGACTGACTGACCGAACCACTGAGCAACCCCTACTACTCCTACTTGTTATAGGTGGGAGAGTCTATTAACTATAGAATAGGTGTTCCACTATAACAAAGTTGAAATTTATAAAATCTTTCTCTTAAAACAGCTTTTCAGGAAAACAGGTTTCTCAAGTCAAGTTGCTGTTATCGCTTCTTGCAGTATTGATTGACAATATCGATAATGTAGGTCTTTCTAACCTTTTATTTGAAGTGGTGTTGAATGTTAACATCTTGATTATGTCTTTATTTTCTCTTCAAGTTCTCTAATTCACTCTTTTGGATCTATTAATTTTCAGAAACATTCTGATAATTATATTTAAATGCTATTTTGAAGGCAATTTTCACATCAGTTTTTCATCAAAAGTCTGTTAGAAGAAATACAGTAACAGTTTCAAGTATCATTTGCTACTTAGAATTTTGTCTCCTTAAATGCTGCATATGTTCTGAAATATATAAATGCAGCAGGTGCAATTTCAAAAATTTATTAATCTTTGAACAATTGGCTTTGACATCTTCACATTATTTTTTTAAATTGCAATTGTCAGGCTTAAGTCTAACAATACAAAATTGTTGCTCTGATATATAAGCAGTATTTTTAACAAGTGTTGCTAATAATACATCCACATTTTTTTTTTTTTTTTTTTTTTTTTTTTAAATCATTAACTGAAGCAAGACGGAAATGCCACTAGTATGTAAGGAGTTACAATGAGTGAAAAATGAAATACTAAGTATAAAGAAAATTGTGGAAAGGACAAAATATGGACAGGATTCAAGACAGAAGATGGCCATTGACATTGCATTTAACCCTAGAACACTAACAATGGGTATATAGTACCCAGTGCAAATTTTCCTATTTTTAATTACAATTTTCAGTACCTGATTTTCTTATCTAAATAATGTTTTTCAGTTCCTATTAATGTTAACTTAAAGTACAAAGTTTGAAGTGCCTGCATGTAAAATATTTCAAATAAAGATTTATATATAATATTTTTTTTGATATTTTCAAAATCTGGTATGATAAACCCATAGTTAGTAGTGGTGAAACTTTGATTGATGGTTAGTGTTCTAGGGTTAAATTTTTGAAGATCGTATTTATCAAGGAAGCAAGTAAATAAGAGTTTCCCCTGGCTCGAAGTGTGAGAAAAGAAACTGTTGGAGTACAAGTGTCAGTTGCATTTAGCTATTTCAACAGTAAATGAGTGGGACCTAGATGCCAATCTAGTAGCATGCTTAAATTCATGTGGTCAGGGCACTAGGAAAAAAAAAGCTTGTCAGAGCAGTTGCCATGAATATTTGTAGAAGAAACAGAGGGAAGCCATACTGATTAACTGTTATGGGGTAGAGATAGTGTCCCCTAATATTCTGGTAAATGTAATTTAGAAGAAAGAATGTACATTTGTCAGCAAAAGTAAGAATCCATATAGTGAAGAAAATGGCACTTACCTCATCAAACCAAGTGACAGCGTGTCGCGTGTATTCTACGACGGAAAAAGTGACGAAAAAGAAAATTACTTACCAAACAGAAGGGCACGTGTTCTGCATAACATGCTGAAAATGGAATAATTGAATTAAGGAAAAAACAAGTCCGTCACAGGAGTCTCTATAAAAGTATTTTGATATGCAAATTACGGAACATCCTATCCCAGCTGTCGACGAATGAAAAAAATAGGTTCTGCCAATAAAAGCAGTTGGTGTTCTCGATTCGAGAGCGCAAAATTCGGGCATTTTTGGCTTCGGCATTTGTTAGAGAGTGAGTTATTTTTCTGACTGGTTACACACATTGAGATTTAAGATAGTACCGGCAAATCGAGTTTTCAGCATATCTTTCTGTCCCCGATATTCGAGTCTGGATTTTTCTTTGTGTTGTGGAAGTAATCTGCGACAAATACTTCCTTTGCTTTCAGAACGCTTACAATCCAAGATTGTGAACCAAAAAATGAAGATGCCAAAATCAAGCAAGGGTAAAAATTTAAATATGTAGGAAATATTTTAAGAGGGACAGAAAATGCAATGCTGAAAACCGAGGTGCATTGGAATAGTGAAATGCCTTTCAAAAGCTAAGCAAAGTATTAAGAAACAAGAAAATTTTATGAGAAACAAAAGAGTAGGGTTTGGCAAAAGGACAAAGGAAAAAAAGGCCTAAATAAGAAATGGCTGAATGACTTGGTGGTCTAATTCCAACAGTTTTATTTTTCGATGTCTAAAGCTAGTATCATATTTTCAGGGGATTAGTTTTGTATGTTAGTAGCGTCTATATCTATACAGGTTAGTTTTGTATTTTGATAGATAGCTAACAATACTGAACTGTTATGTATTATCAGTCATGCTATATAGCAGTGAATGCTGGACAAATCTCATCACAAATGAAGATGAGACTTGAGGTAACAGAAATGTGATTCAACAGAAGGATGTTGTGAATGCCATGGACTGAAAATTTGAGTAATGAGGAAGTTTTAGGGAAAATCGAAACAAAAAACTCTTATATTTAACATCAGAAATTGAAATTTTAGTGCACATAACGACAAAAGATGGCATGGAGAATTTGGCACATGCAGGACAGAGGAAAGCAGTCTATAACTTACCTCATGTTCATGTGTAAATTGTGGACAGAACATTACTAAGAGTTAGAAAGGATAAAGAATTGTGGAGAGCGATGACTGTCTATATCCTGAACAGACATGGCATATAGAAAAATGTAGCTGGTTAAAAACTAATATTTTTCAATGTCGTTTCATCTGTAAAATATAGATCTTAGTTAATAGACATGATTTTATTTTTATAATCAACTTCAGATTTTGTCCAGTACTTGGTGGCTTTTTGTGCAAGAATTAACTTTTTTTTTTTTATTATGCTTGGATCTGATGAGTAGAAAACAAATGTATTTCAGTGTATCTAAATTAGTAGAATTGGTAGAATTAATGAGAAGTATCTAGTAATGTATTTATTGATTCTTTTTAATTAATTTCATATTTTAACATGTCCCTCATCAGATATTATAGACTGGTGCTACAGAATTACAAAGAACAAATAACAGAAACCACATCACTTGACTTTCAACAGTCGCAATAACTAAAATAGATAGCACATGTAACTGGAAGGGGAAAATAATAATTTAATCATTATTAAACAAAAGGTTAAGAAGGAAATTTGCATCAGTATGGGAAAGAACAATAACAGTAGCTATTTTATTGAAAATTATAAATTAATACAGTAAATAAATATAAATATATGTAACACATTATGATAAAGAGTGTGATATATATCTAAGTACTCCACTAGATTTTTGGCTAAATGTCCCTTGGCCAAATGTCTGAGCACCATGATAAGGAAGGATAGCAAAAGGATAAACCTTACCATGAGCTACAAACGAAGTTGTGGAGAGTCATAATCACTAACATTCTGAAGGGATCTGCTTCATAGAAAATGACAATATTTATAAAATAACTACTAAGAAGAATTGCATCATTAATGGTTGCAGCAGTCTTTATTGACTGAACATTATGGAACGTATTTGGATCCTGTATTACATCCTATAATTTTGATTGAGAAAGGAGATGCACAACTTCATGATTCTGTTTGATTCACACAATATGATTTCCTTTTGATATCTCATGAGTTTTGAGCATTAATAAAGCATTAACAGAACATGGCAGCCAGTCAATAACTGGAGTTTAACAGCATTTAAAGATGAACAGATTTTTTTTTAATTTAAAAATGAAATTCAGCCACACGAGATAAAGAAAAGTTAAAAAAACAAAAAAACTTCTGACATGAAGTTTCACAGTTGCACCACATAACATAATAGCTCAATTTTTTTATCTGAATTTTTCTTAGTTTCAGTATTTCTATATATTTTTTATTAATCCAAATATAGATTGTTTATAAGGGGTTCTGTACAGGTCTTAGCCTGACCCACATGTTTACATGGTAGATACAATTCTGTATAGTCTTGTCTTTATCCCAGCACATGAAATGGTAAACAACTGGTTGGCTTCTTGCCAATGATCTTGTTAGTAATATGGTCCTTTTTATCCTGTGTGTACTGCACAGTATGCTTTCTTTCTCATCTCTTTGTTGCTTATATATATATATATATATATATATATATATATATATATATAAAATGTAGTGTTAGCTATTGTAAAGACATTTTGTTATTTGAAATTCAGTGACGAATTGTTATCATTTATATACAGGATGATTACAAAATAGTTTTAAAATATAGTTTACCAAGTTGTTGATTTGTTGGATTACTGCCCCCTGATGATAATTACAGGCAGAATGAATATGAAAAGAAAAAGAAAAAAATTTAGGTTGGTGCAAAAATAATATCGGTTTTTGACATATTTTTTAATGTCAAAAAACGAATTTATTTTTGCACCAACCTAATAGAAAATTAACCAAAGAAAAAAATTAAGTTTCCCTCCACAAAAAAAAAAAAAAATGCTGAATGGACATTTATTGGATGTGCTTTTTGTCCTTCTGTTTAATACAAAGACAGCAAAAGCTAAGAAAACTTTTTTTTTTTTTTTTTCCATACTTATAGGTTGCCAGCATTTTAGCATGTTAGATTTTGAAAATTCAAAAACCTTTTATATTTTTATTTAAGAGTTTGAATTATGACATAAGTATAATGCCAAATGGGACAATTATCCTGTGTCTATTTGGTAAGCTAAGCAAAACCTTTTAAACATTTTGTTTAACCCTTGTTTAATTACAGTGCCCTGATGATTTTGAATTACTGCTCCCTGATGATAATTACAGGTGGCACAAGATTTGAATGAATCGGTCTTTTTCTCAGTGACTTTTCATAACAAAGATATATTCCTTATGTTCTCGCAAAAATGTAAATACCTCAACTAAAGACACTGAAGGTTGTATTTGAACACTTCACTTTTAATTTCATTTCACATTTTTCCTTTTGTAAAATGTCCTATCAATATATTTAATATTTACTTGCTTAAATTCTGTCTTATTTTCCTTTGTATTTGCATGAGTTTGCCAAAATTGTTTACATGTCAAATGTACCAGGAGCATGAAAACTTCATCAAAGTGTTGTTCCATACAACAGTATATATGAAACTATTGGTTGTGTGAAGATGTTCAATAAGTACCTTTAATATCTCTATATTGCTCTGTTAACAGTTTTCCTTGTTCATCAAGCACTGTATTGTATTGGTAACCTTATATTTGTTTGAGATTATATATATATATATATATATATATATAAAGAAATATAGTTTTAAGGTGTGCTATATTCATGGGATAAAGTGCTCAATATCAGAGATAGAGCGTATATAAAAGTGAACATTGAAGTCAACACTCAGAGGTGACACGCTGTTTCATGCTAGATGCAATCGTCAGAAGCCTGATAATTGTACCTAGCATGAAACAGCCTGTCGCCTCTGAGTGTTAACATCAATGTTCACACACACACACACACATATATTTTCAATGTTTGCACGCACGCACACACACACACACACATATATATTTTCAATGTTCGCACACACACACACACATATTCAATGTTCACACACACACACATATATATATATATATATATATATATGTTTTCAATGTTCACACACACTCGCATATATATATATATATATATATTTTCAATGTTCACACACACACACATATATATATATATATATATATTTTATTTATTATGAGCACTGTTCCATAACTACTTCACATTTCAAAACAGTAAAAGGGTATTGGCCACATATTCAACATTCACAACAACCAAATTTGTTGTCTCTCTCTCTCTCACCAGCTCACCTGATGATTGTGCTGCGATATCCTATACTGGCGTTGTTGAATTACTGCACCCTGACAATAATTATAGACAGTGTGAGATTTGAAAGAATCCATCTCTTTCTTGGCGACTTTTCATAGCAAAAAGATGTATTCATTTCGTTCCAACAAATATTTAAGTACCTCAACTACAGAAACTGAAGGTTGCTTTGAACACTTCACATTTAATTTCATTTCTCAGTTTTCCTTTTGTAAAATGTCCTATCAATTTATTTTTTAATATTTATTTACTTAAATTCTGTCTTATTTTTCTGTTCGACTCACATGAGTCTACCAAAATTGTTTGCAGGTCAAATGTATCAGGAGCATAAAAATCTCAAAAAAAAAAAATGCTAGTACCTGCCACAGACTTAAATGCTATTTACAAATGTTTGAAAGGAATAAACATCTCAGTTTTTTTGTCCACCTCAGTTAGATACTTGCTTTTATGATATGGGGGAGAAGGTACAAATTCTATTGCATAAATTTGGAGAGCATAGACCTCTGAGGCATGGAGTAATGGATTGAGGAATCGGAGAGCTGAGTTTGAATTCCAGTTGAATGGGTAAACAACAGAATAGACAGGGTTCTATAGCCTTGAATGGCAACTGGTCTACCACAGAAAGAAATGGCAACCTAATGCAGGAAAAAATCTGCCTCACCAGTCATCTATCAAAAGATACATGATCGCCTAAGCATGTATCGCACATGGCACATAACCGACTGAGATTTCTGAGACGCATAATGGGTGTCCAGATTTGAAATCTGTGGGGAGGATTACCAGGTATTGCAGATTTGAGGAATTCATTTGGGGTCTGCACAGCCTATGAAGTTTCTGTCTGAATTTCTGGGATTAAGATTTAAGACTTATTACTATTTATTTACATTTAGATTAATATATTCATCTTAGTTATTATCACAGTGTTTTGATCGTTGTGCAATCCAGTTTTCTTCAGGTGTCTGAAATTACAAGTAACCTTCAGGTAATTTTGAACGAGCAAAATAAAGTAAAAAATGCATTAAACCCAAACTATTTAAGATACTAACAATCACAATTCAAAGTTTTGTAGAAAAATTCTTGACCTTTCTTAGTCTCTTATAGATGCTCAGTACTTGACCTTTTATTAGGTTTTATGTATAATGTAAATTTCAGCTGATATGCTTTTTTTTTTTTTTTTATATTAGAAATATTTACAGAAATTAATTTGGTGGTTTAAGACTTTATTATGCAATCCAAGATTTGTTGATAACATTGTAAACATGCACACACACACACACACACATATATATATATATATATATATGCAGCAATTTTTCATTGATGCATGTTTCATTAAATAATATAGACAAGTTTTGTCTATTCATTTTAAGTTCCTTTCATATTGTCTGATAAGTTTAATGACATTATCATTTGAAGGACAAAAGGGAATCACCATATTGATACATGTTTAAATCCAATCTAAGGTTTTGGCTTACATCAGCCATTATCAAAGATGACAATTACTTTTCAATATATCAACCAATACATGGAACAATAATGATAGTCTGTCTTGTTGCATGAAAAATTTCAAAGCAACAACTAACATGTGTATACGAGATGCGGAAATCACAGCAAATGATGCCAAGTAACAGAAAACCAAACCCAAAACAAATTATTCCTAGACATGGACAATTGAATAAGAATGATCTGCTCTCCTACATTAAAGTTAACCTGAAGAATGCCAGTGGGCATAACAACTGAAACATTGTGATAACAATAACGATGAGAACATTATACTGAATATAAATGATATAAATAATGACAATTCCTCATTCCAAAAATTCAGCCAGAAAGCTAAATTTTGTCTATATTTATCAATCTACTTATTTTTCTATCTCCCTCTATATCTATAAAGATTGATATATTGTTTGGAATATTTTTAGCGTGATAAGAGCAGATGTAAATTTAATTAAGATAAATCTTATTAATTAATTACAATTTGAACAATTGCTGTTGATTAATCAATGTAAAGATAATTTTTTTTTCTCTATCAAATTCTGGAATTTTGATGAAAGCTGATAGATTGAAATTGGTGTTTGTTTTATTTCTGAAGAACTTGACTCATTGACATACATATTTCCAGATACAGTATTCATGCAGATGAAACATTGCTAGCTTTTGGCTACTCTATTGCTGTTTTTGTGGAAGATGTTCAGACAAGCTATATTTTTAAGTTCCACCAAACCAGACCTTCACAGCAAGGGCCCATACAGTTAACTTATTCCCTTCATATTCCATTGGTAGGGAGGAAGTTCCACTCAAGGATTTCTCCAACAACTGTTACTTAGTGGAACAGACTCACAAGATACTTTCCCAATCATTATCCCTGTGTTTAAGTCTAGAATCAACCATTACCTATCCTACATATCCTCATAACATGCACTACATATTTCCTCCTTTTATGCTTTTTTATGCTCTTACAACAACCTTATTCAATGATTCTCTACCTTTAGCCTTGTATTAGGTTAACAATAGTATTAAAAAATAATCAAATTTACTTACAATGCTCAACTAATCCCCTGATGTCTGGAACAAGGTTATGAGCTGGGCACTTTGCAAATCTAACATGGTAAACTGTGGTTGATAGGTGATTACTTGTATATTGCTTAGTAAATTAACTGCCAATTGTTAGCAGATGTTCTTTGTTTATAATAATAAATGTGAGCAAGGAAGTTTTAGAGAAAATGGAAATGAAAAGGACATTTATAATGAACATCAGAATTTCAAGAGAATTAATTAATTCCCCTCTCCAAGTTCTCCACTGCCTTAACTGGGTATTGAACTCACACTCTTTGGGTCCTGTCACTGGATCTAACCAATGCCTTTATCCACTGTGCCATGTGTCTTGCAGAAGGCTGAAACATACAACAGCCAAAATGTAATAAATATGGCGACAAAGATGAGGACAATAGTCCAAATAATGTATTAGGTTGGTGCAAAAATAATGACGTAATAATGTTGTTTTTTTAACGTTAATGTCACAAAACGACATTATTACGTCATTATTTTTGCACCAACCTAATAAATAGTGTACATAATACCTCATCTCAGAAATATACAGATACTAAAAGTGGTTAGTTTAGATATCAATAAAAAATCTGTGGCACTGATATGTGCACTCTTAAAAATTGTATGTCACTAAAATCTTCCCCTCTAAAAAAAAACAAAAAAAAAAAACATCTAATTTTTTTTGTTATGTATGCTGTTTATCTCTTGTTTATATTTTCCTTGTTAACAGAATTAATTAAAATCAAAAAAAATTGAAAAGAATGTGAAAATTCAATTGCAGCCTCTGAGGAGTTTGGCTTACCAAAGAGAATTTTTTAAATTTTTCTTTAAAAAAAAAAAAAAAAAAAAAAAAAAGAAAATAAAAAGGAAGAAATTTACAAAAATAAAGAAGACTCAAATCTGCTGCTCCGAGAAAGAAGATCCCCCACCACCACTACCAAAAAAAAAAAAAACTGTTGAAAAATCCAGAAAGAAACTATAATTAAAGAACTCTTGGAAATTTAGCTTTAAAGAATTCTAACCCAGTCTAAGAGATCAAACTCTTTGAATCTTTATTTGGAAATGGTAAACATGAATTTTATGGAATCTGTAGCAGAGAAAATAAATAGAAATCAAAGACCAACTAAATAAAAACAGTATAAGAGAAAAGGTTTATGGCATGGGGAATGGAAAGAAAGAAAACCAGGAAGAAAAAGAAACTGAAGGAAAAATGGGAGGAAAGGCTGAAAAAAAAAACCAAAAAAAAACAAAGAACAGAAAGTGTAAGAAACTGTGAATAAAGAAATATAAGGAAATTAAATTATTTATACTTTTTGGTATGAAGTTCAATATTTCTGCTTATCTTAATGGTAAGTCTGATTTGTTCAATAAGGTCAATATTGGCAGCTTATCTTAAAAAAAAAAAAAATGACCTACAACCTGTTAACTGGGTTAAGAAATGGCTTGTTAATTTTAATGCCTCCAAAACGAAACTGCTCTCTTGTAATCATCTTAGAGAACCTTTTTTGACTTTCATCAGTATGGCTAATGCTAGCCTCCAGTGGAAGGATTACATTTAATCAATTGCTAAGTCCTTCATCTAGGAAATTTGGTTTACTGTCATGCTAGACAATTTCTTTTGCCAGAATTTATCTTACACATTTATAAGTCTACTATTCATTGAATATTGCTGCCACATTTGATCTGGGGTTCTGCTATGTATTTAAAGATTTTCAACAAAATCCAAAGAATTTGTAATCTTATTGTTCCTGACCTTGCATCTCAGCTTTAGTCACTTACCACCACATTGACATTGCTTCCCTGTGCCTTTTCTATGAATATTTTCATGGTAATTGTTCGGATGAGGTTTCCTCTTTGATACCTAGACTGTACAAATTTAATTGCAGTATTAGTTTGGTGGTAAGGTCTTATTTTAACCTTCAAATGGCTACATGTAACTGTAAGTTCTATGCTAACAGTTTATTCTCTGACAATTCTTGCCAGTGGAAGTCATTTTCACTTAATAAAACTACAAACTTTTGTTCCAACTAATATATATATATATATATATATATATATATATATATATATATAAAAACATTCTTAGTAGTACAGAGCTTCAGTACTGATGTAAAAGCATTAAGCTGAATATTATTTGACATAATTTTTAAAAAATGATGACAAAAGATAAATTAGAGCAGAAAACTAACCAGTTTCGCTCCTGCTCTTCAAAGTTTTTAATCATGAGAAAAAGAATAAAATACAATAAATCTAATTAGTGAAGGATTGATGAGAGGATAGAGAAAGGAAGGAAAAAAAAAAAAAAAGACAATTTCAAAAAAATTAAGCCTGCTACATTAGAAAGGTGCCCTGTATATTTGCGACTTCCTTGGATTGGAAATGGATGTGAAAAAAACCTCTCCAGGCAAATTTTGCCTCGTGTCTGTGATTGTCATTTTTCATCCGAGGTTCATGTCATGTTCAATACCAGGCCAATCCTCTCATCTAATCTGTAAGGATGTTCTTCCCCATCATCAAGTTAATTCTATTGCATATAAAATATAAATACAATTGTGGTTGCAGAGTCAGCTACATAGGAAGGACTAGCCAGAGACTAGAAATGAGGATAAAACATGGCAAGTAAGATCAGGAATCACACCTTCACTTCAAATGAACTGATCTTAAATACCTATGGATCCTCAATTTCTGAGCACCTTTTAAAGAACAATAAGGGTGTGGCTGAATTCAATGTTGGCTGGTCTCAGCCACAATTTTTATTTAATCTTAAAGTACTAGTCAATGTCTATCAAGTCTAGCAAACCGTCTCTCTGTAAACGGCATGATAGTTTGCTGGGGGCTTGCTATCATTATCCTCTAGTACTTCCCTGCTCATTTTCTTTTCTTCTCTTCTCTTTATCCTCTCATCAATCATTTGCTAATTAGGTTTGTTGTATTTTACTTTTTTCTCCCGATTAAAAACTTTGAAGAGTGGGAGCAAAACCGGTTAGTTTTCCTCTTTTAATTTTTTTTTTTTTCTTTAACCATCAGTTTTTTTGAATTATGCCAATATTCAGCTTAACGTTTATACTGCAACACACACACACACACACACACACACATACATATTGGGTGTAACGATAAAATTATCCAAATCATGTAATAGCATAATTGTCCATCTAACAAAATGTTTATCTAAAACACCATTGAACTAATTGAGTTTCTTCCAGGTTTTCAGATAAGATGTTTAGCCATCTTAATACCATTTGTCATAAGAATCACTGAAAAGCCCTTTGAATTATTCACCTAGAAAGAAAAACAGGTTAAAGTCATTTTGTGTCAGCTCCACTGTCTTCTCAACTGAATAATGGCGACAGAAAAAGATCATTCAGGCCTTCAGTCACGGTACCAACATTGATATTCTGGCTTCCATCTTCAAATTCCATTCAAGAACCATCTAAAGAATGGTGAATAAGTTCTCAAAAGAGGGAACTGTAGAGAAGAAAACTGGATTAGGAGGTCACGAAAGAAAGAGGGATCATCATTTCAACTTAAAGCTAAAGAGATCAATTGGCACATGAGAAAGGAGTTTCAGCTATGACAGTCCAAAGAGCAGTGAAAAAAGACTTGAAAATGAAATCATACGTGAAACATGTGAGGCACTTTATTACTCCAGGACAGAAAGTTAGAAGTTTAAAGAGGACGAAGATCATCTTGAATAAGCTGGAAAATGATCCTGGAATTATGTATATAAACTTTGTTCCAATTCTTCATGAGCTTTCAGTTCTTACCTATGATTAATGATGAACATGTCATTTTCATTTCTGATAGATTTCGTCACAATTCTTCTATTAAGTTTGGAGAGTAATTATACGTTCTTATTGATCAAAGTAGAGTCCAATAGTATTGTAAAAAAAACTTCAAAGAATTCCAGTAAGATATCTTTCATCATTTCTAAGATACAGTTGTTCAAGGCTTAATCTAACAATTGGACAATTTTACTGTTACACCCTCTCTCTGTGTGTGTGTGTATATATATATATATATATATATATATATATATATATAAGAAAGAAATATAGTCTTAAGGTGTGCTATATTTATGGGATAAAGTGCTCAATATCAGAGATAGAGCGTGTGTAAATATAAAAGTGAACATAGAAGTCAACACTTAGAGGCGACAGTCTTTCATGCTATATGCAATCGTCGGGCCACATGTGGCCTGACAATTGCATATAGCATGAAATCTAAGTGTTGACTGCTATGTTCACTTATATATATAATTATTTATTTAAAAATATGATTCCAACACGCTACATAAATTTTTAAATAAATAATTATATTTATGCTCTACTTTTGTATTGAGCACTATTTTTTAAAAATAACTAAAATACTAAAGAACTTTGGATTATTTACCTAACGAGTTCTTTTCTATTTTCTATATATTTTCACATATATATATATATGAAATATCATTTCACCACAAACGGTTAGTAAGTGAAAGAAACAAAGAGGATGATAATGAACAAGATTCAAGGAAACCTATAACAATTGGTGTTGCATTTAAATCTTTGAAAATTGAGAAGTACGAGAAAACTAAAACTTATGCTTACATCTAACAATTTCAACAGTGAAAATAGAAAACCTACATACCAGTCTTGTCATGTGCATAAATTCACAAATTACCAAACAGGAAAGCTCATCACATCAGTTATCATGAAAATATTTATAAAACAGGCACAAGGAAGTATTCAAGGTGGTAGAAAAAGTGTCTGAAGCTTAGATGCCAGATCAGAATGAATAAGCAGCATATATATATATATATATATATATATATATATATATATAAAAATATGGCTGTCAACTCCGTAGATTACTATGATCATTGTTGACAAGTTTGAATTTAGTTTTCCTTCTTCAAGACTGTCAACTAAGGCTGATGAGCTTAGTATGCCTTGCTATTTAACCCATAGTTGGGGTGTTGAAGTGATGGATTCATATCTTTTCCATTTTTCCATCTGTCACCAAGATCACTTGAATGTAAGCAAATTTTTCAAATTTCTCATACCAAGCTGTTATCGATTACACATCTGACCAACAATACTGATTATCTGAGAGACAAGCAGATACATGATATTCAGATTTGCACTGATGAGTGTTACATCAGTTTTCTTCCTCTTAGATGGATATATTATCAAAGGCTTTGGGTCCATCAGTGGGTTAACCATACCCCTGGACAACAACTAAAGTACCCAAGTACTTCTACATCAACAAATATACACGTGCGTGCGCACACACACACACACACACACACACACACACACAGAGTAAAAAATTGCAGTAAGCTGATATGTTTTAAAGTTAAACTTGACATACAGTTAATATTAATTTTAATACTAATATTAAATGGTTCAATTAAATGCTCATATATACAGATCATTATGACTGAGTATTGAGTTTTATTTGAACAATGGTTAGTGAGACTAATATGGATGACAATTACTACTGAGTAATGAGTTTGATCCTCACTGGGTGCAATCCTGTGATAGAGGAATTTCATGCTGAATCAAAAGATTAAAAAAGAAAATCTTGTAGATGGACTGAGTCTGCAATCATGTCATTATGTC
>OZ010578.1:111652890-111660390 GCA_963932145.1 Acanthosepion lycidas | reverse complement strand
GGGTGATTGAAAGTAACCTCCTATTTTATGTCATCCTGGATAAGAAGATAAACTACATCCAATAGTAAGGGCTCTGATCTCATTTTGAGGAGCATGGAACCACCTCTTAATTGCTGGTGTTCCCAGGTCCACCCTGACCTAGGGTGGTAACACCTGTTAGGATCCCAGCTATGGGCAAATAGCTGACCCCCAAACTGGGGTCAAAACACTATGAAAGTGTAAAAATAGGTTTTAATACCAGCAATAAATTTTTGTTAAAGATTAACACCAGCAATTAATTTTTGGAGAAAAAAAATTATCATCAGCAATACATTTGAAAAAAAAAAATATTAGCAGCAATACACTTTTGAGGAAAAAGAAAATTATTACCAGTAATAAAAATCTTGTTGGTATTAAATAACCCATAGAGGTTGATATGCCGTAAAACAAACCAAACCTATTTTAAATATGATGGACTCTCCCATCCTGTAAAAGTTACATGGGAGAATCCATCATACATAAAGTAGGGAGTTAGTTTTCAATCCCCTTGTCTATTATGGATAATGTTCTGATAATCTGAAAGAAAAATATAAATTATTCAGGATTACTAAACAACATAAGAGGTAAAATATTTAAATTAATTTGGTTCAAAGTTTTCACCTAAGAAAAATCACAGAACTTTCATTCCAACCTGATATATAAGAATTTTTTTTGTTGTCTCTCATAAAGCCAAACTTGTTTCAGTAGAACATTTGTTTCCAATTGTTTTTTTTTTCTTTTTTTTTCTTTCTTTGAAGCAAGGAAGCAACAAATAATCATAATGGGCTTCCATGAAAATCAACTTTTCCCCAAATTAACTCTTTTCATTCTATAGAATGTCTCCAAAGCTGAATAACATGGATGAACTGATTGAGTACGTCTTTGACTCCCAAAGTGGGTAGTTTCACCCCCCCCCACTGTCTGAGTAGAAAGATCCAGAAGGTGGTGAAAAGAAAATGAGTGACAATAAAAAAAGGAAAAAAAAAAAGAAAAGCGTGTTCAGAGGGGGGCATGATGGCATTAGAACCAATTGATAATTTTTTTTTCTTAGTATGATATATTATAAGTAACTTAAGACTCAAGGAATCTGATGTTATATTTTACAAAGGATAAAATTAAATTAAGTGCTGTTCAGGAACTTGCTGACATTATCTGGATAGAATATGCCATATACCAACCAGGTTGTACATCCAATATCTATAGCAGTCACTGTGTAGACACAGATGTTCATTTGGTGACATCTTAACATAATTTTTAGTGACTATATTAGTTAAAACCAGAAATCTGTGGAGAATTTAAATCATTTTTTTTTTTTTTTTTTTTTTTTTTTTTTGGTAAAATTGAACTCCCATTTACCTAGAAGCTGCTCTGAATAAAAAAAACAAAACAAAAAAAACACAATTATTTAATTAGAAAAGTTTTTAATTGCTTTTATGAATAATACATGTTAAGGAAAATAATCTCTTAAGAAAATAGACTTTTTGATGAATAATGAATTTTTACAAGATTTTTTTTCCTTTTTTTTTTTTTACAATTTAGAATAATTTGTAAAGTTTTTCAATTTTTTTTTTAAATTCAGTTTCAATGGTATAATCACTAGGGAATATTATTAAGTAAAACTATTTATTAATCATAAATTGAAAAGGTTATTACTCTGAGATCGGCCAGTATTTTAAAAAGAATTTTAAATTGTTTTTATGTCTATAAACGTATCAATTTTTGTAGATACAAATGTTTATACATGACATTATAGAAAATAAGATCAATAAATAAAGTAAATTTAAAGCCCAAAAAGCATCTAGAATTGAATAAAACATTAGATTAAGGAGAATATTTTCTTAAATTTTTAAGCTTACTGAGTACTTAAAAATTATGCATAAAAGGTGTTCACATTATATTCAATTTTTTTTTCACAGCTGAAGCCACCATAGAACAGTATTAGATAAACATCAATCTGTCAAACACATCAATAGCTTAAATAAACAGCTGCCACTGTGTTAAAAAATAACATTTTTGCAATATTTTAAACTTAAAGTAAATATTTATTTCAAATTAGATTAATTTATACTTTAAATAAATTAAAATTCCTCAAATAAAGTTTCAGAAAAGTATTTTTTGAAGAATTTTTAATAAAGAGAATTACATTGAAATGATGGAATGTTAAAAATGACACTGAACTAGAAAAAAATTCAGAAATTTCAAAACAAAAACTCGTTATCCAATTTAAATTGATTCTGATATACAGGAAAGTATTTTTCATATTATTAAATTTAATCTCTTAGCTTAAAATTAAAATAAAAGCTTTAAGATTTTTCATTTTTAAAATTCATTTTAAACCTTAGGTATTGTGTATCTGTGATTGTACATACTCAAGAAGTATTAAAGCTATTCTGAAAATAACTTCTCATCCGAGAAATTCAGACAGAAATAAAATGTTTTATTTATTTATTTACACAATTGTTTACCTAATAAGAGTCCCAAGAGGCACTCAAAGTAGCAGGTTACTAAATGGGGTTGTTTAATGGACATGAGAATTGTAGATTATAAGAATATGTAGGATAAATAAGTTGTCCCGAGGATTCATGAGGTTAAGATTTTAGTTCTCATGGCTGTTCCACAAATCAGCAGCCCTTAAGAAGTTGTCTAAATAGAACTTTCTTCTTGGCAGTGGAATACAAAGGGGCTCTATACTTTGCAATAAATTATCTATTTAATGAATAGTACTAGCCTGATACTTTTGACTATATATTGTTCAGCATATAAAAAGATAATTAAAAATAAAATCTTTATCTTTGCTGCTAGAATCTAACTGAATCATGTATTGATTTAAGAATTAGAATTTTTAACTCTTCTGTATTGTTCTCTAACTTAATTTTTTTTTTTAAATTCAGTTTCAGTGGTATAAAGAAAGTAAGAGAAAGATGGAATAAAATTAGAACAAGAAGGATAAAAAAAAAAATCAAGATGGAGATGAAAGAAAAAGTATGGCAATGAGGGAAAAATTGCAAGAATAAGGAGAAAAATGGAGGGAGAGAAAGAAAGTTTGAATAAAATCAAGGATAAAAGAAAAAGTAAGATGGAGATAAAAGAAAAAGAATGACAAGAGAAATTGGGAGTATAACAAGGGGAGAAAAATGGAGAGAAGGAAAGGAAGGAGAAAAATGGTGAAATGGTGTTGAAAGAAAAAGAATGGTAATGAGGAAAAATTGGGAGTATAATAAGAGAAACAAAGATCTGGGCTAAGAGTAAAGAAGATAGTTGAGGAAGATGAAAATGAGAGATGGAACATGTGGAGGAAGGTGGGAAATAACATGAACTTAGATCAAGAATGAGACAGAGGAACATGGGTTAGAATGGTGAAAAAATATAGTTTTTGAATTTCCATTATAAATTAAATTGTTTTGTTTTTGAAAGTTGTACAAATCATCACGGAAATATCTGATTTTTTCAAATAGTGAATACATATAAAATTTTGAACATAAACTCTCCCTTTGTATTGGAACTGAAGTATAGTTTTACATATATCTATCTTTATAATTTTTCAGCATTCCTGTTCCGGTATACTCTGGTATACTCTGGTGTACTGTGCAATGTACTATGGTAAAGAAAGAAAGAAAACCATTTCTGTTATTGATTATGATAGGTGTATGAAGAAAAAAAAAGGTGATTGAAATGTAAAAAGAACAACAAAAACGAAATACTCTCCTTCAAAATGGATGAATAGTTTTCATTTCCCATCAGTTTGTGAAGCAATTTCAAAAAGAAGAAACAGAGTAGAAATTCCAAACACAATACTCAGGGGAATAATGAAAAGAATCTGAAATGGCACAAAGGATATTATACAAGAGTGCATTATTCTTAAATTGAATATAATTATAGATGAAGAACTAGAAGAAGGTTGGACAGGGGGAGTGGAAAATGAAGAAGAGAAACAATAAGATGAAATGGAGATAAAAAAAAAAAGGGGAGATAGATAAGAACAAAAGGGAATGGAAGAAGCTGGATATGGAGAACAACAAAATAGGAAATATTCAAGAACATGGAGAAATCAGGAGGAGAAGGAAGTTGAGAAGGAGGAGAAGAATATGGGATAGGAGGGAGAAAAAGATGGTGGAGGAGGAATAGAAGAAGGGAGTAGAAGATGAAAAGAATCTGAGATAGAATATGTGGAGGAAGGTGTGAAATAACAGGAATATAGATCAAGAGGTGTAGGGTGAGGACATGAAGTGAAGAAAATGGAATAGAGAGGAATGGGAGGTGAGAAATAAAAACATTGAAAAGATCAGAAGAAAACAAGTGTGAGAAGAGAAAGCTGAAACAAGAAAATGAGAGAGAGGAATGGGAAAAGAGGAAAGTGAGAGGAGAAAATTGGTAAATAACGGAGGAAATTAGAAAGGGGAGGAGGAAGGAAGGAAGTGAGATAAGAGATGCAGATGGAAAAGAACAAGATGGATGAAGAGGAAAAATGGGTACAGGAGAAGATATGGAAATAGGTAGACAAGAAAATGAGAGAAGAATAAAATGAAAAAAGTTGAGTTAATCGAAGAAAAATATGGAATGAAATAAAAAGAAGGATGAAAAAACAAAAGGACGATGAAAGAAAAAAAGGGTGATGAGAAGAGAAATTGTGAATATAATAAGAAAAGCAAAGATCTGATAGGTAAAGAAGATAGATGAAAATGAGTGCAATCAAAGATATTAGAGGAGAAGAAGGTGAGGGTAAATCATGATGGGAAAGAGAAAATGAGGATAGAAAGAGGAAAAAACGAAGTGGGTTAAGAGAAAATGGTTAACGTAGGGGAAGTAATAAAGAAATTATTTCAGAAGAAAACGAAGAAATTGCTGATAATGAACAAGGAAGGAAGGAAGGATTAAAATAAGGTTTTATTGTGAAGTAAATAAAGAGAAAGAAAAGAGAGAAAGAGAAAAATAGTGAGAAAAAGGAAGAATTGAAAGGAAGAAACAAAGAACAGGAAGTTTTAAAAAGAAATGGAAAGTGAGGACTTCAGGCAATGGAAAAGGAGAGATCTAATATAAAAACTGACAAAGGATTATGGAGGAAGAAGAAAAATGACACTAGTGAGGAAAGGAATAATTCAGAAATGGTTTCTTAAAGAGGAAACATGGTCCAAAGACAAACATTAAGAACATATAGAAAAACCAGGAGATTACAAAGCAGAAATTAACAATTAACAAGAATATTAAAGAAAAATAATCTGAAGAAAGCAAAATGAAAGAGTGGAGACAAAAGGACTGTAAAATTTAGAAATTTTTCTTTCTTTTCATGCCAATTCCACTATGAAATTAACAAGAATCTGACATAATGTACCTTGCAGAAAACTTCATTGGTTTTTGTATTCTTTTAATAACACCTCTAACAAGAATTGAGCACTTAATTAACATTTCAAAATTAAGCTATCAAATCATTAGATGTTTAATTTGTCATTCAAAATACAGAATATTAATAACATGACTTTATCTACCACATTCTAAATTAGTGATTTCCTCTTTTAGCCTTGTTACTATTTGTAAATATTTGCCCATATATGAGCATATTGGAATTAATTCAAGGTCACAAAAGGGCTGGCAGGTAAATAAAGATTAGAGAAACTTTGAAGAGAAAGTAGTAATCAGTCTTTTGATTGCTACTTTGATATCCTTAATTAATCTCATTATGAATTAGAAAATTTCAAGGAAGATATTCAAAAAAGGCAAGAAAGATAACTACCTTATATTTCCATATATGAGATGCTCTTTAAATCCCAAAAAATCATCTTAAAAAATTGGGGTTGTCTTATAATACATTTCTAAAAAAGTAAACTTAAATTGAGTGACATTTGGTAGGCTGGCCTCGGTACAATAACCAATAATGTACATGAAAAGATTCATATTATCAAATAAACTGATGATAAAAGTAATAAAACCACTTCTACCTTATACAGAGTGTGAGAGATAAATTGTCATCTAAATTATGCAAAAACGAAAATAACACTAACAACTCATTTTAACAGATATATATTTACCAAAATTACACAAAAATATCTTGAAATACTAAAGGGTAAATTTATTCAATAAAATCACCATTGGCTTCAACCATCGCCTCCAGATGCTTTTGGGGTCTCCTGCAACTCTTTTGGGCAGTCTCCTTGTTTGAGTTGGTGAATACTGCCATAATCCTTGCTTTCAGTTCATCTTTGGTGTTTTAAGAAGTGTTGTTGGTCTCTTGCTCAACTGTACCCCATACATAATAATCAAGGGGGTTGTAGTTTGGAGAGTTAGGTGGCCAGATATAAGGGGTGATGTGGTTGTATAAATTGTCTGACACCCATGACTGGGTTCTCTTGCTTGTGTGGTGTGGTGCAGTCCTGTTGCAAGACATAGGGTCTTCCAGTAGCCATCCTCTTGATGTCGGCCTCCTTGTTAAGTCTGAGGCCCTGTGTGAAGATGGATAGAGGCATAACATTGCCATCACTAGTGATCATTCTAAACACAATAATATTGACTGGATATTTGGTTTTCATAACTCTTGGTAGTACATCTTTTGGGGGACACAGCAAGCCAATGGTTGTTCTTTGTGTTCACCATCTTATCCTGGTAAACATTTTTCTCATCTGAGAAAAACCAAAGCATGTTTGGTTGGATGGAATGCTTGCTCAAAAGCTTCATAGCATGGTCTTTCCTCTTGCCCTTCATGGCTTGGGATAAAAATTGGCTGTTTCCCATCTTGTATAAGAAATACTAAATGCATTCATGCACCACCTGCCTCATAAGAAACTCAGACATTCTTGTGTTCCTGGCTATCGAGTTGATTGACTTGGAGGGATCATTGTCAATCATGGCCGGATCTCGCCATCAAATTCAGGAGTTTTTTTCTTATCAGAATGATCAGAGTGAGTTTTCAGAGCTGCTGTACCTTCGTAATCACCATTAGACTCGTCTAACTATTTCTGAATCCTCTTTGCTGTCCTCAGATTGACACCGAAACACTCTGAAATGCTTGTAGTGGAGCTTCTGGCATGAATGCCAAGCAGTAGAGCATGCCATTTCCAAATTTCTGGCAGAGTGAATTGTGTCATGGTGCAGTCAATAAAAACAACGCACATGCACAAAATTAAAAATATAATATGGAGACAATTTACCAGTTGCATCTTGTATATTAGTGACATAACTTCATAATAAATTACCTATTCAAAGAATAATTCCAAATCAATGAAATCAACTTGTCTCCATGCAAGCTCAGCTGAGAAAAAGTAAATATCGAATTATGATTGCATTCACAGCAACCTTTATCTAAACTTTCAATAATCATCACAGTAGTGTTAATTACAGTAGTAATAACATTTAGGATAACATAATTTTAATTTCTCATTAAAAATTCATTATTGTCAATGAAGTATAAGTAAATGGTCATTAGTACACCAGGCTGTTTGTAACTGTTTAGATATTGGAAAAGAAGAATAATAATCAGTATTCACAAGAGAT
>OZ010578.1:111590390-111647890 GCA_963932145.1 Acanthosepion lycidas | reverse complement strand
AAAAATAGTAAAATAAAAATAAAAGATAATATATTGATGATGATGATAATAATATTCTCAAACCCAGTATCTATTGTATCTGAGACAGGGAAAACTATATTAATCTGGGTCAATGTGCTTGAGTAGGAATTAAATTCTCTGTAAGTGGGTGCTCATTAACTCACTTCTTTTGCTTAACAGATTGAGGTTGTTCATATTTTTAGGATCATAAACTTCACAAAGACATAAGCTACATTTATCACCTTTCCCACTGAGGAGTTTATCTTTCATTATGTAGTTCCAGGTGATAGTTGGGTATGTATTCTTGCTTTTTATTTTCCAGAAAAATTTAGAGAGGGCAGCACTGTTAGTATATTTAATATTGCTTAATATCATTTAGTGATCGTAGAAGCATGATTTCTAATGGTTTTCAGTAGAACCCACATAAAACTTCACCATTATAAACTAATGCTTTTTTCATACATCCGCTGCTTAATGGGTACGTTGTTTTTTTTTTTTTTTTTTTGTTTTTTTTTCAGTTACATTCATATATACTGGTTGATGTTAGCACAACTGTAGCTAACTTTGATATTGTTTTTATTGAAAATCATTTTTAGTGTTGGTTGAGGAATGATTGAAGTGCTTATAGATTAAATTCATAAAAAAATTTCCGATATCAGTTTTGACATTGTTGCTGAAGAGTAGGTTAAACCATACAATATTGCATTTACAACGTTTAGACTTGTTGACATCATTATTGTTATTGTCCAAGAACTTGTGGTTAATATTATGGTTACTTCATTCTAAAGCTTCTGCATATTTGCCTTTATGCTTGTCAAAAATATTACCGGAATTGGTAGATATCCTAAATTGGACTAATTTATGCAAATTGTTTGGTGTTCTAGGATGGTGGCTAGATTGTTTGCTGATATATTTATGGTTGTATATGGTTTATAAAGTCTATTAGATAGATCCAAGGTTATATCCAGGAAGTTGATCACTTTAGTGTTGTTGGTAGTGGTAATACTCAGACCGTGGTCTTTAAGGAATTTAATTAGACTTTTTCTTAGTTGGTCAGTTTTTTGTGCACTTGTTTTATGCAGGAGTATTATCTCATTGTCCTTATAAAGACCTGTGTTATTAATATTGAATATATATATATATATATATATATATATATACATATGTGTGTGTGCGTGTCTGTGTCTGTACTTGCCATCAAAAAAGAGTGTGAAAGACTAAGAGAAAAAGAAAAAATGTTAAGGGGAGAAAACTGTAAAAGAATAGGAATTAAGACTGACGTTAACGATTGACATTGCATTTAAATTTTAACAGATCAATGTTGAGTGGGAAAAAAAAGCCAGAAAACTTTCACAAGTGAGAAAAGAAACCGTTAGCATAAGACTTAGTTACATCAAGCCATTTCAACTGTAAAAGGACGAAGCCTAGCTGCCAATCTATTTCTGTGCTTAAATTTGTAAAGATACCAAGAGAGAAAGCTCATCAGAACAATTATCACAAAAATATATATAACAAAAGGCTATGGTGGTTATGTGAGTGAAGGCAAGATGCCAGACTAAGACTGATAACATTGCAGATTCTTCTTTGGATTTTATCAAGAATTTCTAAATATATAACAGAAGTACAAGACCAGATGTAGCAGCAATATTCAAAATTTTCTATTGTTATTATTGATGTGATAGTTTTATTAAAACTAAACAATACTATCATATAAAAATATTGCTTGTACTTTCATTCTTTAGTACACATATTATGCCCTACCATTGTCTCGGTTAACTGATAGGCCATTTTTTTTTTGATTGTGAAGATAGACTTGTAATTGCTTACCTGTCCCCCGTCTACAAAATAAAAGAAAGAATATATCAAAGGTGCTGTTTGGTTTTAGGAAAAGAAAGAACTCTTCTGTATTTAACATCTGCTTCAGTGAAATGGAAAACCTTGTCAATTTTTAATTTTTTTTTCATTTGTACCCTTTTACTGCATGGAATAATAATCTGTATTCATATTTAAGATTATTATTATAATTCTTTGTTAAAATTAAGATCAAATATTTAACAGGGTAATCAGGGAATTTCTATGGATATTTCATAGTCATTGAACATCCAAGGAGTTTATTTAATCATAAACTTGCGATTCATCAAAAAATTAAAATAGGCAAAAATGAAAATTACACAGGTATTTTTCTAATTCTAGCAATTTGATGAGCTTTCAACAATTGCATATTTAATGTTACCTCAAAAACAGATTTAATTAATACAAAACAAAATAAAAACAAACTAAAACCGAAAGCAGAAATTTCCATGATTATTTTAGGAAAGATAGTGGAGTCATTTCCTGTGGCATTCTCCAATGTGATTTTATTGATCCACTACCTCTAATTAGCTGGTCATCAATCACTTTTGACTTCATGCACCCTTTGGTAGGTTAAACATTTCATCAGAGTGTAGTTAACTAATCTCTTTGCCCACTTCAAAAGAGGCAAAGATTGATTAACAACATAAAGTTGTCTCCCATGTAGCCACTACATGAAATGTAGTTGCTATGTTGTTTTCTTGAATTGGCTAAAGATTTTGTCAGCAGAGAAAAATGGAATTGGCAAATCAAGTTTCTTTTCTGGTTAAGTCTGCATGTATTCACTTTGAGAATGGTATACAGCCACTGCAGCCAGTACAAAGTTTCATTACCAGGTAGCTTAACACAGATCTTGACTGTTGATAAAGAAAATGTGTACAGGTTAAGGATGCTTCTGTGTTACTGGTGCCATATATGTTGCCCTTTGAAATATAATGGCACATGGAATGAAACCAAGCATTTTTGACAAAATCACAAATAAAATAAGTTTTATGGCACATAGAACTCTTTCATTTACATTTAATATGAGAGTATTATTAAGTGTATGTTTCTTAGACAGTTGCTGAGAATATCATGAACTGAACATGTGATCAATGAGGAGTTTGTAAAGAAAATGTGATCAAAAAGGATACTTAACATCAGAAACAGACAGCTGAAATTTCTGGGAAATATTATGAGAAAAGAGTGCTTGGAGAATTTAACACTAGTAGGATTATGAAAGGTAGGAGATACAGAGGGGGAAAAAATAAGTAAATAAACTGCTTAATGAATTTGTGTGAATGGATGGCAGAGTGGGGACAAAGAAGGATGGTAGAGTCAAACACTTAGAACTACAAGGGGAAGAAAGCTATAGGGAGTTATAATTACTCATGTCCTGAATGGACATGGCACACTGAACAATGCATTGAGTACTGTTGCCATATATGGTCTGGTGCTCCAACTGTTCATCTCGAGGTTCTTGACAAAATCCAAAGACAGATATGCAATGTGATTGGTCCTGACTTGGCAGCTTGGCTGCAGTCACTTTCTCACAGATGTGATGTGGCTTCCTTATGTCTTTTCTACAACTATTTTCATGGCATCTGCCCTGACAAATTATTTTCACTGATGCCCCAACTGCATGAATTTAAGGGTGCTATTAGGTTAGCATCTTGGTCCCACCATTTTTCCGTTCAAACAGTTAAATATTACTAACTCTTCTACTCAAATGGCTTCTTCTCTCACACTTCCTGCCAATCAAACTCCTTTCCTCTTATCCCAGTTCTTTTTATTCTTTTCTCAATACTCCCTATACCCAGTCTTATCTTCACTCTCTATAACCCCTTGCACACCTGTGGCACTTCCACCTTGATAGGGTGAATGCTTATAAAAAAAAGTCATGGAATCAGGACATGGTACACAGAAAAGGATTATAATTAGTCACAGTACCAGTACTGGAAGTTTACAATATTAGAGTAAATATTAGTATACCAGATATATCAGTTTCACATATAAGATCTAGAAGATATATTCTGGGTGAAAAAAGGTCAGGGGTCTTATATGCCATGAAATAGTTTGTCCAACTAACTAAGCTACACAATCACTGTAAATGAAAACGATTTATCTTATTCTTTTATTCTTTTATTCTTTTATTCTTTTATTCTTTTATTCTTTTATTCTTTTATTCTTTTATTTTCTTATTCTTTTATTTTCTTATTCTTTTATTTTCTTATTCTTTTATTTTCTTATTCTTTTATTTTCTTATTCTTTTATTTTCTTATTCTTTTATTTTCTTATTCTTTTATTTTCTTATTCTTTTATTTTCTTATTCTTTTATTTTCTTATTCTTTTATTTTCTTATTCTTTTATTTTCTTATTCTTTTATTTTCTTATTCTTTTATTTTCTTATTCTTTTATTTTCTTATTCTTTTATTTTCTTATTCTTTTATTTTCTTATTCTTTTATTTTCTTATTCTTTTATTTTCTTATTCTTTTATTTTCTTATTCTTTTATTTTCTTATTCTTTTATTTTCTTATTCTTTTATTTTCTTATTCTTTTATTTTCTTATTCTTTTATTTTCTTATTCTTTTATTTTCTTATTCTTTTATTTTCTTATTCTTTTATTTTCTTATTCTTTTATTTTCTTATTCTTTTATTTTCTTATTCTTTTATTTTCTTATTCTTTTATTTTCTTATTCTTTTATTTTCTTATTTCGTCTTATTCTTTTGTTCCCGTTTTTGTCTCATTCCTTTTTCTCTATGACGTTAAACTACATCCGCATCCTGGGTATGACAGCAGGGAAAGCCTCAGATGGTGTTTTCAGAAAAATAATGTTGCCAGCTATACTTTTTTGAAACAATAATGTTGCCAGCTATACATTTAATTGTACTGTATATTTAATATATATATATATATATATATACTTATTTTGGCATTAAATGACCTACAGTGGTTGATATGCCATAAAACCCAACCAGCCAACCAATCTTTTTCTCTATTTTTATCTCATTCCTTTAGATATACAATCAGACATCTAAAATAAAATAAAAACTTAAACAATTGGTATTTTGCATTGTATGAAAACTTACATTGTGATTTCAATCTGAATTTCCCTGAAGGTTACCCAAATCAACAAACACCTGATGAGGGCCAGAAGGCACAATAACCGAAACACTGTGATAACAACAAAGATAAGGACAATAGTCACCATGTAAATAATGTAAATTTGATTGTGACTATTTTATCCTTCTTCAAAATGTTCAAAATAAATTTAATACAGTGAAAAACAAATAAAAATTTACTTACACTATATTTACTGTAGATAAACTGAAGTAATGTACAATACATATAGAGCTGATTTTCAAATTTGTTTTATACATTTACCACTCAGAACATTAGTGCATAAACATTTAGCAATAAAGTAAAAATGTTACAAATGAAATGAAAGTGACATTAAAGTTATCTGAAGCTGACTGACATAAACACATTACCTAAATAGTATACCTGAAATAATGGGCAAGTAGAACTTATATATATATATATATATATATATATATATATATATATATAGGAAAGGACATTGTGTTTATGTTAACAGTTGTATTCATGTTTAGGTGTAAATAAATAACTTTATTACATATTGATAAAATATTCTTCTTATTCGTGTCAGTCCCAAAGTAAAGTGAGACTAACAAAATAACTAGAAATGAAAAGAGTACTGAACAGTTATGTAATATCAGTCCTCTAATATGGCAATAAATGCTAGATTATCTTCTGATAGATGAAGAAGAGACTTCAATCAACAGAAATATGGTTCTACAGAAGAATGCTGAGAATACTATGGACTGAACATGTGAGTAACAAGGAAGTTTTAGGGAAAATTGAAAGAAGAGGACACTTATATTTAGAATACCATAGACTGAACCTGTGAGCAACAAAAAAGTTTTTGAGAAAAGGGAAACAAAAAAGACACTTATACTTAACATCAGGAAGAGATAGTTGAAATTTTTAGAGTACATCATGAGAAAAGAAGACTTTGAAACTCACAGAACAGATTGAAGGCAAGAGGGAGAAAGGAAACCAATGCTTAACCTATCTAGTGAGCTGGAGTAAATGGATGGTGGAACAAGGTTTTTTCATAATTGAAAACAGATGTAGCAACATTTGAATGTGTGAAAATATAAAATAAAAATTATATATATCTCAAATTTTCTAGAACGTATTTCTTTAAAATTTTATGTTTATATTATTCTTTTCCTTGATCAATTATTTGTCAAATGATCACAGAGGCTTGAAGATGAACCATTCTGGAGAGCCACTTCAGCAGTCGTTAAAAGTACGGGCACAAAATTCACTATATTTTTCACTTCACTATATTTACACTTCTCTCTCTCTCTCTCTCACACACAAGTAAAAAAAAATAAGATTTTTTTTAATAATTTCACCCCATGTAAGGCAATAAAGCCACAAAATGAAGCTCAAGATTTTTCTGCATTTTAAGTACAATGATCATAAACTTTAAAACCTTTGGTATGTAAAATACAGGAGAATTTAAGTAACTTGTGTGTTGTTCAGAAAGATCTAGAACAGTAGTTCCCAAACTTTTTTTTTTTTTTTTTTTTTTTTCTGTGACACATTTTTTAATTAAAATTTGCTTGGGAGTCACCAAAGGGAAGTCCTGGTGAAAAGGCACAAGTAGCTCTATGGGAAAGAGGGTTCAAAGAGATAACCATGGATTCAAAGTCAGAACATTATCATTGATAATTCTCTCCTCCAATTTGCAGACTCTAGTTACTATATTCTTGATATAATGCAAAAATAATTTCTCTTCATTTGTGGCACTTTATTTTCCATGTATTTGTCCAAAATTGTCAAGAATATCCCTCTGTTTTTCTTTGCCTTCAATGTACATGTGATTGCTAAATTCTCTAAGCCTTCTTTTCTGATTATACTTCCCCAAAATTTCACCTGTCACTTTCTAATTGTTGCCCTCATTTATTTATTCTTGGTTTCCTGTTCTTTTAAAAGTGATTTATTGCAAAGTGAAAAACAATTTTAGACAAAGTTATCAAATTATGAACTACAAAAGTGATTTATTGCAAACAGAAAAATTCTATTGTCTCTGAAATTGAAAAAGACAGTACGAATGTTGAAATGACAAAAATGCTTAACAGCAACACAATTGGAAGAGTGAAAAAATACACTGAAGAAAAAAACTGGTAATTTGTATAGAAGATCAGATAAGAATGAGTTGAGATTAATGACAATATGAAAATTGTTTGAAATTTAGAGTAGTGTTAACCCTAACAGAGATTTCAATTGTTGGAGTCTGGACTGAATTGATGAAAAATGTAATGTTAGTGCAATTATATGAAAAAGTCAATGAAAATTAACTTTTATATGTGAATTGATTTTTTTCTTTCAAATGATACCAAATTTAACCTCTTTGGTGTTACATGTTATAAGATATTGTTTCGGAAATCTATAGCTTTTAAAAAAAAAAATCTTTTAGATTTCTAGTGCCTCTAGTGAAGTGGTTACCAGGTGGTGCAGTGCATTTCACAGGTGTGACAGAAGAGGATAGCAGGTGAGGCAGAATGATTGAAAGATGATCAAAAATTTAGAAACTGTTTCAAAAAATTCACATGCCAAAACTAAATATGATTTTAAAATTTAAAATATTATTATAGATTACTTGTATTTTGTTTGTTTTGTTTCATGGTATATCAACCTCAATGGGTTATTTAATGCCAACAAGATTTTTATTGCTGGTGTAGAATATTGGTTAGCTTGCCAGTGGTCTAACACACAAGTAGGCAAGTGTAGCCAAAGCTAAAAACTGACTTGAGTCATTCTATGGAGAAATATATGGGTGAATAAAGACCATTCATGCAAATGTATTGGGCAGGTCCATTCTAGCAAAATGGACCAACCTAACTTGTGTATTAGGCAAAATGAGGTAAAATCAGCTGGCTTGCTTTACAAGGAAACAGAAGAAGGCAGCCAAGTCACTTGACTTCTACAGCTGGTAATAATTTGTTTTTTTTTTTTTTTTTTTTTGTTTTTTTTTACAAAGTTATTTCTGGTATTAAAACCTATTTTTACACTTTCATAGTGTTTTGACACCAGTTTGGGGGTTAACAATTTGCCCATAGCTGGGACCCTAACAGGTGCTACTACTCCATATCAAGGTGGACCGGGGAACACCAGCAATTAAGAGGTGGTTTCACACTCCTCAAAACCTCCTGATCGGAGCCCTTGCTGTTGCACATAGTTTATTGTCTCACCCAGGACACAAATGAAGTTTATCGTCATACCCAGGACACAGATTACTTGTAATTGCATGCATGAATCCCAGTACAAATAGTTATAAATAATTATTGACCGATTTTATCATTGTGATATTTTTACATTATACAAAGTACTAAGAATATAGTAACTAGTGTCTGCAAATTGGAGGAGAGAGTTATCAATAATAATGTTTTGAGTTCAAATTCATGGTTATCTCATTTAAATCTTCTATCTGTTTTGTATTTTTAAATGTATATTTTTTATCACATAAAATTTGGTGAGGCACAAGCAAATTTTCATGTCGAAAATGCAGCCCTAAGAAAAAAAGTTTGGGAACCATTGCTCTAGTCAATTATGTGATGTACATAAATAAAGTGCTTCCCAATTGCAGGGATATTCAGGTACTCCTTTATTGTAAATATATGAAAATTTTAGGTGCATTTACTCCTTTCTGGCATTAAAAGGTTAAAACTTTCATTCTCACATGTGTTCTTCATAAGCTTTTCAGCATTCATTAGTAGAACTGCCAGTGTCATTTGTGAAGTATTTGTTGTCATGGTTACATTCAGCAATAATAAATCTGATAAGGTCTTCCAGTCCTTTGATAATCAGCTCAATGTACATAAATTCAATGAGAAAACACATTTTTTTTCTTTCTATTCACTTAACTCATTCTTTGTTTTCATGAAAGCATTTTGTTTCTTGTACAGTTTACACAAATGATTGAGTGGAATTAATACTGATCCTTAGTTATCTTCCATGAATTTTAGATAATTTTGTTTTCAGCTTAGCTGTTTGGGGCTTATTAAACTGATTTTAATTAGGCTTTGTGGATTTTGTAATGAATCCACTAAGCCTAAAATCAAGAGAGATAAATTGACAACAACAATTAATAATGAAGGGAATGCAGCCTAGAAATAACTGAGATAGAGACAGGGGAAATCATCAGCTTGAAGAGAAGATTCTCTCAGGCCTGATACCTCCATTTTGAATTTTTGTAGCAGCCTAACAAAAAGATCAAGAATTCTTCCTATTTTTTTTTTTTTTTTTTTTTTTTTTTTTTTAAATATTGTCACTTTTATGAAATGATTATTTCATTTTAAAATTGATCATGTAATAAACTTTTCTCCAAATAGAGCAAATGTATGTTGTTATTTTATATATAGTATTTATCTCCCTGTGAAGCATCAAGATGTTCATCACTTCAAAGATTTAACAACACTGATTTATGTACAATGGCTGACTGTTAATCTCTGTTGCAGTCCAGTACTGGGTATGATGATAAACTGCATCCAGCAGCAAGGCCTCTGATCTGGAGTTTGGAGGTTTTGTGGAGTGTGGAATCACCTCTTGTTCGCCCTGACACAACACAGGTCAACACTGATCGTGAGACCTGGGAAACCATTGTTGCAAATTGGCCTTCCTGGCATAGGACCATAAGACAATGGGGACTGAGACTTTCAACCATCACTGACTCTCCTCTAGGACTTCTGCTCACAATTCTTCAGAAGTAGGCTTAGCCTTTACAGCCATCTCCACCCCTGCCACCAGAGGGGAGAAGTGGAATGATAATCCCGATGTCTGGATGCAAGCAGGTGCTGACTACTACTACTACTACTAAAAATACCTATTTATAGCAGAACAACCAACAATAGATTTTATCAGCTGAAGGCATACAATTACATTCAAAATATTTAGATTTCGGCATTAAATAACTCACAGAGGTTGATATGCTGCTAAACAAAATCAACCAACCAACAAACTTTGTTGCAGTCACCAGCTCAGGCACATTTTTTTCAACCTGCAGTAGTTTATACAGCAACTATTCTGAAGTCATTAGTTACTTTCTAGGAGAAAGTGATCAGCAATTGAACAAGGTCAGCACACTCAGACCCTTGGTCACGATGACTTGTGACATTGTGCTAGCACAAGCATTGACAACTTCTGAACAGTTTCATCTTTCAAATTTGCTCACAGATTTTTTTGGTTAAACCAATTGTGAAAGTGTTATGTATCAGTGTTTATGGCAGCCTAACACAGCCTAGACAAAAACGGCAGAAAGAAATTCATCGAATATTAATTATTCCAAAAAGTAAATACTCTTAAATTATTGGATTTCATTTTAATTCACTTGCCTGAATTGATATTTTATGAATATTAGCTTACTGGTACCAATCACAAGATTAGATGGTGGAAACAGAACTAAAAAGATTGTATCACACCAATTTTAAATATGAGAAAGGCCAAGAAAATCAGCATTCAAAAGCCTGGCTTTTACCTTTGTTTGAACACTTAAGATGCTGTTGTGTAATGTATATCTCAGTTGGACATAAAACAACCTATATCTAAAAATTTGAATAAATTTATTAACTGCAAAGTATTCAAAATAAGTTATTGGATTACCTGACAGAAGATTCAAACATGAATAGAAATCAGTTAATTCTCCTTATTTCTGGAAAGCTTAAAGTTTAGCTGTTTTCAACACTGGTATATCAAAAGAGACCTGTAAAAAGTCTAAGAGCTACTTGAGGTAGTGGGTTACAGAGTAAGGTAAGGGGCACAGTTTATGAGGATATATGGGGAAAATAACATGAGACTTGAACAGGTTAAGATTGTAGTGATTGGGTAGTCAGTTCCACAAAGAAGTGATTTATGAAAAGAAGTTCTTCAACTGGAACTTGAATCTCATCCAGGGAATGAGGGTAGTTTTCTACAATGTGCATGGCTTGGCAGGTCATAGTCGTGGAGATCAAAACTGAAGGAACTAAGGAATATCGTTTGCTTGAAACACTTCCCAGGGAAATCAACTAATAAGACATTTCATCTGTGAGAAAGGGATTTGTAGGGTGGAAAATAATTCATCACCCACAAGGATGGGGAGATAATTTTGGACTCGATCAAAACTGGAAAGTAAAGACTGGGCAGCTGCATTTTTTTTTTTTTTTTTTTTTTTTTTTAGCAGCAATACTCCATTTCAAGCCTGTTGTCACCTTTTATAAGGTAGAGGATAGCAGGAAAAATCAGGTAATTACTGGAGTGGCACAAGGAAATGACCATTTTTCCAGAATTTTTAGCAACAGAGCATATTTTCAAGTTCTCCTTAAGGTCTTTGTTTAGCTTAAGTCTCGATAGGCACTCAAGTCACTGGGCTTTACTGAGAGAATACCAGTTCATGGCAATAAGCAAAAATTCAGAGTTTGCTTGATTTGATTTGATTTTCAAAGTATTGAATATGACCAGTTTTTCCTCCACTGAGCTGTTAGAGCTAGTTCAGTGGAGAGATGAACTTCCAGGCTCTGCTGATGTAATATTTGACATATATCTTCTGATGATTTTTGTTTTTCTGAAAGACTTTGGGTGTTAGGAATTTTTCTTGGTTGCATCTGTGTGTGTGTGTGTGTGTGTGTGTGTGTGCTTTTGGCAATGACGGTGGAATGAACAAAACCCAAGTCTTGCAATAACTGTTCAACAGCAGTTACTTTTTAGTTGAAAGAGTGCAAAATAGTATTTTGCAGGGTGGTGGGAGTCTAAGTAGTTGTTTTGTGGAAAGAGATTTCTCCAATAGTTCTCATGGGAGGAATGAGAAATCTGAGTGTGAGACTGCTATGACAAGCCTCTTCTTCTACAGCAAGTGTTGTGTGCTGTTTTTCCTTTGGTAGGTGTCTCCAAGAGAGATTTCATTCTCCAACAATCTCCACCCCTGAATCTATGATACCGGGCCCTCCACTCTATTGCGTCTCAATTTTCATAAGGTAGTATTCATAGAAAATAATTTTATTGCAATATAGGTGAACAATTCAACTAGAAAAATTGTTATATCAGTACAACCAATCTAGATATAATTTAGAGAAATGACATAATAGATTCCATCTTAAATATATCAACAACTAACTTAAAAGCCGCCCTATTAAGTGGCATTTAAGCTAGCTCCTGTGGAGGTCTCATCACTATAGCTAAGGATAGTAGATGCAAAAGACCAATAAACTACAGAAGAACTCAAAATTGATCACTGCATTTAAGTATTCAATTAATGTTTAAGTTTACCTTTTAAAAGTTCAATGATAATTCTTTTGCTGCCACTTAACTTAAAGACGATTTGATGTACGTAGATCCTTATTTTCTGTACAAAAATTATTTTTATTTCATGGGTGACAGAACAGGAGACAATTTATTAGATAAAATTAATACAGTGTAAAGATGAGAAAACAGAAATCATTATTAGTTATACATTGAACATTTGAAGAGTTAGAGAAACATAATAGCTAATTAAGTAAAGGCTATATCATAGAATATAATATATTAATATATATTTTTAACCTAGCATAATCTGGCAACCCTGAATCTGAGCTCAATGAAAATTGTTCCTTGTGCCTAACTTTTCTAGGGCTTTTGAATGAGTTATGAATCATTGAAATCATACCAGTGGGAGCTGGGGAGTTGCTTGGACACACCCACGCAAACACTGTACTTTTATATATAAGATGTTTTATGACAATTTTTAACACATTCAACATTATGGATAAAAAATAGTGAATTTTACATAGTATTTTTTTCAAGATTTGTTCAAAAAACAAATTCATAGATTTGGATGCCCCTCCACCCCAAGACACCAGAATGAGATGAAAATCCATAAACATTTTGTACCCTTTAATAGTCAGTTGTCTTTAGTTAAATTTGTATAAATGTATATAGAAAAAAAGCAAATGCTGATAAGATAGCAAAGGTCACAAAGAACTGCTTGGGCCCCCAATCAGGTTTGCTTCCCCCACCACTAGTCAAGTAGTTTGGGGCAGTATGCACCGGCCCGGATTCAGTTTTCAGTTTCCTTATCCTAATTATACCTAATTTGTTGTAATTGATACATGCACGAAGGTATTTGAAGTGTTCAGTATTTATAGATTCAGGGTATGTGACTGACATCACTGCTTTCATTCCAATTCCAGATCATAGGTTTTGTCTTGAAATGGTTTATCTGGAGTTCTTCAACTTGGTAGAAAATCATTTTTATGATGTGAAAAAAATAAAAATAATTTTGATAAACCCTAATATTTAATGATATTTTCTGAATAATCAAACTTGTTCCTATCAATAAGAATGGGAAGTTTCTCTGGATTTTCACCTTTGAAATAGGAAAGTCAAGTTTATTGTTGTTACCCCCCTATAGAATTTCTAGAAGCACACATGTTATTCAACTTTATGACTTTTTATCATATTTCTAACCTTTGCTGCATAGTTTTAAAGCATCTCAAAATCTTTGGCCATGGGATTTATTTAAATTTTAAGAGTTTCTTGAATGATATACCAAAATATTTGTAACACCTTGCTTAGTGTATTTTATATATGTCAAGCTTGTAGTATGTATCATATAACACACACACATCTCTCTATCTATCTATCTCTCTCTCTCTCTCTCTATATATATATATATATATATATATATATAAAAAATATTTTTAATTTTCAATTCTAAGTGTAAGTTTGAACCTAATTTTAAATTCAAATTTAGATTATAGTACTAATATATATATATATATATATATATATAAAATAAATATTTAACAACACTTATAATAACTTATCAAAATAACACTATATGACAGAAATATTAAGCAGACTGTAAACAGCTCTCAGTACCTGAAGATTGTGTGGTGTATGAAACTCAGCCATATATTAGGACTGTGCTCCCAGGAGCCACGACTACCATCACCAAGTCACTCAAACTTGAGCATTAGAAGCTGGTTCAAGCAATGATATATTTACAAGTGATATAAATTATTAGGAGGATTTGATAATTATAATTAAGTAATTCATCGAGTCTGAAAGAAACCTCAACAGAATGCAGAAAGCACTGGACGGCCGTTTCATGCTATATTTGGGACTCATCAGCAGTGTGCATCCACTACCGAGAATTGAAACCTGGACATTTATGTTATAAGTCAAACGTCATACCACCTGTTCCAACGGGCCTTGGTGATGAAGAGGTAGCAAATCAGACTCAATATAATATGTAATATCGTTATAGAGAATCTCAGTTGAGTTCCACCATGGAATATGTGAGTGAGTGGCACTATATTGAGTGTGTATGTATGTATATATATATATATATATATATATAAAAACACAAGAGAAACAAAGAAAAAAGATCATAGTTATTATATATCAATTCTTTCATTAGCTGCAGATAGTATGTGCTTCCCTGGGTTTTTTGAATTCAGCATTGTCCTTCTACCTGACTGGTTGCCAACCAAGGCTGAAGAGTCCTGTTTGGTCTATTATTAAACCCATGGCTGGAAGGAGAAGAGATGGATTCATACCTTTCCCAAGAGTATTTTTTACATAAGTGAATGTAACAAACTCTGGTCTCTGATTTCGCATTACAGGCCATTGTTACACCACCTGCATATGCATAGAATAAACCAAGTGATCATTAAAGAAAAAAATGTAAAATTATTCCCCCAAAACAGCTATACCAATACCAAGCTTGACAATGAAAAAAACAGGGAAAAAAAGACGATAAGCAAAGACAGCTATCTCAATGAAAATGAAAAGTGCTGAATATTGCTAGAAATCTAATGAAGATGAAGTAGTACCAATAACATGTATAAGGAATTTGGTCGTGCTGTTGTAAATGGTAAGCAATGCCAAAATCCTTAAAAATGTTTAGAATGAACAATCCTTTTGAATGTTTCTATGCACTCATTCCAAAACAAAAATCTTTCTTGTAGGGCAGAAAAATACAATGAAAATTTAACAGAAGTACCTTGTCAGTCATTATTACAAAAATCTGTTCAAGAAAGGGATTGCTACCCAAATACCCAACTCTCTCCTTCCCCGACTACTCTTTTTACTCTCTACCCTCCCTCTCATTTGACCCCTCACCCTCTAATCTACTTTTCCCTGTTACCCCCTATCTCTCTCTCTCTCTCTCTCTATATATATATATATATATATATATATATATATATATGATACACACACATGGTATGATAGATAAATTATCTAAATTATGCAAAAATGAAAATAACACTGATATGTCATTTTAACATATTTACTAAAATTACACAAAAATATCTTGAAATACTAAAGAGTAAATTTATTCAATAAAATCACCATTGGCTTCAACCACAGCCTCCAGATGACGTCAGGATCTCCTGCAACTCTTCTGAACAGTCTCTTTCTTTAAGTTGCTGAATGCTGCCATAATCCTTGCCTTCATTTCATCGTTGAAGTTTTGTTGGTCTCCTGCTCAACTGCACCCCCACACATAATAATAAAGGAGGTTGCAGTCTGGCCAGATGTAAATGGTGAGGTGGTCGATGAAGCTGTCTGACAGCTATGACTAGGTTTCCTTGCTTCCAGCAGCCACTCTTGACCGAGGGCAGTGTTACCTCCTCAAGGCACTTGATGTAAACCTCCATGTTGAGTTTGAGGCCCTATGGAAAGATAAAAGGAGGTATTTCACCATCACTAGTGATCACTCAAAACACCTTTGTAATCACCATTAGATTCATTTAACTCTTTCTGAATCCTCTGCACTGTCCTCAGATTGACACTTAAGCCCTCTAAGATGTTTGTATTTGAGCTTCCGACATTAATGCAGCATGCCATTTCCAAATTTCTGGCAAAGTGAATTGTGTCATGGTGGTCTTTTTCTCACGGATGTTGCCCATCTGACCCTACTATACTGTTGAGTTGACAAAATCAAAAACAAAGTGCATGTGAAAAATATAAAATGGTAATAAATTACTCATCACATCCTGTGTGTGTATTTTATATATATATATATATATACACTGTGCATGATCTCCTTCAGTATGGTAAGTTTTAAACTCTCTCCTTGTAAAATCATATTTATTCTTCTCATGAATGATGAAATGGTTCTATCAAAAACAAAATATACAATTCCAGTTGAGTCTGTTAAATTCACTTATGAGCAAATACTCTCTATGGGTTAATGAGTAGGACTTGTATCATTAAATCATTATTAACTCCAAAAAATTCTTTCAACATAAAAATATTTTCTTACTTTATCATGGCCTTTCTCTCTTTTAAAAGCCATGCCTCTTCAGGTTGTAAGCAGTTATAACTCTCCACAGTTTCTTTTCCCTTATTATCTCCAAAATGCCGTGAGTTCTAGTAAAATTTCCCAGATTAACTCTGTGGATAAGACAAATCTGAGAAATTTTACTATATTGTCGACATAGAAAACAAAAAACAAACTCTTAGTATGAAGGAAGTTATCATTAGCCAGAAAGATGCTTATGCATGAGCATCTCTCTCTCTCTTTTAAATTTTGGATTTAATGTAACTATGAAAGCAAAAACATTTTGCTTTCATTATTTGCCTTAATAAAGTCGGAAGACGAAACGCATCAGCAAAACCTAAGATTTTTTACAATTGTCAGTCTTATACTAATTTGTCTTATCCACAGAATTGTTCTGGGAATTTCTACTAATTTGGGAAATTTTACTATATGCACTTATCCAAAGATTAACAAATGGATTTTCAATTATATTCAATGATTCACCCTGGTGATGACCAAATGTAAGCAACATTACTAATGTAAGTAATGTTGCTTACATTCTTCATCTACTTAGGCTCTACATTGAGTTACCTCCATGTTCCTTATCCCTTCAGGTCATTGGAGTTCCTGGCTCTCCACAACTTCCTATTCTTTGTTGTTCTGAAAAATATTTTTTTTCTATCCCTCCAACTTCCTGTTCTGATATATTTAAACCAGCTTAAGTAGTTTCTCATATACGTCATCCTTTGTATTCTCAGTATCCTTCTGTAGAACCATATCTCTGTTGCCTGAAGTCTCCACCTGATCTGTCCAGCATTCACTTTCTCTCTTTTCTTTATCTCTAAGGAAATGTTCCTGTTTGCTACTCGAAAATTTTATTGGTAAACTTCTTTTCTGTTCAGGATATGAGCAATCTTCGTTCTCCACAACTTTCTGTCCTTTGTAACTGTTGGCAAGTTTTGCCCCCCCCCTCCATTATCCCTCACACTTGATGTTCTGCCATTCATTTATTTAAGCTTGTAAGGGTAGGTTACTCATTGCTTTATTCTGACCCTCTTAATAAACAGGAACTCTGAAATGTATGGGTTTGATATATGGTTAATTAAATATATATCAGTAACATTCACAATTATGTAAAAAGAGATGTTTTTATATAGACTGATATTTTTATTATTAACGAGTAAGTTTGAAGCCAGTTACCTGAAGAAGTGGTACCATATTTCACTGCTTTTGAGACATTTTGATGCATGAGACACTTCCCCAAATTTTGGAGGACGAAATATGAAAAACATTTTTTACTTGTCCTCAATTTTACCTACTAAATAGCATATTTCAGCATAAAAACCTGATTAATCAAGACAAATTCAACACTGACCGAGAAGTAACAAATTTATAGTACTTATCTGGACACTATTTACATTATTCAGACTATTGTCCTTGAGGACACATGGCACAGTGAATAAAGGCGTTAGTTAGATCCAGTGACAGGACCCAAAGAGTGTGATTTCAATACTTGGTTAAGGCAGTGGAGAACTTGGAGAGGGGAATTAACAGGAGATAATTGACATCCATTAGACATGGCACGTGGAACTAAAACATATTACCCCTGTGAGCAAAATAAAGAGTTCAGTTTGACATTGCAACCACCTGAAAAAGGCCGGAGTGTACAACGGCCAAAACGTAATAAATATGGCGACAAAGATGAGGACAATAGTCTGAATAATGTAAATAGTGTACATAATTCATCATCTCAGAAATATAGACAGATACTAATTATCTGGAATGTAATAATTAGAAGAGAAATGAACTCCCATCAGTGATCTTCAGTTTATATGACAAAGGGTGGTTTTTGGTGATATTTTATAGGAAAAGAAAATGTGTCTTATAAACAGCAAAATTATAGTAATGAAAGAAACTTGTTCCCACCAATTCCAGGTCACCTTGACAGTACCCCATCCTGGGTATGACAATAAACTACATCTGGTAGCAAGGACTCTGATTGAGAGGGTTTGATGAGTGTAGAACCACTTTTTAATTGCTGCTGTTTCCAGGTCCACCCTGACCTGGGGTGGTAGCACTTGTTAGGGTCCCAGCCATGGGCAAATAGTTAACCCCCAAACTGATGTCAGAACACTATTAAAGTATAAAAATAGATTTTTATAGTAAAAATACCAGCAATACATTTGAAACAAAAAAAATATTACCAGCAATACATTTGGCTCTCGACATAAACCCTCTTTACAAAAATGTCATTGAAATCAGATCTACAAATTGATTTCTTATAAAGAATACATATTCTATTCATATGAACCTATCCTAAAAATCATATTGGCATTAAATATCCCACTGAGGTGTTGATATGCCATAAAACAAAATAAACCAAATTGGTAGTACAAAAACATAATTTAAAGGTATGATTTTTGGTATTATTTGTAACATTTTTTTTTTTAAGTAAAGGAATCTAAAGAAAATCATATAAATTAATATTATTAAAAAATTTATCAAAAAAGTTAATTCCAAAGTGAACCGCAGTGAAGAAAATTAATTAAAAGTTTAATTTATTTAACTTTATAAGGCTTAAGCCTTTAATCAAAAAATAAATGAATCAAATAAAACAAATTTGCTATAAGAAAATAGCAACTTTTGTAAAAGACAGAATGGCTGAAGATTTTGTTTCTACTTTTGACTTTTTATTTTATTTCTCAGAAGTCCTGGAAATTTAGACATCATTGAAATTTGGATTTTAAAAGAAATTGTTTCCACTATATTTTTTTCTAATGACAGGAAATTGTTAAGGATATTGTCAGGGTAGATTGTTCTGTCTTTGAAATGGTTCAAGAACAAGATAGAAAAGGAATCCTGTTTGGTGCAGAGGACATGGACGTTGACTTTGAAGTTAAGGAAATAAAGAAGTAATTGTAGAAGTGAACTCTTAGAAATGGTTAAAGAAGGAAAAATACAGAAGAATTAGTGAACAATTATGCAACAGTATAGCAACTTGTAATTATCAGTTTGCTTATTAGTAGACAGAAGTGTTTGCACTTGTATGTGTTATATATCCTAGTAAAGTATCTCTTAAAAATGACTGGATTATTTATGGAATATTACCATATCTGTTTAGTATGATGTGTCACTCACTGGACCTCATCCAAAGATCAGTCTAATATCTGTGTATTCTGCTAAGGATAAACATGTCCCTTCTCCAGTATGTTTGCTTTGGGCCTAAAGTAGTGATTCCCAATGTGGGCACCCAAGAAATTATAAAAATGGGCCTGGATGTGCAAATTGAAAAGAGAGAAGACTTATGCCTGAAGCTCGACCAAAGCTCAGAAGTTCAATCTGATAAGCATCGTAGATTTTTTTTTTAATTACTATCACCCCAAGCAAGTCAGTAAAGCCACTAAGACACAAGGGGTTACTGGGTATGGAAGTATTAAAAAACAGAAACATTACTAAGGAGTGAGAACAAAAGAAGAGTAATCAGGAGGACAGTAGATAGCAATTGACATTGCATTTAAATTTTTTAAGTTGACTGGAAAGCATGGAACCAGGAGAGAGTTCCACAATCAAGAAGTGTGAGAAAAGAAATTAAATTTTTTTTTATAGTTGTTGTTATGTGTTTAATTATGTTATGGTTGTCAGGATTATTTTATTTGTGGATTTTTAGATTTTTCTTCTGTATATGTTGTCGACTTTGTGTTTGGCATTGTGCAGGAAATAATTTGGATATTGGAGGAGTGTTTTCAATATATTTATCTTCTTCAAATGGGAATTGAGGTGGGTTTATAGATTCTAAGGGTTTTTAAATAAAAGCCTATAATTAATCTGGATTTTATTTTATTGGAATAAATTTGTTGCCTCTACTATTGCTTATTGTCAGGTATCCCCAAAAAGCTTTGGCACATGGCCAAGTCATTAGAATGTTTATTTTCTGTACATCAATAGACAATTTGTGCCAGCTGTTTTGTATATACTTGTCTCTGTTCTGTTGTTGTTGCTATCTCGTTTGATGATAACTTTATCTCTTATTTTTTTAGGGATGGTGTTCATGAAATTTATATCAAGATTGGACAAATTTTTTTTTTTTTCAATGGTGGCTGTTATGGAGCTGGTATGTATTTTTTCTTTTGCTATTTTTTCAATTGATTTCACCCCAAGCAAGACGGTAAAGCCACTAAGACACAAGGGGTTACTGGGTGTGAAAGAATTAGAAAGCAGAAACATTACTAAGGAGTGAGAACAATAGAAGAGTAATCAGAAGGACAGTAGATAGTGATTGACATTGCATTTAAACTGTTATTTTCTACTAAATTTTGCTTTTGTAAATAAAATGTATATCCTGTTACAGGGAAGTCTGATTTGTGCTAATGTAGGCCTGAAATATTTTTGCACCAAAAATGGGCCATAAGGAATAAAAGGTTGAGAAACCTTGATATAAAGTATAGTCCACTGGATGAAAGCTGATGAAAAGTTCTCAGTCTGATCCACTTCACAAAATGTGATCTTTTTTTTTTTTTTTTTTTTTTCACTGTATCTGTTATGTTTTTTTCATTTGTTTCCATTGACTGAACCATGTTAATGTGAAGAGCAGGACTGTTCAAGTGTTAAACTCCATGTCAGCATGAAGTTCCCATTCCCAGAGAAGAAAAAAAGCAAATAGAATGCTAATCTAACTTGATTTGATGTGTGGGTGGTGTAATGGATAGCAGCTTGGAATGAGAATTCAGGGAACCAAGTTCAAATTCCAGTCACTCGTTAAATTCACTTACTCAGATCCCCTTGGGAAAGGTATGAATCTTTAAATCATTAAATAGTATTACTTGTATCTGGAAAAAATTCTTAAATAGATAGAATTATTTTTACAATCTAAAATGTTTCAAATCTAAATAACACACAAAGGGTTAAGTTGTAAAAAAACAAATCAGTAAAAAAATTGCTGAATAAAGGATGTGTTGTTTATTTTTTTTTGGTTTACTTACTTATTTTTGTAAGTCAATTCACCCCAAGCAAGGTGATAATGCCACTAAGATGCAATGGGCTACTGGGAGTGAAAGAGTGAGAAAAATTCAGAAGGAACTGGAAACACCATCCTAAACCCGAAAAAAGGGATAAAACTGTACTCTTGTTCAAAAGACTGGAGAGGAGTGTGAACCAGACAGTAATCAAACCTATTTATAAAAACAATGAAGAAAGCTGAAGCAAGTTTACTTTTTTGCTAAACCACATATGTACTCAGAGGGGGCTAGCAAGGTGTTTTGGAGAAATTCAGGTTTGGGCAACATTGAACCTTGACACGTGCAAAAAAAGTGGTGCATCAAAAGGATGTTTTTTTCTCTTGACACCTGCTATTACTGTACACTCCTTTGACAATGTTTATTTTAAAAGGCCAGGTATATAATTTTAATAAGAACAGAAATATTACCTACTGTTTAGTTGTTAGATTGCTTATTTAGATGATTAATTTTATATTTACAAGATTATAAAAATGAACTAACAACAATGGAATATTTATTTACCATTTTATAAAGAAATATTCAAACAAATCTTTTTATTCAAAAATGTCTGAACTCTTGAGAAAGAAAATTTAAATAAACATGTGATTTTTTTCCAGACATTTTACATTTTCTTTTTCTGCATCAATTTTTTTCTTTTTTTTTTCTACATAATCATGACCAAGGATGTCTAATCAAATAAAATACCTATTAAAAAAAAACAAAAAAAAAAACAGTAAAATAATACCTAGTAAAAAAATACCCTGTAAAAAATTCTTATAAAAAGAAAAAAAATACCCAGTAAAAGTAAAAAATAACAGTATAAAAAATACAAATATTACATTATACTTTGTCTACATAATTTCATAATTTTGTTAATATTTATAAACTTATGAATGAAAAAAAAATTTTCATTTATATATTGATAAATATTGCATATACCAAGTTTCCATATTTTTATAATCTTGTAAACAGAATTTAACAACTAAATTTTGAGTAATATTTTTATTAAAATTCTAAACATGTTTTTTAAAACCATAAACATTGCCAAGGGAGTATACAGTAATAACGGTGTCAAGAGAAAAAATCATTTTGACACACAGGTCTTGAAGGTTAAATTTTGCCCAGTTTTGAATGTACAGACTATTAATACTATTATATTCACAGAATCTTACTAGATATGCTAAATTCCTGTTTTCAAAAGTTAAAAAGAATTTGTAAGAAAGGAATTAACAGAGCAATATTTCAATGAGCAAAATTTAGAGGTTTTTGGATGGATGAAACAAACTTCAGAAATAAGTCAAATAAATTTGAGGTGAATAAGTTGAATAGCATATGTTTCATGATTCTCAGTCATATTTTTTTACAGTTCAGAACTTTTCAACATCCTCTTATAAAAATTATTACACATAAAAATCCAAACAAAGCACTTAACTGTAATGAGAACTCCAATAATCAATTTTCGCACTTCTTATCATCCCAACAACAAAAAAAAGAATGGAAACAGAAAGGATTACATTGATATTTTATTTTTTTTAAAGATAAATACAGAAGTTATCAACAGTTACGACAAAAGTTTTGATTTAGTCAAGGCTAAAAATCAAGGATTTTAAATCACAATTTGATCTGTGACAAGGAAAGACAATACCTGATGGTTCTAATGTACTTGCAGAAAAGGTCATTCATGCAATCTTGAAATGGATTTGAGTTTTTTACATTTGGATTTTCTTTACTGGAAATTTTGGAATAAAATGAACAGCATATAAGGTCCGTCTATATTTCTAAGATGAGGTGTTGTAATTATTTACATTATTTAGAGCATACAATGGCCGAAACATCATGAATATAACAATAACGATGAGGACAGCAGTCCAAACAATGTAAATAGTATAAATAGTTACAATACCTCATCTCAGAAATATAGACAGATATTGAAGAAGGCCGAAGAGTACAACAGCCAAAATATCATTAATATAACAATAAAGATGAGGACAATAGTCTGAACAATGTAAATAGTCTAAATAGTTACAATACCTCATCTCAGAAATATGGATAGATCCTGAAGAAGGCTGGAGCATACAATGGCCAAAACATCATGAATATAACAATAAAAATGAGGACAGCAGTCCAAACAATGTAAATAATATAAAGAATATAAGGTATAATCAAATATATTCTTGTTTGCTTTAGGATTAGAGTGATTGGTGAGTCCTTTGATATTCAGTGTCATAAAAAAAAAAAAAATGTTCATTTATAAGGTGGATATTAGTAGCAGTCTGGAGAAATGTCTCTTTTGACCTGGTAGTTGTGAGTTGGAAAGTCAGCAGTTGATAGTAGTTGTAGTCATTTTAGAAATAGGTCAGTGCCAATCTACTGTGTTTTTCTCAGTTCTAAGCAGGGCAGAAATATCATTAGCAGATGACCTCTTAGCTACTTCTTCATGCATTATTCATGGCTGGTTTCTCAAGGGTAGCATCATTTGTTCTGTCCTCTCCTGCTATCCTCCTCTTTATAGCTCAGAGGTGTACTTTTGACCAGTTTCCAACATTCTGGTGGGAATATTGGTTTCAGCTAACATCAAAAGTCTCTTTGTATTAATTTTTTTGATTGGACAAAATTATTTTATTTTCCCTCGTGTTTTCTTTTTTTTCATGGTATGAAAATTGATTGAGCACTTTCTTTTAAAGGACCCTTTTTCATCTAACGCTTTTTTATATTTTAAAAAAACTAAAGAACGCTATTATTTTCACATGACGTTGGGTGTAATAGAAAGTAGGGAGGTGGATGTGAAGAAGAGGGAAGAGAAGAAAATCAAGTATATTGTAAATGTATTGGTGAGAGGGTTAAATTTTTTTTTTTTTATCCAGCCTCGTATGCACTTAAGAAAAATTGAATATGAGGCTGGATAAAAATAATATAATTTAATCCACACCAATACAATTGCTTTTCTTCTTTTCATCCTTCTTCTTACTTCTTCACATCCTCCTCCTCCACTATTACACCCACCATCTAAGATACATTTTTTGATAAAAAAACTAATGTACATTTCAATTGTTCCCCCACTGATACATTTGCACCTTCTTCTTCTCTTTCTATTACACCCAATGTCATGCATTAGTTTATTTTTGAAAATAATAATGTAACGTTCATTTTTTTTTTTTTTTTTTTTTGTAAAAATAAAATAAAAATGCATTAGGCGGTCATTTGAGGAAAATTGCCTGAGGATACTGTAAGGTTGAAAGCAAGTTAGCAGATTCAATTGACCACCTGTTTTTTAAAGTGTGTATATATATATATATATATATATATACAAACACAAGAACTTGTTTAAACAAGTTTTGTTACATTTATTGCAAGTGAAAACAATGAATATAAAACAAATGACAATGCATGTATTAACAAAAGGAATTACCTGTGTCCACAAATGTAATAAAAGGAATAAACACTAAAGCTAGTTATAAGAAGAATGTGCACATGCAATAGACACATGTGTGAAAGATCAAAAGTCAAAGGAGGACCAATGAAGCGAATGCACCTCAGTGACAGTGTTCTTTATCAGCATCAGACTACATCTGCAATCAAGTTAAAAAAAAAATAAAAAAAAGCAAGAGAAAATATAAATCCTTATTCCATAGTGTTGTAACCTAGGAAAGGTTACTGAATAGAATAATCACACAAATGTCGGTAATGAACGATAATACTTAGAACAAGAACACATATAAGATTCACCAGCAGTGTGTATAAGAAGTAGTCAACTGCTAGAAGTGAGTCAAGTGAATTCCACAATGAATCTCTAACTGCACACCAACATACAATATTTACTACTGTATTTATGTGAATGGAGACATACCCATTATCGTCTGTAGGTATGTTACAACACAGACTTAAAGAGGACCCCCAAGCAGACGTTTTGGCAAAGGCAAGTGGGATGACCCTCAAATTCAACCAAGATATGTTTAATTCTTGTATTTTTTCCCAATTCTTGAATGTTGCACATCAGATAAAAATTTTGAATAAAGTATCTAAAATTCATGTTTTTGCCCTATTTTTGTTTTAATGGCTGAATTAAATAGACACACACACACACACACACACACACACACACATGAATCAAAATGCTATAACCACTTACCGAATAAAACAATGATCATCTATGTGTAAAACAACTTTCATTCAGACATAACTTTTACAAGATCTTTTAAAAGTTTGTGCTGTGATATGGTTCCTGCATATTTACTTCATTTATGTTTTGTGGGCAATCATGGCCCTCCACAGAGTTTCCTGTCTTTTGTAACTCTAAGCTTTGTGTCTTTACCATGCTTCCTAGCCCCCAGTCTGCCAGCCATTTACAGCAACTTGTTAGTTAACTGGCAATGGTTCTGCAAAGTGAACTTATTGATCCAACATATCCCACAAAAATTAAATGGGATTCAGTTCTACGTGGTTCAGTGTCCATGGCAAAACTGATACGTGTGAAGTATGGCAAAGTACATTGTCCTACCAAAAATTGCCATTTCTGAAGACATGCATTTTTTGTTTTGTTTAATGACATATCAACTCATCATGGGTCATTCAATACTGGAATATAATTTTCTTGTGAGCTTTGAAGTAATAGAAATGTTATTCTGCTTTCACAATTGAATACATGGTAGATGCTTCACAGATTTTGTGCATATACATGTTTGTGTGGACATAATTACTAGAGGTAGTGATATGTGTGTTTTATGTTTTGTTGACGTAATATTTTGGAATACAGTTTGATTTCTGTAAGAAATTTTAGAATATTATATGGATTAATGTTATTGAAGTCTTTTTTGTGTTGGTTGATTTTGTTTAGCAGCATATCAAACTCTATGGGTTATTTAATGCCAAAATATAAATATTTTGAAGACAATTGCATGCTTTTAACTACAGATAAAATGTATTGTTAGTCATTTTGCTATAAATAGGTATTGTTGCTCATTCTACTATAAATATTAGGTTGGTGCAAAAATAATGTCGGTTTTTGACGTTAAAAATACATCAAAAACCGACATTATTTTTGCACCAACCTAATAGGTATTGTTGGTAATTTTTTATGTAAAAATGTATTGCTGGTATTTTTATCATAAATATCTAATTTTATACTTTCAGTGTGTTTCAATTTCGTTTGGGGGTTCACTATTTGCTCATAGCTGGGACCCTAACAGGTGCTACCACCCTGGGTCAGGCTGAACCTGAGTATAGCACCAATTAGAAAGTGGTTTTATGCTCCTCAAAACATCCAATCTGCTGATCAGAAACCTTGTTTCCAAATGTAGTTTAACCTCATACCCAGGACTACTGAAGAAACACGATAAAGCCAATAAGATGCAATGGAGTAAAATAAAAGCTCATAAAATATTCAAAATAGAAAAGTGGGCCTTCCTGACAAACCCAGTGAATCAAAATACATTTTCTGTCTCACAGCTACAATTAATTGAAAATAATTTATCTAAACTCAACATAAAATTTGTTTCAACTACTTCAAAAACAATAAGACTTAATTAATACAAATCAAAATAATAAGCTAATAATTACTACAAAGAATATATAGGAGAAATCTCAATAAATTTGAATAAAAGGTATGAACACAAAAGGGATCTTTTATAAAACAACACACTAAATACATTAATTGCTTATTTTAATGAGACTGACCATACTTAGGATAAAAAATAATGCAACTCTAATTAAAAGAGAAAACAATTTACCAAGACAAAAAAAGTTTACAAATTTTTTTTATTTGCTAGTTATTCAACATTAAATTTGTGACCAGATTTCTTTGTTTCTTGAATTGTCACAATGTCGGATATTTAATGGCAAAAGCAATGAAAACAAACAAAAGGAAAAATAAACTAAATGAAATTGAGTAGATGATATACCCAAAACATATATTTAAAAAACAAAAATTTAATTTAATGCGCAGATGTAGACGCATCAATGTAAACATCACTTTAGTCTGATGAAGTTCTAAAGGATGAAACATCACACAAAATCTTTTGCCACTTTATTATACATGTTTTTCCCCTAAAATTGGGAGTGAAAAACTGAGAAAGCATTACTGAACAGAAAGGACACTAGAAGAATGGCCTTTTTTTTTCTTTTTTTTTTTTTTTTTTAAATGATAGATAATGATTAATGTTGCATTTAAATTTTTGACAATCGTAGTTGATAAGAATGCAAGAAGCTGGAAGAGAGTTCCTCAGGCGAGAAGTGTAAGAGAAGAATCTATTAGAAAAAAAAAAAACTTATGTTGAACAATTTCAACAGTAAAATGATGAGACCTAACTGCCAATCTCGTACTACATTTAAAATCATGAATTTTAGGTACTGAAGTGAAAAGTTCTTCAGAACAATTGTCATGAAAATATTTATAGAAAAGGTACACTGTTATGGGAAAGTGACTGAAGTCAAGATGTCAGGTCAGGACTAATAACAATGTAGCAATATGCAATGCATGAATGAATGGTAGACCTATAAATGTGTAAGATAGCTTTTGGCAAGGAAAATTGTCTTGCATGACACAGTAAACCAACTCTCTGACCAGTAGTCTCAGCAAATGACTCATTCCAATTTATATGAGCAGAAAATGTGAAACCAAGCAGGTATGAAAGAGTATATTTGGTCAATAATGATATTAAGGTGGATAGCATGCAATATAAATGAACAGTGTTTACCTGTGGAATGTTGCTCAATCACCACACTGTCTCCAATGAGTCTCATCAGAAATAGCAACTTTGAACCATTCATACACAGTCCAGCTCTAAAAATTATATTGTGCTAGTCCCATGTTACTTTGGGACTAACATGAATAAGAATAAAAACATTTCCAACATTTAATAAAGTTATTTATTTACATTTAAAAACATGAATGCCATGATTAACATAAACACAGTGTCCTTTCCTATATATAAAGAATATGTCAGGTGGACTTACCCATCTGGTGGAGTGAAATAGGACGAAACAACTTGTATTTTTAAACCTTTGGTAACTCTTCTCTTGGTGGTCAGCTTTTTCCAAACCCACATGGTTTAATTAATCAATAAGAGACTGCATCATACCATGTGACCTATCTCTCTATATGAGAGCAGATGAATTTTACAGACCCAACAATTACATATCTATTGAAAATGCCTTCAGTGAAAGACACTAGTTAGTATGGATACTCTGAGAGACTACAACTGCTTCCCCTCATATACAAGGGTCAATATTCCACATTGCTATTGCAATGCATTCCTACCTTCATTTTAATTAATTTTCCATTCTCACAAGAGCCACTCAAGGTAGAGGTTTACTGAATTAAATTTTTCTTTGGATATAAGAGGAAAAATATATGTAGATCATGAGAATATATAGGATAGATGACTTCAGACTTGATATTATAATTGTAGTGACAAGTAAGCATCCTCTTGGGAGTCTTTTTAATGTAACAATTATTTGGATGTACCTGTCAATAAAACTTCCTTCTTAGCATTGGAATATAAAAGGAATGAGGATTATTTGTTCCTCTGTATATGGCATTGCAAGTTAATTGCAAAGTTTGGAACTGGAGGTACTGGAGCACATTTGATTATTTACTATGGAAATAGCAATTGCTCAAACCACTGCTAATAGATACTCACTACATCTGAACATGAGTGCTTGGAGCTAATCTTTTGAACAAAGTTGCTCAAATTATTCAAAATTACGTAACTATGTCCCTCAACACATTTAAGACTAGGTTTATCTGCTTTTATACCTCTGCCTTACCAGCTATGAGTTAAACAGCAGAGTAGACTGGAATTTGTACATGTAGTTGACCACCAGTGTAGGAAAAAACAACTTTAACATATAAATTGGTTTTGAATTCAATAAAACCAGGAGTAATCCTTAAATCTCGCTCTAAACTTCAGTAAAGAGATAATTCTTGAGTTATCAGAGAACTGCTCCACCCTGAGACATTGGGGTATGTAGCCCTGGTGAGACACACGTTAAACAACAATTGAAAAGATTACAGTATTCACAATTAATTATGACACATTAACTTTGATCACAACTGTAGTTGAAATAAAACAAAAGAAAGATAACATTGATATGTCACATTGTTATGAGACAGTAACTATTATTCTTTTTACATGTCACTGGTTATATTTTGGCACAGCACTGTCTCTGACAAGTGGATATAATCTCTGTGAAACTTACAATAAGTACAGATATGTAAATACTTTATTTTATTTGTCATCATTAATGCTCCATCTCTTTATATTGAGTGCTATAATTACAAAGATCCTTAAAAGTATTGTTATCTATCAGAAATAGACTATTCATGAGCGTTTCTTAAATTTAAAAATTTTGAAAACTAACATTTTTTTGCTCTTGTCTATAAATACTTGTTAGATAATTAAATCCTTGCATTTCCCTATGCATATGCCTGTGTCCATCAGAGAATAAAATGCATTTCCTAAGATAAATTTTGCTTTTGACTTTAAATATTTGCACTGAAGTCATGTGAAACTTGGGTTACAACTAGAACCATCCTCTCATAGGATTTAATATTTGTCAATCATTTTTTGCTCAGTCTAGGCAATCAAGGCTTTGAATATGTGGTCTTTCTTCCTCTTATTCTTTAAAAAGGCCAGAGTAGCTGTTAGTGTTTAATCAGAAGGGAGAATCAGGGGTTGATCTCCCCTGATTGGGTCGATTTGGTGATGGGGAGTATGATGTTGAAAGACCCGAAACTCCCTGATGAACCAAGTCAAAACATCACTGACGACCCCCTTGTGCGCCTACTTAAAAACGTATTTTCGAATGAACATTTTACTGAGAATGTAAGTTTGCCTATAGGAGTGTTTTTCTTTTTTGTTGTTTTTCTTCAAGACTTTATCTGGAAGAGTTTTAGTGTTTGACAAATTTTCCGTTGATTTCACAGATGGTTTTTGCTTTTCTTGAATATATATACACACACGCAAGTATATGATTGGTGTATACAGAATAAATTCCAATAACCAACAATTACTATTCTTAAAAGAGTGCTCAATATAGAGTAGAGCAGATATAATTATTTATTTAAAAATTATAACATAAATATGTTATAAAATCACTACAAAGATAGCCTTTTTGTTTCAACACCTCTGGTGTCTTATCAAGTGATGATGTTGATTCAACATCATCACATGGTAAGACACCAGAGGCGTTGAAACAAAAAGGCTATTTGAGTTACTATGTGAGAAAACGACATTATTTTTGCACCAACCTAAAATATATATATATATATATACAATAACTTAACAACGTTGAACCTGCAATAAACTTCACTTTTGAAGCTGAAACCAACTACACTCTTTTGTTCCTAAACATCATATTATATAGAAATAATAACAAACTCAATTTTGATGTTTACAGAAAGGCTACAAACAAAAATGATCTGAGATATATGAAAAAGAGGTATACATTATTGAATAGGTGGTGTGCTCTTGGTTAGATTGTCTGATTATACAAGGAAGGCTGAAGACTATGCAGCCTAAAATATTACTTCCTAAATAACAAAGGTGAGAATATTAGCCTAAATATTTTGTGTAAGAATGGCAGGGCTATATCGCCAAACTTCACCAAACTCATTCCAGAAGATGATTTATAATTTTGTAAATATGACATGACTTAAATGTTTCTTTTGATGAAGACCCCTAAATGTTTATCTGATTTCTTTGTCAGATTCTTGCCTTTGCAAATTCAATAATAGGAATATTTGCACTTGTCACAATACCTTTAATCAAATAGACAAAGCACAATTACTATTCTTATTTTAAGCACCGCCTTTGTTCGTCAACATTATTTTCAGAAAAATAATCACCATTAACATTATTACTTGCCAACATGATTATTACTGTCATCAGTATCAACTTGTTTTTCTATAAATAATTTTCTCATGGCCGTTTTTTTTAATTTCTTGTTTTTCTTTTGCATTTATGTTTCAGTGAATTTGAGAGAGAATATTTTTGTTAAAAATCTGATGGCTTCACACAATGTTATTGATGGGGGTTATTTTAATAATTGTAACATAGCATAATGTTTTTTTCTTTACACAATTTCTGGGAATCTTTTGATTACTTGAATATTTAAGCATGATAAAATTGGTCTATATGCTATATTTTGTCCTTTTGTTTTCATGTTTTTTTTGTTATACATTCCTCATAATTTAATATATAATTTTTTATATATCAACAACAGTCTTGGAGGAAGATGTATGACAAAGTGGAAAATGTTTTTGTGTGATGTTTCATTCCTTAAGATTTCAGAGGTTGATGGAAAGAAAGAATCTAAATTAAATTGGCTGGATTATATACACAAAACATAGAAAATAAAAAAATTATATACACAAAATTCCTAAAAGAAAAAAAGTACATACACAAAATTCCTAAAAGAAAAAAAAATTATATACACAAAATTCCTAAAATAAAAAAAAATTATATACACAAAATTCCTAAAATAAAAAAAAATTATATACACCAAATTACTAAAAGAAAAAAGAAATTATATACACCAAATTACTAAAAGAAAAAAAAAAAATTATATACACAAAATTCCTAAAATAAAAAAAAAATTATATACAAAACACACAAAATAAAAAATGTTCTCAGTTTAAAATTTGCAGTGTCTCTCATTTGTGCATATGTGTAGTTGCATCAACATAAACAAACCTAGTCTGATAAAGTTCTAAGAGATGAAACATGCCACACAAAATGTTTTTACACTTTGTCATATATATATATATATATATATATATAGGGTGTATCAAAAATACTTTTACAAACTTTAGGGGTGGCTTTCTTATTCCAAATGGACAAAAGTCTGCCAAATACTTCCTTTTTGAGTTATTAATTTTAAAGAAAGTTTATGTAGATGGTGCTGTGTTGCCATGAAGACTAAGTTACATTTGTCATTCATGTACATTTGTGTCTAGTCTGTCTTCAATATTTAACGTGTGTCATAGTGAGTTAACTGAGCAGTGTTCCATTTAACAATGGCAGGACATTCATATTTTGAGAAGGCAGATATGATTTTTACATACATGTGCGCAAATGGTAACAGACGCAAGCCTGCATGAGATTGCATTTCCAGACTGTAGACAGCCGAATTATCCAACATTTGCTGCTGTTTATTGTCATATTGCTGAGACAAGATCCTTTGAATTGGACCTTCATTTATATACATTACAAATTAAACTAAGCACAACTGGCTATTAAAGGATGAAAAATTTTTGTGGATTTCGATATTATTCTGGGGTCTTTTTTTCCAAATCAGTAACTTTGTTTTGTTGATGTTACATCTCAAAAAAGCACTAAACAGAATTCACTATTTTTTATCCATAATGTTGAATGTGTTAAAATTCTTCAACTTTTTAACAAGAAAAATTTCAAGTTGATGTTAAAAATTGCTTCAAACATTGATTTAAGATGGAATGATCTATTGTGAGCCAATTTGTATTTTATGTGAATACTACATTTATGAAAGTTGACATGATGTAGAGGGGGGCCCATATCATAGATCTTGCATGAGCCCTGCTACCCATAATGTACCATTGACCAGCATATATAGTGTTTTAGCATACCTACAGACGGTAATGAGTATGTCCCCATTCATATAAATACAGTAGTAAATACTGTATGTTGGTCTGCAGCCAGAGATTCATTGTGGAATTCACTTGACTGACTTCTAGTAGTTGAATACTTCCTCTATGAACCACTGGTGAATCTTATATGTGTTGTTCTTGTCCTAAGTATTATTGATCATTACCAACCTTTGTTTGATTATTCTATTCAGAAACCTTCCCTAGGTTACAACATATAGTCAAGCTAAAACACAATGTACAGGCCTGAGATTGGTTTGGTGCTCCTGTTATTCATCACAAGGTTTTTGACAAAATCCAAAGAAGGATCTGCAATGTAATTGATCCTGACCTGGCATCTTGACTTCATTCACTTTCTTACTGACTTAATGTGACATCTCTCTGTCTTTTCTACAAATATTATCATGGTAACTGCACTAATGAATTGTTGTCCCTGGTGCCTCTACTACATGAACTTATGTATGCTACTAAATTAGCAACTAGGTCCCACCCATTTACTATTGAACTAGCTATTAGGTTGGTGCAAAAATAATGTCATTTTCTCACATATGTTACTATGTGAGAAAACGACATTATTTTTGCACCAGTCTAATAAATGCAACCTTCACTTCTATTCCAACAGTTTTCCTCACACTTCTCACCTGTGGAACTCTCTTCCATTTACTTGCTTCTCTGATTACTACAATCTTGAAAAATTTAAATGCAATGTCAATCACCATCTTGTGTCTTCTTGAATCCTGTTTGTCTTTTGTCCTTTCCTTAATCCTCCCAATATGCAGTCTTTTTTTTTTTTTTTCATTTTCATTCTCTGTAACCCTCTGTGTCGTGCTTGGAAGGAAATGATGAAAAAAAAAAAAAATAAAAGCTCAGTCTCTACTTTCATATTTACATTTACTGTATCTCAGATACTGAACACTTTTACCTGTAAACATCTTTTCTTTCTATATACAGTAACCTTTCAGGACATGTCTCTCCACCTCTCTCTATCCCTTGCAGCTCCCAACAAGTTCCTTCACTCTGCACCTCCATCAGACCATGTTCTGTCACCCACTTGCTTAAAGCCGCTATGTCATGCATTGCTTTTCCTTGTCTCTCTTTTCCTCTATTTGACCCATGAGTATCAGATTATCCAGGCCCTCCTTCCTCATTGTGTCCCAGAAACTTCAACTGCTTCTTCTTGATGTTAAGTATAAGCCTCCTTGTTTGCATTCTAAGACCTCATTATGCTCACATGTTCAGTCCATGATATCCTTATCATCCTTCTGTAGAACCATATCTCCATTACCTTGAGTCTCTTCTTCATCTTTGAGGAAATTGTCTAGCATTCGCTGCCGTAAAGGACAGATGTCATGTAACAGCTCAGTATTCTTTTCTTTGTTACCAAAGAAATCTGTCTCTCAATATTCTGCCCAGCTTTTTGAATGTGTCCCTGGCCATCCCAATATGTCTACGGATCTCAGTGTCACATTTACCGTCCTCTGCCAGAACGCTTCCCAGGTATTTAAACTGCCGAGTCTGCTTGATTCTAGTGTTCTCGGCCTGCAAATCGCATTTTGGGCCCTTCCTCTTACTGATGACCATGCATTCTGTCTTCTTGTAGTTTATGCTTAGTCCTTTCTTCACACTTTCTATCGCTACCTTCTGTAGGAGATTTTGTAATTTCTTTTCTGTGTCTGCTATCAACACTGTGTCATCTGTGTATCTTATGTTGTTAAGATTGTGGCCACCAATGCTAAATCCTGTTAGGGATTTCCAATTCTCTCAAAATTGCCTTGCTGTATAGGTTGGGGAAGAAAATGCATCCTTGCCTTATGCCCCTTTCTATTTTTGCATATACACTGGACTATGCACACACACACTAATATAATATAATATATATATATATATATATATATATATATATATATATATATATATATATATATAAAGTCTTGTTAAAGATGATTGGCAAGGTACTGCAATTGAGTTTTTGTATTTCATTTTTCTTGTGTTTGTACAAGTGTTTTCTTTTCTGGGCACAAAATATGTAAAAACTGTGAAGCATATACAAATAGTTTCTTTGGATCCAGAAAAGAAAACACTTGTATGAAGATTAGAAAAATTAAATAAAAAATATAATCATGGTACCTTGTCAGTTGTCTTTAATGAAACTTGTATAAAAGAAGGATTGCTGCCCCACAACACTATTATATATATATATATATATATATATATATATATTTTATCTTATACTAAACTGTCATAATCATCATCTTCATCTCCTCCACTCCACCTTTTCTCCTCTTTCATTTCTTGTTTTCTTCTCCCTTTACCCACTTCTAAGAATTATTTTATTGATTTTGAAATAAATAAGAGGAAATATTTTAAAAAATATTTATTAATCAGGTAATTATTTTGTTAAATTATTTCTTAAATGCCATATTATTCTCATCATTAAGTCCTTATAATTATCATTATGATATATATACATATATATACACACAAAATATGTGTGTGTATTTAGGCAGCAATCCCTCTTTTATGCAAGTTCCATTAAAAACAACTGACAAGATACTGCAGTTAAGTTTTTTTATTTAATTTTTCTTGTATTCTTATAAGTTTCTACTTTCCTCGATGTAAATTATGTAGAAATTGTTGGAATGATTTGCATGATAATGACCAAAAGAATAGCTCAGACATACAAGACTTTTGAACAATCTCCACATAATTTACATCCAAAAAAGAAGAAAATTACAAAAACACAAGAAAGATTAAATAAAAAACTTAACCGCAATACCGTGTCAGTCATTTTTAAAGAAACTTGTGTGTGTGTTTGCATATATATATATATCTATATATATATATATATATATATATATATATATATATATATATATATATATATATACACACACACACACACACGCACTATAAAAAGCAACTCTCAAGGGAGTAGGCTACAAATGTACAATGGAGAACAAGAGCTCAATGTCATTAAATGGCAGAACCCTAATATTTGTAAATAAAGTTTAAGACAGTGGCTGGGCACAACTAAAAGTTTTGGGTGTTTTCATGCAGTCCTCAGGTAGTTGTCAAATTTTTATATTTCTTTTGCAAGTTCAAGATTTTACAAGGATAGATCTGTGCATACTATGCACACATTGCCCAACCTCATGAAAGGAGTTGGGGGAATGCGTATTTGGCCAAGATAAAAATGACAAAAAAAATCTCCATTATTTAGGAAGAAAAAAATGGCAAAATGTCATCAGCCTGAGCAGAAAGTGATTCTAATAAATAAAAAAAATCTGATGTTTGCTTATTCAGACTATTGTCCTCATGTAGACTGTTCTAATTCCATGTGCCATGTTTAATGGATGTCAGTTATCAGCTATTTCCTGTTAATTCCCATCTCCAAGTTCTCCACTGCCTTAACCGGGTATTGAACTCACACTCTTTGGATCCTGTCACTGGATCTAACCAACGCCTTTATCCTCAAGAACACATGGCACAGTGGATAAAGGCGTTGGTTAGATCCAGTGACAGGACCCAAAGACTAGAACAGTCCACCCCAGTGAGTGAAATAAAGGGTTCAGTTCAACACTCCAATCACCTGAAGAGCATACAATGGCCGAAATGTTGTAATAAATATGACGACAAAGATGAGGACAATAGTCCGAATAATGTAAATAGTGTTTTCTTATTTATTTAGGTTTTGGTATACAGGTCAAGCTGAGGACTTTTCAGCACTTCATTGTATATATCAGTGGAAGGAGAGAAAAAAAATGTGTAAGTATATTATTAGTATTAATCTTTTCTACAAATATTTTCATGATAACTGCTCTGATTTTTATTCCCTGGTGCCTTTACTATATTAATTTAAACATGCTACTTGACTGATATCTAGATCCCATCCATTTACTGTTGAAATAGCAAAATGCAACTGCCACTTTTACTCCAACAGTTTCTTTTCTTACACTCCCCCTCTCGTGGAGCTCCCTTCAATTTACTTACTTCCCTGATAACTGCAAAATTTAAATGCAAAGTCAATTGTCAACATCTGTCTCCTTGAATCCTGTTAATCTTGTGTCCTTTTCATAATCCTCCCTATACTTAGTCTTTTCTTTCATTTTTGTTCCTTGTAAACCCCATGTGTACTAGTAGCATTCTAGACTTGCTTGGGGTGAAATAATAAAAGACAGTTGTTTACTTATGTATTTAGGTTTTGGTATGCGAGTCAAGCAGAGGTCTTTTCAGCACCTCCTTGTATATATTGGGAGAGGGAGAGAGAAATGTATAAATACACTCTTTTAATATGTGCATGCATTTAGGTGCACCCCCCACCACCACCACCACATTAGAGTGACACACAGACAGACAGATATATGTCAATATACAAATACATGTTTTTGTATGTTACGAAATATGTCGGAAATTCCTATTTAAGAGAATTAAGAGCACTTTTGTGTTCCAACTGATTTCAAAGTTAGCCAATATTCAAAGAGAAAGAAAAAAAAGATCTGATAACATAGAATTTTCTGGAACTTGCACATATCTATTACATTTGATCGTTTCTCAAAGCTTCTCTTGGTTTTTTCATTCTGCTATTCTAGTTATTGAAATTACAAATTAGATATAAGGCATGTATTCTATTACATACCATTAAATTCCAATGCGAACATACCATTATCATGTCATATGCTATCATTATCACGATCATTATCTTCTTGGTTTCTTCATTATTCTTGAGTATTTTCCAGTGTTATCATTGCCTTCATCTTTATAATCATAGTTGTCTTCACAATAAACTTTACCATCTTTCTTCTCCTCCAATGTGCCTTTGCAATTCTGAAATTTTAACAATACAAAAGAAATTTCTCTTGTTTTCAGCTTCAGATATTTATGAGGCTCTTATTAATAAAAGCTTTTGATAATGTTTGTCTGGTACAAGGCCATAAGCCTGGAACATCCAGTGAGTATGAAACTTTCTGCAGATGAGACATTGTTATAGATATTATCTTTGGCACAGTTTTTGACTCTGTGAAGACTGAACTCCTGATCTGAGAAATCAGCTTAAGTATTACTCATGAGAGAAACAGCTTCTAAAATAGCATAGCTTAGTCTGGCACAAGGCTAAAAGTGTTGGTCAACCATAATATAAAAATAATGTTTTACAAGCGAGTCACTGTTATAGATATTTACATTTCATTTTTGGATGTACAGGTTGTGTAACAGTGGCTCAAATAAGAAATTGGTGATCAGATTTCTACTTCTGGTAAAGTTTGTTATATCCCCTTTTGGGCAAAAACCCTTGAGGAAGATAGGAGTTATGGATTAAATAGCAGTGCAGACTGGGATCTCTAGCTGTGGTTGGCAATCAGTCTGGTAGAAGAAAAAACTGAATTCAAAACAGTCAATACAAATACAAAAAGATGTATCTCTTTCTATTTAACGCCCAATGCAAGGCAGTGAAGAATAAAAACATAAGGGGTTACTGGGTGTGGAAGAATTAGAAACAGAAATATTAATAATGAGCAGAAATGAAAAGAGCAGTCAGGGAAACAGTAGATAGTGATTGACACTGCATTTAAATTTTTGCTGATTAAAGTTGGCTAGAAAACATGGAGACAGAAAAGAGTTCCAAAAGGGAAAAGTGTGAGAAAAGAAACTTTTAGCCTAGAATATACAGTTACATCGAGCCAACTCAACTGTAAAATGAGGAGATCTTGATGTCAGCATACCTGATTTGCAAAACAAGGATTAGGAGAGATAGCAAAAAGACAAACTTTGTGAAGGGACACTGCAAATAGGTTTAATCCTACTGAATATATATATATATATATATATATAATATTAGTGGTCAATATATATATATATATATATATATAATATTAGTGGTCAATATATATATATATATATAATATTAGTGGTCAATATATATATATATATATATAATATTAGTGGTCAATATATATATATATATATAATATTAGTGGTCAATATATATATATATATATATATAATATTAGTGGTCAATATATATATATATATAATATTAGTGGTCAATATATATATATATATATATATAATATTAGTGGTCAATATATATATATATATAATATTAGTGGTCAATATATATATATATATATATATATAATATTAGTGGTCAATATATATATATATATAATATTAGTGGTCAATATATATATATATATATATATAATATTAGTGGTCAATATATATATATATATATATAATATTAGTGGTCAATATATATATATATATATATATAATATTAGTGGTCAATATATATATATATATATATAATATTAGTGGTCAATATATATATATATATAATATTAGTGGTCAATATATATATATATATATAATATTAGTGGTCAATATATATATATATATATATATAATATTAGTGGTCAATATATATATATATATATATAATATTAGTGGTCTATATATATATATATATATATAATATTAGTGGTCAATATATATATATATATAATATTAGTGGTCAATATATATATATATATAATATTAGTGGTCAATATATATATATATATATAATATTAGTGGTCAATATATATATATATATATATAATATATATAATAGTGGTCAATATATATAATTATTCATTTAAACTTTGGATTATTTACCTAACGAGTTCTTTCCTATTTTCTATATATTTTTACACATATACATATAAATTTCGAAGAGGATAAAATCCAGATAGAGCTAAATGTTCAGGACAGAGGAAGAATATAATATAAAAGGCTCAGACACTAATATTCCATGATTTTAATTTATTACACTGGAATTGTAATCCTGATCCGATTCATCAGATCTACAAATTCAAAAAAAAATTGGGAAATATCTTTTGATTTCCTTTTGAATTTGTAGGTCTGATGAACTGGATCAAGATTACAGTTCCAATGTAATAAATCATAACCATAGAATATTAGCATTTGAGCCTTTTATATTATTTATTTATATATATATATATGAATGAAGCGATGAGTAAATTGTTGCCATTTTATTTTTTTAATTTTGTACGCACACATTGATTGTTTTCATTTTGTTGATTTCACAGTATAGTCGTGTCTGTTGGGCAATTCACTCCTTCTGAAACTTGGAAATGTCATGCTGTTCTGCTTGGCTTTCATGCCGGAAGCTTTAATACAAACATTTCAGAGTGTTTGGGTGTAATTTGAGTACAGAGCGGAGGATTTGAAATGAGTTGGATGAGTTTAATGGTGAAACGACGGTGTTTGGAGTGATTACTAGTGATGGCAATGTTATACCTACATTCACCATCCCACTTGGCCTCAAACTCAACACAGAAGCCTACATCAAGTGCCTTGAGAAGGTAGGGCTACCTTAGATTAAATGGGTGGCTTATGGAAGACCCTTTGTCTGGTAACAGGACTCTGCACCATGTCACACAAGCAGGAGAACTAGAAGCAGTCATAGCCGTCAGACAATTTCTGCAACCATATCATCCCTTACGTCTGGCTATCTGAATTCTCAGACTGCAGCCCCCTTGATTATTATGTATAGGGTGGAGTTGAGCGAGAGACCAACAAAACCCCTTGTAACAACAAAAATTATCTGAAGGCAAGGATCATGGCAGCATTCACTAACTTAAACAAGGAGACTGACCAGAAGAGTTGTAGGAGATTCTAAAGTCATCTGGAGGACATGGTTGAAGTCAATGGCTACTCTATTGAATAAATTTACTCTTTAGTATTTCAAGATATTTTTGTGTAATATAGCTGTTAAAATGAGAAGTGATATTTTTATTTTTGTTTAATTTTGACCATTTATCCCTTGCACCATGTGTGTCTGTATTTATATCTATAAAACTCAAAATATGTGTATTTGTGTCTGTGTATGCTTTTTATGCATGTCCACTTTTCTTGAACAATTTCGATGAACTTTTAAGCACATGTCACAAATTTACCAACTTAGGTCGAGATTAACTTTTAAATCTCCAGGGTCCCTGGGTTTGGCAGAAAAATTGATAAAATTGAAGGTGGGTACAACTCTTTGCAAAAACCAAAGCAAAGTTACACATGAACGAAATTTTTACTAGATGACCTGGTGTTCTTGCAATTAATCTAAACATAGCTCATGCTACAAGGTTTATGTGGAGTGCTTGATAGTTTTCCTGTGACATTGGCTTCACACAAAAAATTGCAAAAAAACATGAAAAAAATCAGGTATTTTGTACTACTTAAAATAAAAACTTGAATAACTTTCTCATTTTTTATCCAATTTTCTTCAAACGTTGCAAAGATTTTGCCATCATGCAAGAAATAAAACAATGTTGTTTTAGTTTTGCTTGCTTCCCTGAGTATAATGAAAAACCACAAAAAAACTGTTCCAAAAGCCTGTTTTTCAGCAAAAACTCCCTGGTTTTTCATCTGATGCTTTCCAAATTTGCTATGTAAATTACATATGGCACACAAATTGTCTTGCATGAATGTTTGGTTTAGATTATTTCATTTAAATGGAGAAAATCTGTGACAAACTAGACCCAAAATTGGCTTTTGCCATTTAACCAATAATTTTTTGATATGATTCCATCCTAAATGCATTCAAACAACCTTTCATCAAAAGATTGTTTGAGAAGGATTATTGATGTGTTAAAAGGGAAAAATTCCGAAAGAACCTCTTACTAATTTCAGCATTACAGCAAATGCGTGAAGGAGGGCAGATATTTTTGTTTTTTTATAAAATTTTTGAACAATTCCATACTATTTGAAAGTTATGGTCATAGGAAATTTACTGAATATATAAAACATTGAAACAGTTTAACCAAGAGCAATGACCACACAAAAAGTTTTATCAATGGAATTCCTTTAAGAACGATCAAATATTTGTGAAGGACATACCGTAAAAAAAGATGAGGTGGGGGAGTAGCTTAGATGCATGCAAGTAGGGACACAGATATACCTAGACATGGAGTGCGGGTATACAATTGCAGCCATGTGCACCCTGGCAACTACTAGTGTGTGTGTGTATGTATATATATATATATATATATATATATTAAAAATATTAATATTAGTAATTTTTAATTTTTTGTTTATTGATATAATATTCAGTTTATATTAAATTCCATAGTTTGTGGAGAATTTAAACACTTAAATTACTATCAAACGTTAACTGAAAAATATCAAAAATTTAAAAAAATATATAAATCTGTGTTTTCCAGATTGGCCGCTATATGCCCACATACATTAATTCTCTTAATTTCCCTCTCCAAGTTTATATTCCCTTTCTTTCCTTCAAAACTCTAATTCCATCTCTTATTTCTTACATCTTCTCTCTTTTTTTTCTCTTTATATCATTTATGGTGATTTGACCTATTAAATGGGTCAATTTCTGATCCTTACCTCCTTTCCTCAGTATTAAGTATTGTAATAAAAATAAATTTAAAAGCATTCCTATCTCTCCTTTCCCTCTCTAATTTCAACCATGTCTGTCATACTATCTCTCACCACTCTCTATATCATTTTACATCAACTTAATACTACCCCTCAAAAGTGTAAAAAAATATTGTAAATTTAAATTCATTTTTTCATCCTTGGAAGTGAGGTCTGATGATCAAGGGAAAACAAAGTCCCTGGGGAAATAAACTATAACCATGAACCCTTAAAGTTGTCTGTTTTCTTTAAATTAAATATATATATATATATATATATATATATATATATATATATATATATATATATATATAATTTTACTTTTACCCATTCTGAAGGATTATATCTTTTGACTCAAACTGAGAGTAAAGAAAATAAATATTAATTTTTTTTTTTTTTCTTTTTTAATGATGAGAAATGCCAGCTTAGGGAAAAATAATAAGATTTCATTATTTAAGCATACACACTTTTTATTCTTACACTTTCACTTTCAGATCTAATGAAGCCTTAAATGATGAATTGCATTATTGGATATATTTCTAAAGAAATATATTTTTATGAATGTTTCCAATTGTCAAAAATTAAAAAAACACTTTTTAAGTATTTGTATATTCTAATTTATAAAACATACACATTATTTATATATATATATATATATATATATATATATATATATATATATATATATATATATATATACAGTGCTGTTCGATAAAAGTGACTTATCTGATTTTTTTTACCAAATGTTCTCTTCTCCGATGAAACGAAAGTTGAGCTAAATTCAAAGGATAAGCAATCTAAAATCTGAAGAAGCATTGAAAGCTCTTTGAATTTAGCAGTAAGTACAGTCAAGCATCCATTCAGTGTAATGTTCTCGGGATGCTTTTCTTTTCATGGAACTGGCTTCTTAAAACCTATTGAAAAGACCCTCAGGAGTGAGCAGTACAAGAGAATTTTAGTCTTGTTTGCTCCCTTCTGCTGAAAGGGTGCAAATTGACCCCAGCAAGCTCATTTTTATGCAGTATAATGCTCCCTGTCACAAATCAAAATTGATGAGAAGCAGGAGGGTGTTATGACATGGCCGCCCCAATCTCCTGACCTCAACCCCATAGAAAACTTATGGAGCATTATAAAATACAGGCTCTCAAGAAAGCAGTTGAGCAACAAAGAGGATTTGATTGTGAATTTCATATCTGAATGGAATTTAATGCTTGGAGATGAGATTTGCCAGAACCTAATCAAATCAATGCCAAAAAAGATTGAAAAGGTAATTCAAAATAAAGGAGGACCCATACATTATTAAATATTTCGAACTATATTACCTATTATAAATAAATTATACCTCTATTATTCTTTATTTAAAGCTGTTCGGTTATGTTTCTATTGATTACTAGTTGCAGGAATTAAGTGAGTTGCTTTTTTTGCACAGAGTTTTTCCCTAAATCTCCTTTATATCCAAAATTATAATCATCAATAGAATACCTTAGGGTGAGTAAACTTTTTTACTAGGTGGTTGGGAAGGGGTCTTTATATTAGTAAGATTAAAAATTAGTTTGACCCCAAAAAGAATAGGCGAAAAAATTTTTGAGTAAAAAAATCAGGTGAGTCACTTTTAGCGAACAGCACTATATATATATATATATATATATATATATATATATATATATAGACATCAATCAAAAGGATTCACAATACTCTACACTGAGATATGCTCCTTAATAGGTATTCACTAAGCTTAGCTTTGTCTGGCACAAGGCTACGGTTGTTGTGACAAAGACCAGGTTCATAAATCAAGTAATCATCTGTATAGCTAGTTGGCTAATCAATGCCTAATAGAGAGGCACTTTTTACTTAAATTTACCAAAGCTATAAAACTGAAACAATGAGAACATCATACACCATGAACCCAATAGTTATTTAAAAATCCTAGTTTACCTTGGTACAAGGGATTCCAGTCACTACCCAATTTACTATAGTTTTGCAAGATGATCAAACTAATCATTACACAACAGTAGAAACCCATATACAGTCCATTTGATGCAAATCACATAAACCTTAATAACTTGAAGTTGCTTTGGACAATTTTTGTCAAATTTTAAGCCATTAATCTAGGCATTAAAACAAAGCTTGAGTTAAACTTTTAGGTAGCAACCAATTCTACTTTCAGTTAACATTCATAAAATCTTTCTCGTTAAATAGTTTTTCAAGAAAAATAGGTTCCTCAAGTTCAGAAACTGTTATCAATCTTTTCAGTACTGATGTCGGTTTCCTTTCTAACTTTTTATTTGAAGTTGTGTGGAAAGTCAGCTTTTTAATTATGTCATTATTTCTTCTTTTAGTTACATGTGCTATCCATGTTAGTTGTTGTTACTGTTGAAAATCCCTAAGTGGTGTAGTTTTTGTTATTTGGTACAGTACGTTGTGATTCTATAGTGTCAGTCCATGATGTTCAAAGAAAACAGGTTCATTCACTCAAATGCATTTTTAACTATTGGTCTGGGGAAGCAGTTGTATAGAGTTGACAATTTAGATATTTCTGAGCGAGTCTGGAAATATACATGGTATCCAAATGAAAATCTTGATCTGAGAATATGACTCAATTTTTTAAGTTAATGCTTTGGCTTGTAACTGTTTGTTGTGTTAGGAAAAACTATCCTTAGCGCAATCTCTACTCTATTTCTTTATAGAGAAGAAATAAAATGAAATATATAAGAATATAAAAGTATTTGGCCAGACCAAAGTCAGACCAGAAGATGGATATTTTAAGAAAGTACTCAATACAGAATTATAAAAATTGAATGTGTAGAGCAGATAATAAAATTGTGAAATCCACTATTAACATGCTCCCATTCTATCCAATCAGATGGTGAGCTTGGACATGGTGAGTTTGTTCACCAAGGTACTCACAGAGGAGGCACTCTCAGTAGTCAAAGACAGATTGGTCTATGACTCATCCCTAGAAGAACGGACCAGTATTCCAGTAGATAATCTGATGGAGATGTTGACTTTCTGTACACAACACACCTTGGAATGGGATCACACATATATTGACAGGATGAGGGCTTAGCAATGGGTTCACCATTATCACCAGCAATGGTGAATATATACATAGAATACTTTGAGGAAATGGCATTAGAATCTATATCTCTAAAGCCAACTTTATGGTTAAGGTACGTAGATGACACCTTCATACTCTGGCCACACCAGGAAGATGTTCAGATTCTACTGGACCATGTGAACTCAATAAAACTTTTGATACAGTTCACGATGGAGAAAGAAAGTAAAATCACACTCCCATTCCTGAGTGTTCTAATATCTCGAACAGAGCATGGGTTCAAGACATCCGTATACCAGAAAACTGACATTTACTGAACAGTAACTCAATTTCCACTCCCACCATCCATACAGTGTAAAGAAAGGGATCGTCCGCTGCTTACAAAAGTCAAAGTGGCAGCCCAGAGATATTAGATAAAGAATTGGTCAGTGTAAGTAGTACCCTACAACGTAACAACTATCCTGGTTACATAACAGCAGCTCCAAAAAAAAATGGGATAGGCGGGTACAAGATGAGGACAACAACACTCAGAAAACTGTCTGCCTGCCTTATGTGAAGGGCTTATCAGAGAAAATACAAAGGATCTGTGGTCCATATAACATCAAGACAACCTTCAAAAGCTGGACGACACTTTGCAGATATCACTCCCGAGTAAGACCTCCCCATAGAGGAGAACTTGACTAAAGACTGTGTGTATGCTATCTCATGCAGCTGCAGAAAGAAACATAAAGGGGAGACAGGCTGCCCCCTTAAGGTAAGGCTTCAAGAACACCAGAAAGCTGTAACACAAGGGGAGGTGGAAAAATCAGGCGTGGCTGACCACATATGGATAGAAAAGGGAGATCACCGCTCTCTGTGGGATCAGGTTGAAATCATAGACAAAGAACACCATTGGAAAATTCATAAACTTAAGGAATCAGCACATATGCTAAGCCACAAAAATCTCCTGAGCTGGCCAAGTATAGAAATGAATACAATACAGGAACCAGTAATAAGGAGTGCCAGAGAAAAGCGATAATAACAACAAAAATTGCAATATGAGCTCTGATAAAAAACATGCAATGATAACAGCAAATTTTGCAATATGAGCACTGGTAAAAAAATGATTGCTGAATACATTAGGTTTATAATATGCAGAAATTCATGCACAGATGTCCTCAAGGACACATGGCACAATGGATAAAGACGTTAATTAGATCGAGTGACAGGACCCAAAGAGTATAAGTTCATTTCCTGGTTAAGACAGTGAATAAGAGAAATTAACAGGAGATAACTGACATCCATTAGAACTAGAACAGTCTACCCCAGTGAGTGAAATAAAGGGTTCAGTTTGATATTCCAACCACTTGAATCAGGCCAAAGTGTACAATGGCGACAAAGATAAGCACAATAGTCCGAATAATGTAAATTATTTTATTATATATATATATATATATATATATATATATATATCTATCAAATATGTGGTGCAGTTCAATTTATATTACAATGAATCATTCACACAAAATGTAGATTAGTAAAGTTAATGATATAAATGGTGAAAAACATCGCAAACAAATTTATTAAAGTTACATTAACCTACAAACCACTTGATGAATGTTATGATCCTTGTTTTTAATAACGTCAAGTTGTATAAGGTTTTTTTTTATTCTGCTAGTACTTTCGGCTGTACATTCAGCCATACATTCAGCCATCCTCTGGCATGGAAATTGTTTTGCTAAGATTGCAAATTTTCGGTATAACAACTGTGACATTACTTATTGAACAATTTAGTTCATGCCACATTGACTGAAACAAAAAACTCCTACAAGAAGAAAAAAAATTCTCAAATTACCATATTAGTAAAAATAATGCACTCTCTTAAATTTTCAAAAAATTTAACCTTAGCATTGCGACTGCATGCTCTATAAGTTTTTATCCATTAACAATAACACATTTCTAACAAAAACATTTTGATTCGCATTTAATTTTTTGGGCTCACTATTACCTGAATATACTAAAAAAAAACAATTTCCATGCTTGATATATATATATATATATACACACACACACAGTAAGAATAAAAGCTGAAGCATAAAATAAGGTTTATATATATATATATATATAATAAATGTGAATATCAGTATATCACTGTCACACTTTTTCAATTAAAGGGACACAACTCTATAACTCTCAATAGGTCATCATCTTTTATATGATAAAAGTCAGTGTGTCACACTTTTTCAACTTTACTCCCAGAGTATACCAAGCACATTTTGAAATCAAGCCAACTCTGTGAGAAAATTAAAAACATTCCAGTTTGGATCTGAACCCACAATCCTGAATTTTGGATTCCCAAGTTTTCATTACTACGATTGTTTCGTGTGATTTTTTGCAATGATAATAATATGATAATTAATACAATAATAATTTCTGTAATATAATTCTATATAATAATTGAAATGAATTCTGAAACCCAGCAAAAGTCATCTATGAAATAAAAATAATTGTTTGTACAGAAAACAAGTACCTATGTACATCAAATTGTCTTTAAATTAAGTGGCGGCAGAAGAATTATCACTGGAACTTTTAAAAAGTAAGCTTAAATATTAATGCACTACTTAAATGCAGCAATTAATTTTGACTTCTTCTGTAGTATATTGTTGCCTATTACATCTACTCATCCCTACCTGTTGTCATAAAGGCCTAATCAAGAGCCCTCTACAGGAGCTAGCTTAAATGCCACCAAATAGTGCAGCTTTTAAGCTAATATATATATATATATATATATATATATATATATATATATTAGGTGTAGATGATATTTGTTAAGGAGATTACTCTCTCTGAAGAAATAAGAGTTGTTCTATTGTTTGAGATATACTTGTCAATCTTAGGTTTGTTTGACACGTTCTGTTGATCTCACTTGATGAAATCACCTTTGGCTTCAATGACGTCACAGTGACCTCAGAACCAGCCACATGTCTTTGTCACTTTCTGAGCTCATCCTTCATGTTGCAGCTGGATCTGTTCATCTTCCATTCAATCGTGCCCCAGGTTTCATCCTAGTATGGGTCTACAAGTATCCAAAGGAGGAGATTTCTTGGCATTTTATTTTTTTAATATCTGTCTATATCTCTGAGATGAGGTATTATGATTACTTGCATTATTTGGACTGTTATTCTCTTCATATTCGCAATGGCTTTTTTCAGGTGATTGGAATTTTTAACCAAACCCTTTATTGTGTCCACCTGGGTAGACTGTTCTAGTTCCATGTGCCATGCCTCTTTCAGATGTCTCGGTTATTTCCCTTTAACTCAACTCTCCAAGTTTTGGTTCACCACTGCTGTGGCCTGGTACTGAACTCACAACGCTTTGGATCTAGTCACTGGATCTAACCAATATCTTTATCCACTGGACCATGTGTCCTTGAGGTCCAGTAAAAATTGGTTAGATCCAGTGACTAGACCCATAAAGTTGTGAGTTTTCATTTTTTTTTTTTTTTTTTTTTTTTTTTTTTTGAGTTCAGGGTAAGGGCCTCTTGTGTAGCGATCACTATGAAATGCCTTAGGTTTTGTTTATGCTCGTATTCTGTTGACCCATATATGGTGATGTAATCATCTATACCACATGCTCCAGGTTAACAGCAAACGTGTGAGTTCTCTGGAGTTTGCAAATATAGTCATGATAGAGGAGCATTAGATCAACTCCAGTGTGGATGTATTGTTGCTGGACTTGATGTAGTGCAGTTCATTGTCATGACTTTAAGTGTTATTGATGTTGGCAGACACAGTATGGCTGGTCCTGGAACATCAACCAAGTAGAATTGAGTATCAATCCATAGAAAGTTCTTGTATTTTCCCTTAATATTTGTGGTGCCATGACAGTTTATCTTGGGAGTGTTGTAGGCTGTTAATAGGCAATGTGTTAAAATGAGTGATCCAAGTATTAGATTTCCAGCTTTGTCTACACTAGTAGCGAACATCTTGCTGCATACATGGACATAGATGCATTTGCATGTACCCCAGTATTTACCTTCAGGTTAAAATTATGATTAGCTGGATGATCTGTCAAACTGATTAAGTCAACAAATGTTTCGTTTTGGGGCCCTTTCATATTTGGTGGGTTCGTTTAGATGGAGCTGAAAGTGGGGTTTTCCATCGCTGCATCTTTTTGACAATGGCTTTAATGTCATATTTCGTGATGCTGTCGACATTCCTGCTAAGCTCATGTTGTCATTGTTTTGACTCTTTATGACTGTTAGACCAGGATTTCCCTTTTTGTTTCTTGGTCTTTTGTTTCACTGAGATGCTGACAGTAGTCCAGTGGCCTACTTTGCCATATATGTTGCATGTGTCTTTCTTAGCAGGACAATGTCCTCTGCCAAAATGGTGATCATGTCCACAATTTTTTTCATGCCTGTCTTTGTATCTGGTGAGTACTATGATTTATGGTGTCTGTCTGTAATAATGATCCCTGTAGTTGGTGAAGTTGGCTGACATAGATTGCTAATGTTTCATGTGTTCAGACTAGTGCTTTGGTTTGTTCAAAAGCTCCTTTTGTATTTCAGGTATGGTTGTGCTAGCAATTAGTAACTCAACTAAGCATTCATTTATTTCATCAGCTGCGAAGTCACATTTCTTTGCTAACAGTCAATATCTGTTAATGAAGATGGTCATTGTTTCTGTTGGCTTTTGTTTATATTTGCTAAATAGAAGCCTACAGATGCAGTGATTGGTTGAAGAGAATATTTTTTTGAGAGTCCTTGTGGTCATTGTTTGTTATCAACCAACTGTTGTAGCGGCATAGGCCATCTTTGATAGTTGTGAGGAGAATAAACAGCACCTTGTTTTTGGGTTTTGTTGCCTTGACAATGAAATAGAGCTTTTTCAGAATAGTTTGAATGACTTGGAAAGGTTTGGTGAGCTCCAGTCAAAAATAGGTACTTGTACTGACACTGTAGCCATGATATCTGCCAGTTAGCTGTGCTCATCTTGTAAGCATGGCATAAGTGAGTGAGAATTCGTGGAACATAAAGAGTAAAAAAAAAATAATGTACTACTGTTTGTACTCACTGTTTTTTTTTTTTGTGCTGTGATGTGGTAGAGTTGCTTATTTTATTATCCATTCTTGCTGCTACCATATGATGTTGTGTGATACATGTATGCATCTGAGTAGTACCACTTATGGTTCCATAAGGAATCAAAAGGTAGGAAAGTTCAAACTTTAAAGCCACAATAACAGCATCTACCTTTAACATATTGTGTCAGCATATTAAAATAGTAGGCATTACTTGTGAAAAGACACTCACAGATACATTGAGTGCAAAATGTATCCAATACATTGCCAAGTTTCAAGTGTATATATTACTTCAAAACCAAGAGAATTTGAAACAAAACAGAAATGCAACTAAAAATACATTGAAAGAAGACTGAAAAGTTTATTCTTTAGGTGGTTGTTTTACAGTGGTGTTCACTTTGTACAAGTCCTTGGGGCCAATAGAGGTAGGGTGTCAAATCTTTTCAAAACATACATTGTATATGAAATCCAGATAACTGTAAAAATCAGGGATTGATTTTACATTGTATACGAGCAGGACCCCACCTCTAAAATGATAAAGAATTAATATATTTTTATTCTAATGAAGGTCTAATAATTGCTAATCTACAAAATTTCTTTCTAAAAAAAATATTTCCTACAAGTGGACCAGTCTGTTTAAGTAGAGTTGTTATTTTAAATGCATTCAACATTTTTGGCACCCACTGTCAATATGTCTTTTTTTTTTTTTTTTTCTTTTTTGCTGCAATGATTCTCCCTGCATCTTCCTTGTAAATCTAGGCATAAAATCAATTCAACAATCTATTTAGCAATTTATCTTAAAATACACAGTAAAAATATCACCAGAAATGTTTCTTATCAGAACAATGAATAGTAATTGTAATCATTTTGATTTAGTTCAAAGGGATGTTTGTTTGATTTTGTTTATCAACATCTCTATGGGCTATTCAATAATGAAATCTAAAATATTTTCAACACAATTTTATGGCTTCAACTAAACATATTTTGTATGTATTTCTATGCCTTCAACTAAAGATAAAATGTGTTGTTGGTAATTCTACTATAAATATGTATCTTGCTATTTTTATGATAAAATGTTTTTTATTTTTTATTTTTCTTAATGTTTCGTTTTTGTTTATATGTTTGCTTTTTGTCCATAGCTGGGACCCTAATTGGTGCTACTCACGTCAGGGTGGACCCAGAAACAACAGCAGTTAAGAGGTGGTTCCACAATCCCCAAAACTTCCAATTTCCCAATTGGAAGATTTGCTGCTGGATGTAGTTTATTGTCATAACCAGGACAAGATCAAAGGAAAATGGCATTTTTACTCAGATCAATGGATAAAAAACATCAGGGTGGAGTGCTATATTAAAAAAACTACACTTCACAACTTTCTAATTAGAGTTAGACCCTTGTAAGAAAAGAACCTGGCTGAAACAATTGCAGATCTATTTATTTAGTAAGAGGAAAAGCGACAGTCAATGAACTTGAATATAAGAATACTATTGTAATAGTGCCTACTATTTTGTTGCAATTTGCAGAACGTCAATCCACTTTTTATGTACAAATGCACATGTACACTAATTAATAAACATATGCTATGATGGTCCCTTTTGTAACCACAATATGTGTTCGAGTTATCATTATCAGATATCAATGATGTATTCATACAGTATCAAACTTGAGATTTCTAAATAACAATCAAGTACAGATAATTCTGTAAAAAGTCGGGGATTGATTTTACACTGTCTCATTATTATGAACAGGATCCCACTTCTAAATTGTCCCGGGTAAAATCATAAACTACATCTGACATCTTAATTACTGGTGTTCCCAGGTACATCCTGACCTGGGGTGGTAGCTCTTGTTAGGGTCCCAGCTATGGGCAAATAGTTAACCCCAAACTGGGATCAAAACACTATAAAAGTGTAAAAATAGGCTTTAATACCAGCAATACATTTTTGTAAAAAATTATTACCAGCAATGAATTTTTGAAGAAAAAATTATTACACTTTTAAATATATATATATACACACACATTACCAGCAGTAAATCTTTGGAAAATAATTTACCAGTATTACATTTTTGAACAAAAATATTTCCAGCAATAAAAATCTTGTCAGTATTAAATAACCCATTGTGGTTGATATGCCATAAAACAAACCAAACCACTTCTAAATCGATAAAAAAAAAATCAATATTTTTCATTTCTGACAATAAATGTTAATCTACAAAAATTATTTCTGCACAAAATTTTTCCCTATTTTTTATGAGTGGACCATTATATTTTAGTAGTTCCCCAAAAATGTTAATTGATACAGCTTCAGAATGGACAGAATTTGGACCAAGATTTTGTTTGTAACCCTCATTCTGTTCATATCCCCGTAGTGAGATGCAAGTTCCACTCAAGCAGCTTCTTTACACAAACTTCTGCCATGTGGAATAGACTCCAAAGAAGTTACTTCCTGATCACTCCAATCTTAACCTATTCAAGTCTAGGGTTAACTGTTATCTTTGACACATATCCCCCCACATATGCTGCATCTCTTAAGTTGTGACACCCTACCTCTAGTGACCCCAGGATCTTCTACAAAGTGAACACCTCTGTAAAAAAAAAAAAAATCTCTAAAAAAACAAACTTTTCAGTCTTCTTTCAATGTATATTTAATTGCATTTCTGTTTTGATAAGATCAGGTTTTGATTCAATTTCTCCTGATTTTGAAGCAATATATGCACTTGAAACTTGACAATGTATTGGATACATTTTGCACTCAATGTATCTGTGAGTGTCTTTTCAAAAGTAATGCCTACTATTTTAATATGTTGACACAGTATGTTAAAGGTAGATGTTGTTATGATTTTAAAGGTTGAGCCTTTCTACCTTTTGATTCCTTTTCCTTAGCAGCTGAGTGGCTGTCTGGCAAAATACATGCATGTATCCTTATCATTTACCTGTGAAACCTTTCACAGGATTGTATCTGGTTGTAATGCAACAGAGATTTGAAATCCGTTTTCCTTTGATTGAGTACATTCCAAGGCTGACCAACTGCATTTACCTGCCCAGTTTAAGTTCACAATACCTGGTGTTCCCAAATGACCACATACCTAAATACTGACCAAATAATATACAATGACAGTCTGCATTTTAAAGACTGTGTCTAAAAAAAAAAAAACATTGATTATATGCAGTAAAGGTTTTCCATAACTGGGTGTAGCTGTAAGACTGTAGAAGTTTTGTAGTCAGTTTCCCTTCTTGTAGATGGCCTGCCCTTACAAGGCTGATGGATTGCATCTGATTTGATTGCATTTAATTTATCTTTATAAAAAAAATTACACTACCTTGTTTTTTTAATACATTTGTCTATTATTACTATTATTTATTAAATGTTTAATTCTTTGTTTTTATAGTCCCTACTGTTGCTATCTTAGAATACAGCATGCAGCCAATGCCATCTGAGAACACAGCGCACTGTCAGTGCTAACTTAGAAGCTTACCCCATTACATGCACTAAATATGCTATCGAAATATAAAAAGCTAACCATCACCTACTTAGATAATGTGGTGATACTATGATTGTGAATGCCTGTGCTGGCAATGAAGAGATAGAATCTATGTTAAATGATGCTCATGTTAATGAACAAAATTAATAAAACACAAAATCAATAAGGAGAGAAAACTTCAAGCAATCAAAAAGAAAAATGAAGACAAAACCTGGTTACAATTAAAAAACATCATCCAAAGATGCTGAGACAAAAAATGCACAATCCAATGGAGCCTGTTATTTCCTGCAATAGACAAAAACCTTAGCAAAAATTTAAACACCTCTTTTCAGAACAATCAGCCTTTCACAGCTTAAAAATTCTAGCAGTCCCACGAAAAAACTGAAATTATTATATATGAACATACCAGTTAAGAAATGTTGGAATTTTTTAAAGAACCATCTCACAAAATCTCATAAATTCTGACTTTGTGCAATCCAATGTTTCTTTTTATTTTTTAGCTTTTTTTTACATTCATTATCACAAAGAACTGTTGAAAGTGTTAGGTAAGCTTTTTTGCAGTTTTTGTGTATGTCTATGTACTAGTGAGTTAGCCTAAATGATGTGACTCGCTTTATAGTCCACCAATAGAAGGTTAACCAATCAGAAGATGTAGAACATTCAGTCCGTCGTGTATAAAGGTGGCCATTTTGTCTACTCTACCCGAATGTCCAGTCCCAGCTTGTCAGGCGAAGAGAAACAGAAGGACGAACTATGCTCTGCTACTTTTACCAAAATATTCACTGCTAACCTGAACAACGCTTTCCTACTGTCTTCGAAATATTCACTGCTAACCTCTGGATTCTATACTCAAAGACAACCGTCATCATGAACAACAAGCTTTATATATTAGGGAAAGATATTAGAATAATCCAGAACCTATACAGTGAGGCAATTTTGAAGTCCTTTCAAGATTCATTATTGGCAACCACAATTTTAACAACGCAAGATATGCTGATGACATAGTGTTGATAGCAGACATAGAAAGGAAACTACAGGAACTACTACAGAATTTTTTTTTTTTTTTTTTTTAGGAGCCACTCAAGAGGGTTACAGAGTAAGATGCACAGTTTATGCAGATATATGGGGAAGATAACAGTTAACCCTAGACTTGAACAGGTTAAGATTAGTGATTAAAGGGTTTGGCAGTTGGTTCCACAAAGTAGTGTTTTAGGGAAGGAAGCTACTCAAGTGAATCTTACATCTCATCAATGAAATACAAAGGGAATGTGGGTGCTTTCCTACAATGTGCATGGCATGGCTGGTCTTAGCTGTGAAGGTTAAATCAAGTGGAACTAAGGAATATAGTTCTTCTGAAAACCTTCCATGGAAATAGTAATAGAGCAGCAAGAGACTTGCAAAGTTTCTTCTATGTGGAACTGTTTGTAGGGTAGAAAATAATTCTTCACCTACAGGACACAGACACTTTTGGACTCTATCAAGACTGAAAAATGAAGATTGGACAGCAGTATTCCATTTCAGTTTGAGCTGGCCCCGTTTTTTTTTTTTTTTTTTTTTTTTTAAAGCATTTCACCCCAAGCAAGGTGGGAATGACACTAGCATGTAAGGAGCTACAGAGAATGGGAGCGAGAGTAAATAGATTTGATTGAGGAAAGGATAAAGGACAGGGAATTAGATTACGGTATCAGAGGATGTCAATTGACATTCCATTCGAATTTTTGAAGACTATAACTGTAAGAGAAGCAAGCAAGTAAGAGGAAGGGAGTTTCACAGATGGGAAGTGTGAGGCATGAAGCTATTGCAGTAGAAGAGACGGCTACATTTAATGGTTTCAACAGTGAAACAGTGGGACTGAGATACCAACCTAGTAACACACTTAAATTCATGCAGTTTGGGAACCACTGAAACTATCTTGTCGAAAGCAGTTGCCGTGAAAGTACTTATAGAAAAGACAGAGGTAAGTGACGACATGTCTGTGAGAAAGTGACTGTAGATGAGATGTCAGACTACATTGCATATCCGTAAAGTTAAAAGATAGCAGAAGCTAGATACTTACTGGAGTAATACAGAGAACCAACCATTTTTCCAGTATCTTCAGTGGTGGATCCTATGTAAGAGTTACACTTGAGTCTTGGGTTGATCTTAAGGCCCAAGAGGCACTCAAGTCAGGGGTTTGTCACAATAGGTAAAAATTGAGCATCCACTCGGTGATGAGGAATGTTAGTAGTTTTATTTTCAAGACATAATACCTGGTGTAACATCAAAATTGTCCAAGTCATGTAACAGCATAATTATCCATTCCACAAAATGTTTAATATCTAAAAAAGAAAACAGTGAACTAATGGAGATTTTTTTTTCCAGGTTTTCAGATAAGATGTTTAGTCATCTTGATACCATTTGTTGTCAAAATCACTGAAAAACCCTTTGAGTTATTCAGCTAGAAAGCAAACAGGCTAAAATTATTTTGCGTCAGATCCACTATCTTCCCAACTGAGCAATGATGAGAGGAAAAAGATCATTCACACCTTCAGTAATGGTACCAACATTCATACTCCGGCCTCCATCTTCAAATTACATTCTAGAACCATCAAGAGAATGTTGAATCGGTTCAAAAAGGAGGGAACACAAGAGAAAAAAAAAAAACTTGATCAGGAGGTTACAACTGGCAGAGGGATCATCATTTCAGCTTAGAGCTAAAGAAATCAATTAGAAAAGATCCAACTCAATCCATAAGACATTTGACATGTGAATGAGGAATTTCAGCTATGACAGTTCAAAGAAAAATGAAAAAAAAAACTTGAAAATGAAATCATATGTGAAATGTTTGAGGGACCTTGTTACTCCAGGACTAAAAATTAGAAATGTAGAGAGAGGGCAAAGTTCATCTTGAATGAGTTTGAAAATGATCCTAGAATAATATATATATATATATATTACTAGGAGTAGAGCCCGGCATTGCCCGGGGCTGTAACAGTAAGAGATAGATCAAGTATCGACCATCATAAAGACTGAAAAATAAAATTGACAAAGATTATTGTTTAAGGTTGACAGACATGCATGTCTTAATTAGTTTTTTTTTTTTTTTATTATAAATTGGTCTAACTCAAACAAAAACATAGTTTTCAATCATTATGAGTCTATCGATTGAATAGAATCTTAGTATAAACAATTGTCTTGTAAATGGAATTTTTAAAGCATTCTGAATGTAAAAATAAAGAAAAAAGTGTGCAAGACAATAAGAAACACTACCTGCCTAAAAAAAAAGTGAAGTTTTGTTGAAATCTGTTGCAAAATGTAGGAAATCCGATCCCATATATAAACAAATACACACACACACAAACAACGTGGGTTTTATAATAAGTATATCTCGATATGAGTTGTCCCCCTTTAATTCTGGTGACAGAATCATGTTTTATCGTGTTTTCAAATTGATTTCATGCAAAAACAATTGTTTTTCCAATTTTATGCAGTCCTGTGAAGTTTTGTTGAAATCGGTTGAAAAATGTAGGAAATCCGATCCAATATATAAACGTACAGACACACACACAATATCTGCATTTTATAATAAATAAGATTCCAGGATCATTTTCCAACTTATTCAAGATGAACTTTACCCCCTCTCTACACTTCTAACTTATATATGAAGAAATATAGTCTTAAGATGTGCTATATTCATGGGATAAAGTGCTCAATATCAGAGATAGTATGTGCAAATATAAAAGT
>OZ010578.1:111548733-111573733 GCA_963932145.1 Acanthosepion lycidas | reverse complement strand
TAGAGCAAGCACATCTCCTATTTTGGAAGTTTCATGGAACAAGATCTTTAATTTTCTCTGGCTTACAGATCTGTAGTATTGAAACACTGGTTCACTTATGATCACAAAAGTTAAGCAACCTCCAACCTGGTCAGTACATAGTCGGATGACTTGGGAATAACTGGTTCTGTAAGGTTGGATGTGCAGGTGGTTTAATGGATAATGGTTCGGAATTGAAGATTGGAAAACCATGTTCCAGTTCCCTTTGGTCTCATTATATTTAATTATATGCAAATACTCTTGGAAAAGGCATGAATCCACCTCTTCACCATCCCCAGAAATTAGTAAGTCTTGTACCACTAAATCATTATCTCCAAAAAGAAAGTCTTACAGTTTAAAAATATTTTGTTGCTTTAAATAAACTGCAAAGGGTTGATAAGCAGTAGAAAACAAATCAATCTATCAATTTTATCCACATGGCCTTGTGTCATACTCAGTTAAACATAGAAAAATATTCTTTAGAAGAAATTCTGACTCATTTTTTTAGTCTGCTTTTAATACTAGATAATTTTGTACAAACTCGTATTTGTTTTCAACAACCACAAAAATAACATTAACAAATATTAAAAATAAAATGAAAAGATATTCAAAGTATGAGATCAGGTAAAAATAAAATACAATATAAGAAAAGCAAAAGAAAAAAAATGCTTCTCTTTTTATATGTGTGTATCAGTTTGTTCTTTTGTCTCCAGGAGGATTTTGTTTTGTTTTTTAAGTGATAAAAATTTCTACTGAAATTACTCACAAAAGATCTTTAACACAAAACAAACACTTAAGAGAAGCATTTTTTTTTCAATTTTTTTTTTTTTTTTTTTTTTCTTTCCCTTTATTGAGGAATTTACTGAAGATCAATTTTATCAATAAAGGTGTGATATTTGCTAGCAGACGCAACATGGAATTCTACTAATTAAAATTCACTTATGTCATTTTTTTTTTCCTTTCTCCATTTTAAGTTTCTTTTAAATTGTTATTTTTTTTTTTTTTTTTAGCAAGTAGTGACTAAGACAGACTGCCAATGTTGGGGAGGGAACAGCCATGATGGACTTTCTAACCCAAGTGAGATAATTTATTTCCAATCTAGTCGAGATGATTTTCAAGTATTTTCTTTCTTTTTAATTAAACGGAAGATAACAAATATTTTATTTGAATTCTGTTCATCCTGGAGCAGAATTTCTTCATTTATAAATTTTTTTTATGTTCCGAGTTTCATTTTTTTTTTTTTTTTTTTTTTAATTTGAACTATGATTGATTGACTCATTCTTAGAGTGAGTTTGCTTTCATCCTTGTATTTATGTCTTGAGCCAAGATTAAGAGATAACCCTTCAAATTTTTGTTCTCACCGTTGTCTTTATTTCTTCAGTCATGATTCATATGAGAAATATTAATTTAGACTTTGAATTAATGTCCTTCTCATTTATTCATAATTTCAGTTATAACTGAGACACACTCACATATATAAGGTATATTTAGGTAGTTAATGTTTATCCAACTACAGTTTTGGTTTCTTTAAGACCATGGTCAATCGATATATATCCAGCACGTTCTCATAATCCTCTCATATGTGTCCTTCCTTACAATCTCATGCAGTTACTCTCTTCCTTGAGTGACGCTTGAACTTTGTATTGGTTGAACTAACAGTAAAACAATACAGTTTGTCTGTTTCATTTTTTATTGTATTTTTTCTACTTTCAAATAAGATATTCCGTCCTGGGTATGACGATAAACTACATCCATGTCCTGGTTAAGACGAGAAACTACCCAAGTGATAGCACATGCTAGCATTCCACTTAACCCCAAAAACTGAGGTAAAAAGCATTATAAAAGTGTAAAAATAGTTTTTAATACCAGAAATACTTTGTAAAAAATTATTACCAGAAATAAATTTTTGAAGAAAAAAAAAGTATTACCAGCAATACATTTTTTAAAATAATATTACAAGCTATACATTTTTGAGGCAAAACATATTACCAGAAATAGATTTTTGACAAAACAAAATATTACCAGGAAAAAAGTTGTCAGCATTAAATAACCCATTGAGGTTGATATACCATAAAACACAACAAAACAAACCAAATAAGATATTGTATAGCAGTTTCAAAATTGTGGATAAACTGTACAAAGTTCATATTTGTTCCGTTACTTTTGAATATCTCAGTCATTAACATGAACCATAGGTTGTTAGTGTGGTAGGCATCATTCTTTTGACTATATCTGGAATTCTTTAGAAAGCTGAAAATTTTGAACCATTCGAAAGTGATGTTATGTGCAATGCTTAAAAATAGCAATCCACACTAGAAAAAAAATTTATGCTGTTTTTATCTTTTTTTATTTTTATTGTCTATATTTCTGAGATGAGGTATTGTAATTATTTACACAATTTACATTGATCAAACTGTTGTCCTCATCTTAGTTGCCATGCATTTTTTCGTTTTGTTTTCTGCATATTAAATATTTTATACACACTTCAAGATACTGTCACCTGTGGTAGAAGATATTTTATTTCAGATGGATTGTTCATTTTGCATAATTTTAGCTTCTAGGATTCTGAATTTTTCCTTGCATTTGGTGCTGTACATTATTTTGGTATTATTCAGTAATATTTTTCCTATTTTGACTATATTTGCATATATATATATATATATATATATATATAATACCTGGCCACTAGTATTCGAGGATACCCGTCTACTAATGTGGCTAGCCAATTCCTATTGCAGACACTCGCTCAGGCACATTTGTGTTTGCTCAACACCCACAGAGCCCACCTGTGGTTTATACTGCAACTATGCTGAGCAGATCTTAGTTACAGTTTCTGGGTTATCCAGCATCATCAACAATTTGAACAAGGCCAGCACACTCAAGCCCTCGGCCAAGATGACTTGTGACTTCATGCTAGCACAGCTATTGATGGCACCCAAGGGTTCTGTCTACCCAGTTTCACTCAGAAGGCTTGGGTTTTCAAAGGTGCCGCATGCTGGGGTCAAACTCAATCCATTCCGACAACATCAGGAAGTTTCCTTCCTGACAAATCAACCATGGTGTGATTCAAACTTGGGCCTCATAGACAGAAAGCGAACATTCTAACCACTCAACCACACACTCATAATATATATATATATATATATATATATATATAAAAATTCCCAAGAGGATAGAATCCAGGACAGAGTAAGAATATAATATAAAAGTCCCAAACACTAATATTCCATGGTTATAATTTATTACATTTGAATTGATTCCAATGTAATAAATTATAACCATGGAATATTAGTATTTGAGCCTTTTATATTATATATATATATATATATATTGTATTTATATGTACAGGTACTGCAGTAAATATAAGCATGAAAAATGGAATCACCATATTATATTCAAACTGTGACCACATCATATTCACTTAGAAATAATGCCCTTGGAGAATGCTTGACTCGAATTATGGTGAAATAACAAGGAAGACTGAGCTCTCTTGCCTTTGATGACAACCAGTATAAGAGAAGCAAAACTCTTAATTCAAACTGGTATCATGGAATGTGAAATAGATATCAACTTTATTGACACCTGAGCTGGCCATTCAATGCAGCTGATTCACTACCACCTGTTTGAGATTTACCTTGTTGCTTTATTCTGGAAAATAATGTTGAGAAGGTAGTTTTGAAACTGTGCTACTCTTTTCTTCTTCTATGGGCTGTATCTCTTCAGGACATAAGAAATCATGGCTCTCCACAACCTTCTGCCCTTTTTAGCCTTTAGTAAATCATTTTGTGATATCTCCTAATCTTTCTTCTGCCAACCATTTACACAAACTTGTCAGGTAGGCTATGCACTGTTTTCCGCTGTTTCTTTTGCTTTCAATATGTTCTGTGAGTATCAAATTTTCCAAGCCCTTTCTCCTCACTATTTCAGTTTTCTCTTTCCAATGCTCTGTATAAGTATCCTTTTTGTTTCCATTTTATCTAAAGCTTCATAATTGCTCACATGTCAGTTCCATGGTATTCTCAGCATCCTTCTATAGAACCACATTTCTGTTGTCTTTCATCCACCTGCAAGAAGATTGTCCAGCATTCACATCCATATAGGAGCATTGATATTACATAATGGGTCAGTATTCTTTTCTTTGTTTCTAATGAAAATTTCCTGTTTGTTAATACTTTACTCATCTTTTAGAAGGCAACCTTTGCCATCACAATGTATCTTTGGATTTTGACATCACAACTTCCATCCTCTGTTAAAATACTTCCTAGATATTTGAAGTTTTGCACTTGTTTCATTTTGATATCTCCAATTTGTAATTCACTCATTGGCCTCTTTTGCTGACAAACGTACTTTCTATCTTACAGTTGATGTTTAGTCCTTTCTTGTCACTTTCCTTGAATTTTTTCTATATTTTTCTTTATGAAATGGACAAAGTCCGACAATTATTTTAGACATTTTTATATTTATACATTCTTTTTATAGTTAAAAAATATTTAAGTAAATGCTCTGTTTATAATAAACAGCATTAACAACATTTACCAGCCTGGATGTCTGAGAAATTGTCATAGAAAATATGCATCCTCTGACAGGAATCAAACCTGTATCCTATACGGAACCGTCATATAGCCTAACATGCTTTTACCGATTTTGCCACAGAGGAGCGTTCAGTTAGCAAGGTTGATTTTACTGTTTTTAAACTACAATTTTCCATGATTTTCTCACATAAATTCATATCTGCTCGATGTGTATCCAAATGTAAACATCACACATTTATGAAATGGACAAAGTCCGACAATTATTTTAAGACATTTTTATGTTTATACATTCTTTTTTATAGATACAATTTCTCAGACATTCAGGCTGGTAAATGTTGTTAATACTGTTTATTATAAACAGAGCATTTACTTAAATATTTGTATCTATAAAAAAAGAATGTATAAACATAAAAAAAGTCTTAAAATAGTTTTCTTTTCATATCTTCTAATGACACTGTGTATATATCTAATGTTAAGATTGTCACCACCAATAATGAATCTTGGTAAGATTTCTAATTCTCTTAGAATTGCTTCACTATAAAGATTGAATAAGTCCAGTGAGAAGACATATTCTTGTTTTAAATTAGGCATCATTGAGAATGTCACCATTGATTGTGACAGGAGAAAGCTCAGTTTCTGATCAGTAACAATAAAATGACACCTGGTTCATTTTAGGGGTATTGAAAGTTACAAACCAGTTTTTTTATTGAATGAATTGTTACCACAAGGTTAACAGAGAGATATGTTACGACTCTCTGAACATCTCAATACTTGGAGGTGTTTCCGTAAACTGTGGTATCATGTATGTACATGTTTATTAATGATCTGAGAATGTTAATAGACAAATAAAAAAAAATATTAAGTTAAAATTCAGAAAGAAGATTGGATAGAATAGAAAGTATTGTGGGTGCTTAAATTGACCTAAAAGGGTTCACAAAACTGGCTGTTTACAACGATCTTCATGGACTAACCTAAGAAATAACTTCATAATTGGGAAGACTCTTGCAGAGATGCCACAAATGGAGTGTCTGTAAACATTTTCATTATTATTAATTTGTTTCAATCTTATTGTTGATTTTTAGATGAAGCATATACATTATTATATGTTGTAGTAAAAACAGTGTCCCAGCACATCTGCTTCATACATCTGCTTCATTCATTGTGTCAAACTCTGCTAGGTTTAATTAATGACTATACATATATATCTGCTATCAACACTGTGTACATCTACATATCTAATGTTGTTAAGATTGTGGCCACCAATAATGAATTAGACTTCTAATTCTCTTAGAATTGCTTCACTATAAAGATTGACTAAGTTCAGTGAGAAGGCATATTCTTGTTTTACATTAGACATCATTGAGAGTGTCACTGTTCATTGTGACAAGAGAAAGCTCAGGTTCTGATCAATGATGATAAAATGACACCCAGTTCATTTTAGGGGTATTGAATGTTACAAACCAGTTTTTTTACTGAATGAATTGTTTACATGAAGTTAACAGAGAGATTAGTTACTAGTTTCTGAACATCTCATTTCTTGGAGGTGTTTCTGTAAACTGTGATATTTTTTTAAAAAAGCAATTCACCCCAAGCAAACTGGGAGTGCCACTAGCATACAAAGGGTCACAGAGGATTGAGAACAAGAGTAAAGAATCATGTTTGAGGAAAGGACGGGGAACAAGCTCATGGTGTCAGATATTGATTGACATTACATTTGAATATTTGAAGATTATAGTCATTGGGGAAGCAAGCAAGGGGAAGGGAGTTCTACAGATGGGAAGTGTGAGAGAAGAAGCTGTTTGAGTAGAAGAGATGGTCACATTTTGACAGTGAAAGGGTGGGACCTAGATACCAATCTGGTAGCTCGCTTAAATTCATGCAGTCTGGGAACCAGCAAAGTAGCTCTTTGGAACAGTTGCCATGAAAATACTTGTAGAAGAGACAGAAGGAAGGCATGGTATGCCTGTGAGAAAGCAACTGTAGACTAGATGCCAGATTAGAACTTATCACATTGCATATTTGTCTCTGGATCTTGTATCATTAGCATTATATGTCTACCAATGAGCTAAGACTGTTCATATACAAATCTTTAGTTCTTTACACAAAGTATTTTTAGTTATTAGTATTACTAGTTTTACTCCATCTTATTATTGTTGTTTTTAGATGAAACATTTTCATTATTTTGTTTCAGTCTTACTGTTGGTTTTGAGATGAAGCATATACACTATTATATGTTGTGGTAAAAACAGTGTCTCAGCACATCTGCTTCATATTAATATCCTTGTGTCAAACTCTGCTAGGGTTAATGACCATACATATATATATCAAGATGAGTCATAAATAATTTCCATTTCTATTTTTCAATGATCTGTTTTATTCTTTTTGCTAAAAGTATGTGGAACCCAAACACCTAGCTTGCTGACTTTGCCTACCCTTTTACCCCAATCAAGGCAATAAAGCCACTAAGATTCTAGGGGTTAGTGTAAAAGAAAACACATTATTAAGGAGTGAGAATGAAGAGGATTTCAGAAAAAAAGAAGATAACAACACTGCATTTAAATTTTCAAGGATTTTGAGAATGTTGACTGGAAACCCAAAAGCCAGAAGGGAGTTCCACAAGTGAGATGTGTGAGAGAAGAAACTATTAGCATAGAACCTGTAGTAACATATAGTAATCTCAACTATAAAATGGTGAGACCTAGCAGCCAATTTTGTACTGCACTTAAAAATTGAAATAAGGAAAGCTCATCAGAATAATTGCCATAAAAATATTTATAGAAATGGCGCATAAAAATTATGTTATGCTGGTAGGAAAATCACTGAAGTTGATATGTAAGGTCACGACTGATAACATTGCATATTCTTCTTTGAATGTTATCAAGAATCACTAAATGCATAGCAGTGGCAGCAAACTAGATGTAGCAACAATATGCAATACATGAATGAATGACAGCTGCATAAATTATCTAGCACATCACAGTGAAACAGCTTTCTTAGCAGCTAACCTAACAATTCAATGTAATCTTTCCATTTCATTTCTGCCAAGAATGTTAGTCTAAGAAGGTGCAATGACTTACTCTCCTGGAGGTTAACATCAGCCATACTGATGGGAGGCAGAAAGGGATCTCTCAGATGATTAATAGAGAGCAGTTTTTTGGGGCCATTAAAGTTAACAAGCCATTCCTTGCTGCAGTTAACAGCAGACTGTAGGTCATTTTTGAGATCATCTGCCAATTTGACATTATCAAACTGATCAGACTTACAATTAGAACAGGAGTAAACAGTGGTGACATCAGCACAGATACTGAGTCAAGAACTGATGACATTAGGAAGATTGTTGATGAAAATTAGAAACAAAGTAGGTTTACAGTTCAAGCATTGGGGGAACCTATATTAATGACAAGATTTAGAAGAGTGGCCATTCAAGACCACTTTCATTTCATGATTTGATGAGAAAAAGATTTGTCCAGAAATATCATGAGCTCTGAACTTGTGAAGAAGACTAGTATACCAAATCCTGTCAAATGTCTTTGAGATATTCAAAGCAAGACATTTAGAGATGATAACAGAAACCATTGATGGTATATATTATAGAATTGGAAGAATTTACAAGCAATATGTTTGCATATGGTAGTTTCTCATGTGCTCTGCCATACATTGCTTTCAACCAATGACCTCAGTATGGGTTCATCATTCCAACGATGTTTCTCTAAAATGAAACTTTACAAATTTTGTCCAATTTTGTCCTTCCCAGTCAGTTATGACTCCTTGCACACAAACACTATATATATTGTAACATATCTACGGACAATATTGAGTATGCCTTCACTTTCATAAATAAAATAGTGAATACTGTACATGGTCTAGAGTTGAAGATTCATTGTGGAATTCACTTGGCTCACTTCTAGCAGTTGACTACTACTTCTACGCATCGCTGGTGAATCTTATACGTGTTGTTCTTGTCCTAAGTATTATCATTCATTACCAACCTTCATTTGATTATTCTATTCAGTAACCTTCCCTAGGTTAATATATATATCCTTAGCATTATTCCTTGCTTTAACTCCAATAACATTATGGGACGTAAATGTACTTTCAGTCCATTCATTAATGGAATGAAGAAATTTATTCATTATTACACTGTACTCTTCCACTGTTGTCCAAAAACCAAATTTATTACCTGTTATGATTAGTGAGGGTGATACATTTTTCAATACAGTTGGTTCCCCCTAAATGGATATTACTCTGCCTTATACAAATATTTATCCATTTAAAAAAAAAAATAGAATGGAATAATTGTAAAGACTTTTAGAATTTTTTCTGATGTTAATTAAGTCATTTAACATCGGTAGAAATTTGTAAAGGCACTGGCTGAGATTATGTGTTACATTTTGAGTACTTTTGACAAGCATTGCTCAATTTCAAGAAAAGAAGGCAAAAATTCTAAAATGTAGGCTATTATTTGTGTCTTAACAGTTTGATTTACTTCTTTGGGTTTGCTACATTTTTACTTTGGGCAATTCTCAGTAGGGATGAATACACACAGACCAATTTTGTTTTTCTTAAAATTGTTCACCCAAGATCCAAGAGCCACTAAAGGTAGAGGTTTACTGAATGTGATTGTTGTTAGGAGGGGTATAATGAAAGCAGAAGAGGCACATCTTATGAGTTTTTTTAGGATAGATATTGGTTGACCCTAGACTTGACAAGATTGTAGTGCCAGGAAAGCATCCTCTTGGAAGTAGTTTACAAAGTGTGTAGAAGAAGCTGTTTGAGAGGGATTCCTCCTTATCAAATGAATACAAAGGGTGTTATTATTATTATGATGCATACAGCATGGCAGATTCTGTGATGGTCTGAATTGGTGGAACTAAGGAATGTAGCTCATGTGAGCATAAACTATAGTAATAGTGATAGAGTAGTTAAAATCTAGCAATGTTTCATCCGTAGGGAAAAGGGTTGCAGGGTGAAAAATTACTTTCAAATTCCGTTAAAGCTGGACATTGAGAACTGGATGTCATTGGTCTCAGATACAGCGGTAATACTACATATGATTAATAATAAAGAGGTGCTCCATTATAATGGCCTTGTGTTAAAATGAAGTTTAGTAAATATCAGCAAGAAAGAAACAAATGATTTGGAAAGAAAGTGAAAATAAAATGCAAAGGAAAAAATTAAGAAAGGAATGAAAAGAAATGAAAGAAGAAATATTCAATAGAAAATGAAATGAAGAAAGTAATGTATCCATCAGGAAGAAAGAATAAGTAGGAAGGAAAGAATGAAATTGAATAGAAAAAATGAAAAGAAAACAAAAGAAAAACTTGAGATAAAGAGAATTAAGAAAGGAATGAAAAGAGGTGAAAGAAAAAATATTAAATAGAAAATGAAATGAAGAAAGTGATATATGTATCAAGAAGAAGAATAAATGACAGAAGATGCAGGAAGGAAAGAAAGAAATTGAATGAATCTGAAAGAATGAAGAGCAACCATGGGTTTTGCTGAAGGCAGTTTCTCATCGACTCACCACTGAACATATAGAACAACTTCATATTGCACCCATTTCAATCAAAGTTTCTTTTCCTATGAATTAGACCCAATGCCACAAGACAGTTTTCTTTATTGTCTGAGAGAAAAACATGGACTGGGAGGAATGCAGCAATGAGACTGATGACAACAAATGGGAAAGATAAGATAAAAAATAAAAGAATGTTGGTGCCTTAAGTTATTCTTTTGAAATTGCAAGAAGAAAAAAAAAATGGAAGGATAGAGGAAACAGGAAGAAAAGGTTTGGCACTTTGAACTTTGACATTGCTGGGATTCCTTACAAAATGCAAAATGGTGGAGAACCTTTAACCTGCCTTCTCATGTCTTTCATTGAGAAGCTTAAGGCATCTATACCAAGATACCTATATCTGCTTAGTTTTTATAACTGAATGTTGCCCACCACCACTATATATATATATATATATATATATATATATATATATATATACACACACACACAAACAGGTGGATATGAATATATAAATGTATACTTATAACTATCTATTAATCTCCCTCTCTCTTTCTCTACATATATATATATATATATATATATATATATATAAGCATTGTACCTGTCAAAAATGGCAGAGTTATTTATGTGCTGATCAACATTTTTACTCAAGGTTGAATTAAATTTGCATCTACTAAAAAAAAGTATTGCTTTCTGACTAGGATCAGAGTGTAGTATATGTTAACATTGGCAAGGATAAAAATGTAACTCCTGTTCCTTTTGTTGAGGATTTATGTAGTATCTGTGTAACCCCTGTGAAAAATATTTTACTCATACAATATGTGTATATATATATATATATATATATATATATATATATATATATATATATATATATATATATATATATATTGTATGAGTAAAATATTTTTCAGTCATATATATATATATATATATATATATATATATATATATACATACCAAGTGTAACAGAAAAATTGTCCATCCCATACAATGTTTAATATCTAAAAAAAAACACTATAGTAATTGAGTTTCTTTTTTCCAGGTTTTCAGAGAAGACGTAAGAACCATTGAAAATTTTTTAAGTTACTCAGCTAGAAAGAGAACAGGTTAAAATTGTTTTGTGTCAGCCTCACTGTCTTCCCAACTGAGCAATGGTGAGAAGAAAATATAATGAATCATTCAGTAATGGTACCAACATTCATACTCTGGCTTCCATCTTCAAAGTCTATTGAAGAACCATGAAGAGAATGGTGAATAAGTTTAAAAAAAGAGGTAACAGTAAAGAGGAAAACTGGAATAGGAGGTCACAACAGGAAGAGGGATCATCATTTCCACTTAGAACTAAAGAAATCAATTAGAAAAGATCCAATTCAATTCATAAAGTGTTTGGCATGTGAGAAAGGAGTTTCAGCAATGACAGTCCAAAGAGCAGTGAAAAAAGACTTAAAATGAAATCATATGTGTAACATGTGAGGCACTTTGTTACTCCAGGACAGAAAGTTATAAAGTTAGAGAGGATGAATGTCATGTTGAATAAGTTGGAAAATGATCCTGGAATTAAATATTAGGTTGGTGCAAAAATAATGACATAATAATGTCGTTTTTTGACGTTAAAAAATACGTCAAAAAACGACATTATTACGTCATTATTTTTGCACCAACCTAATATATATATTTGAACTTTATTTCTTTCATGAGCTTCTGATCCTTATCTATAATTAATTAATGATGAACGTCTCATTTTCGTTTATGATTGATTTCATCATGATTCTTTTTTTATGCTCGAAGAGTAATTATACATACTTATTACTCAAAGTAAAGTCCAATGGCATTATAAAAACCTTGGAGAATTCCAGTAAGATATCTTTAATCATCTCTAAGATACAACAGTTCAGAGCTTAATCTAACAATTGGACAGTTTTGCTGTCATATGATTTGTACAGTTTTCCTGTTACAGCCGGTATATGTACATGTGTCTCACTTGAGATTGAACACTCTTCCTGATGTTCTAAATGTCAAGAAGACACCTGCCTGACAGTCCTTGTAAGAGCAAGGCAAAGTAGATTGAGAAAAGTGCTGGTGAAAGAATGTCACCTTACTTTACCTCATTGTCCACTGCAATCTCATCTGAAAGCGAGCCATTGAATAAGAGACAAACCATCATATCAGTATGTAGCTGTTTTCACTAAGTTGACAAAATTGGGAGGGCAGCTAATCTTACTAAGAATCCTCTACAAGACAGCACAATTTACAATGCCAAAAGCCTTGGTCAAATCCACAAAAACCTGGCACAATGGTACTCACTGTTCAATGAATTTCTCCTGAGAAATCCATAGTACCCCTACCCACTCTAAAACCACTCTGTGCTTCTGGAATAACTAGAGGACAGATGTTGTTTATTAGCCTGTTCAACAAAATCCTCACAAAGACCTTAACAACTGATTCAAGATATTTTGAATCCTTGGCTTTTAAGATTGAAACCAGAATTTCACCAATCCAATCCTGAGGCACAGAAGTCACTTCCCAGACCAGTCAGATAACAGAGAAAAATAAAAAGATGCATAAATGTTGGATGTCAAAGAGAATGGATGTTGTTTTTTCATTGCAAAAGTGATGCTGTAATTTTAAAAGGGAAGTCTTGACATCCATCCATACACACACACACACACACACACACACACATATATATATATATATATATTGTAATCATTTCACCTTAAGGAAGGCAGGAATGCCACTAGTATGTAGGGGTTATATGGCGTGAAACTGAGAGAAAATATATATAAATTGTGTCTGATATTATTTAAATTTAGAAAACTAATATAAAAATATTCATATAAATATTCATACTATTAAAATGCAAGATATTTCAGATATTATATATAAATTATAATAGATTTATTAATTTAACCAAATTTTCCAATAAATATATATATATATATATATATATATATATATATATATAAGTTTGTAACACTGGGTTTGTCTGATGATTGCTCATATCCATACAAATGAATATGTAACCTCTTTCACTGATATTGAGCACTTTCCAATAAGTACTGCACATATATAATATATATAGAAATTATATATATATATATATATATATATTATTTTATACAGAAGAAAATTACCTTATGTGGGTATGGTCTATTTCAGATCAGCATAACCATATGCCTATCTCAGAATAGGGATAATGAAATTAGTTTAGATGGCAGTCGGTAAGAATGTACAGGCTACTAAAGAGGACATCTCCTTTTGACAAGGAGATGGGCTAGAGTGGGAGTTTATTTGTGGTCAAAGCCTTTAGTTTTATGTAAATGAATTTAGGTTCCTGCTAGTGGATTATATTATTAAGTGATGGGGGATATAAAGATAAGAAAATTTAAACTTAGAATAAATTATCTAAATAATAGATTCCCAAAAACCTGTAATACCAAAACACACAATGGAATAAATTATGTCATACAATACACATACATACCTACATACATATATTTACCCATACACACATACACATATATGTATACATGTATATATTTATATATACCAACCATTTACACCATTATGGTTCGGATATATTATTAGGAATACCAAGCTGTACCCAAAATTCTTTAAGAGGAAGATATTAAAGTAAAAATTTAATCAGAGGGGGTTGCATCAGTTGGGGGGGGGGGCTGTTGTTTTTTGGTAGTTAGATAAGATAAGATTTATATTCTTATATAAGTTTGTACCTGCTTCTATGCCTACATTTTAATACTAGCTCTCTCCTTTGATTTAATAGTTTGCATTGATCATTGTATTTTATTATTCTAATTTTTTCCTGCATCTATTTCTAAATCTATTAAGAGTATGTGTGAAACCTATAATTTACCAATTGGCGAGTAGACCCTTTTCCTTCAATTCCCAAAATTTCTTTTAAAGAGCTGTTTGAAATTTTAATTTAGGATTGGTAAATAAGTGCCTATGGGTATAAATTCTCTATTTCAATTCTCCTGCAGAAATTCCAATGGAAACATAATTTGTCATATTTTCTTTGGGGGCAATCGTTGCCTGGTATATTACCTTAGTGGATCTGCATTTGTTCTTGACTGGGCAGTTTTCTCTATTTCTACAGTTACGTCGGGGTAGAGTCTGCTAGATTTAGTTTTTTCCCATAGAATTTACCTGAGACACAATTATTATGGGATTTGATACATGTTGTTAGTGCAGGAGTACTTAATTATGATTGATTTCCTATTGAAGTTTTTACTTAGAGGATTGTTTTTGTGGAAGTGTTTATTTATTAGTTGTAGAAAGTGCTGTTCTATATTAATATTTGACAGGTTGCAGAAGGCAGGGGTTGAACCAAATGATTTTTCTTCTTCTATTTCTCCAGCTATATCCCACTTTAGGTGTTTCAGTACGTCATATGGGGGTTAAATAAAATAACTTATTTCTTAAATGACTTTTTTGGAAAGCCTTTTCATACTGTCCTTTATTTTTATTAAAGATTTTACTAATTCCGGTACAAATGGCATTGATGTGGTTAAAACTAACATAAGTATAATTAAGTATTTCATTCTCTTTATGGGAGGCTTTAAAGGTTTTACCATTAAGGTTAATGGTGATGTCTAAGTAATCAACTATTTTATGATTAGAAGAAATCTCAATCTTAAACCCTAATAATTTAAAGGCACTAATGATTTTCTTTTGTAACTTTGTGTTAATGGACTATTACTATTGGGGATGAAGTCCATTATTTCTTTATAAGCTCACTAGTTCTGGATCTACGATTCTATTAAGTATATCTTAAATATAAAAACATGGGCTGAATCGTATGCTCCCATAGGGACATCGAAATTGTCATTAAGGCACTTAGTCCAGCTGGAATTATTCATTGTTAACAATGATTTTCTAGCAATCAAAATGATATTAGTTTCATCACCTGTTATCTATATATAGTATTTTTGCAAAGTTAATACTTTTAACTAAGGGATCTCTGGAAATAGAGGAATAAAAATCTGACGAATCCTTCCAAAGATAAGAACAGGTTGTAATTTGTTGTTTATCAGTTTTGTGACTATATTTTTTGACATTAGACCTAGTTCAGTTTTAGTTGGATTTATTAGTCCAGACAGTGTACTATCAGCCAAGTTAGGTATACACTTGTGTATATATATATATATATATATATATATATATATGTCAATGTAATAAGAAAGAACAGATTGATGATCCAAAGTTCTTTCGTATTTTTGTTTTTATTTTTAAAAAACAGTGCTCAATAGAGAAGAGCTTAAAATTATAATTACTTTTTTTAGAATATGATTCCATCACGATGCAGAAATTACTATGTTTCGAAACTGGTCCACAAGTGTTAAAGTTTAATTCCAATATTAAACCTTAACTTTAGATGACCGTTTCATTCTCAAGCAATGTCTTGAATAACTAGCCGAAGAAATGATTTACTCATTTATAGTTTGGAAATGGATTTGTAATGTGGGGTTTGTCTTTCATTATCAAGTGGTCTCTGCTTTGATGAAAGTAGGAAAATATATATATATATATATATATATATATATATATCAAGTTTTATTATTAGGTTGGTGCAAAAATATTGTCGTTTTTTGACGTATTTTTTTACCGTCAAAAAACGACAATATTTTTGCACCAACCTAATATACATATTTAGATTAGAGCTAATTCAGGTTTAGTTGGGTTTATTACTCTAGACTATGTACTACTAAGTTAAGTTTATGGTCCTTAAATAAGATTTAAGCATCTCTGGTATGGATCTTTCCCACTCTATCTGCAATATTTAATTTATTGGCTATCTCTCTAGTCTCTGTATCAATTTTGGATACCCTACTGTTGTATCTATCTATTTTGTGTGTATCTGTTATTTTATCCATGTGGATTTTGTGGTAGTGTGAAGGGTTACGTTTATAGAGGACTGTCATATGATTGTGCTGGTCTGAAATAGATTATACCCACATGAGATAATTTTGGATTTTTTGCTGTATAAAATATATGCTCTGTTATAATAAATACATTGAGCTCTCTCTGTGGATTAGTTTTAATATCTGATATTACTAGAATCCACCTGGATTATATACCAACAGATCTATTACCTGTACTACATATATATATATATATATATATATATATATATATATATATATATATATATATACACCATGACAGAAAATGTGCCATCTGACAGGATGAAGGAAGTCTGAGCAGAGAACACTCACAAAAGAAAAGTTACTTCAAAGACATCCTCTTTGAGAAGATGGAAGAATTAGCAAGCCCAGTTAAAAATGGCAGCTATAGCAATGTGACAAAGGATGTGAACCTAAAAATAAGAGGAAACTGTAACAGATTCCTTGTGGATATAATCAATCCACTAACAGGGAAATCCTCTTCCTATTTTAGAAAGTCAGAAAACTTTGTTGAATTGATCCAACAGGCTCCTATCTATATCAGATGGATAGTAAGGTTAAATGTGTTAATCACCAGAGTTTCTACAGATGAAGCCTTGACAGTGATTTGAAACCAACTGGAATCAGACCCAAATATTGACATCCTATGTACTGGCAACATTCTTCCAAATAGATTCTATGGAGTATTGCTGCCATATATGGTCTGGAGCCCCTTCTAATTGTCTCAAGGTCCTTGATAAAATCCAAAGACGGATATGCAATGTAATTGGCCCTGATCTGGCTTCTTGTTTGCAGCTGCTCTCTCACAGATGTGCCGTTACTTCCCCCTGTCTTTTTTTACAAATACTTTCACAGTAACTGCTCCAATGAGCTGCTTTCGCTGGTTCCCAGACTTCATGAATTTAAGTGCTCAACTAGGCTGGCATCTTGCTCTCCCCCTTTCACTGTCGAAACTGTTAAAAGTAGCCATCTCTTCTACTCCAATAGCTTCATGTATCACATTTCTCACCAGTGGAACTACCTCCCCATTTCTTGTTTTCCTGATAACTATAATCTCCAACTATACAAATGTAATGTCAACTGATGTCTCGAGATGCCTTGATCTAACCCCTAAATTTCTCTTCATCCTTTCCTCTATCACTCCTCTTTGTTCTTGCTCCAACTCTCTGTAACCCCTTGCATGCTAGTGGCTTCCCACCTTGCTTGGGGTTGAATGCTTAAAAAAAAAATATACCAATAGGAAGAAAGCTTGTTTATGGGTTCACCATTGTCACCAGTGATAGTGGACATATATATGGATTATATATGGATTACTTTGGCTTTAGAATTTGCATCACTAATGCCAACAGTATGGCTGAGATAGATAAATGACACCTTCATACTATATTTGCTCCAGGAAGCTGTACAAATATTGCTGGATCACATGAATTCAACAGACCTTCAATCCAGTTGACAATAGAAGAAAATAATCATCATCTACCCATCCTGGATGTATAACTTGCACAGTGAATGAGTTCAAGACTTCCATATATCAAAAGCCAAATTTCACTGGACAGTACCTCAAGTCAATATATATAGTCAAGGCAATATTCAGAAGTAGCTCCACACTATGGAGAAATCACAGCTGAGTAAAACCTAACACAGGGATGAACATGACCAAGAACTGAGTGTGCTCCATTTGTTGCAGTTCTGGTAAAGAATATAAATGAGAAACAAGCCACCTGTTAAATAAGACTGGAGAAACATTGAAAAACTGTAGTGTGGGGTAAGACAATGAAATCAGGCATGTCTGATCATGTATGGTAGGAATTAAATGAAAATATTGGACAAGTAAGAAAGATTAACTTCAACATCTTAGACTCGTAGTTAAGACAGTTTGTGACAGATGTTAGAGTATACAAGTCCTACTCTGAATCAGATCACAGATTACTTGTAACTAAACTGACAACACGAGCCAATAAAATAGCTTGATTCCACCCACATAAACCAAGAAATATACTGAGGTATAACATCCAAGCCCTTAAAAATGCAAGTGTACTTTTAGAATTCAGTAAATCTAGATCAAAATATAGAGATATCTAATAATTTTATTGCATCATCATTAGCTAAATCATGTGAAATCATCCCAAGAACTCCTAGAAGGATGAAGCTACCCACATGGGACAACAACATTAAGTCGAATAATACAAGAAAGAGACAAATTGTTTTAAAAGAAAAATTTATAAATTTCAACCAACAGTAGTAAAATGTGCTCAGTATAATGAATGCTAAATGTTTCCTTATAAGGAAACAGCTAATATTACTATTGCCATTCACTGGCATATATAAGACATATTGAAATAAGTAAAAAAGGTGATGTGAACATATTGAGTCCAATACATTTATATAATGATCAGTAAATGATAGTTGGTTACCAAAGCTCAAAACTGTAAGCTATAAAGAGCACACACACACACACACGGATCAATAATTCTATAGCTTCCATGTAGTTATTAGGTAAATTTTGATCTGAAAGTTTCATTGTATAATGTTTGCTCTATATGACTAATAATCACTACTGAATTAAATATATGATAGAAGGAAATTATGCTGAAAAAAAAAAAATTTTTGTCCATCCCCATCACAAAGCAGAGAGTACCCAGATAGATAGATAGACAGATAGATAGATAGATATTGTGAAGGTAGGAACAACACTGTAGGCTTTTTCAATGTCTCAAGTAATCTTGAGATTAAAGTCTGACGATCACTTGATGTGTCATCAATCAAGGCTCACAACAAATTCCTGTCCCCTGTAGCTCTTAATAAATTTTCGTGTTTCATTATTCCTGTTCCAACACCCCTTTACTCAAGTTCACTATGTTATGCATTGTTCTTCCCTGTCTCTGTTGCCTTCAATCTGACCTGTTAGTATCCAATTTTTCAAGCCCTCTTTCCTCATTATGTGCCCTAGAAATTTCAACTATCTCTTCCTGATGTTAAGTAAATTAAAGGATTTTTTTACTCATTAGACTACAAACTTATTGATATGTAAGATAACACAAATTTTGATTGAATTATATATTTAAAATATATGATTGTTAGCAAGTGTTAAAACATAAGATGCCAGCTTCCAGTTAGAGACGTGAAAATTGAACAAGCACAGAAATTTAAATATCTCAGAAATGATGCCTTCCAGACACTAATCAGGAAAAATTTGTTAGGAACAAAGGAAAAGTTTCTGAATTGCCACATAATATCAATCATTCAATATGGCAGTGAATGTTCACAGGTGAAGAGATGACTTCAGGCAGCAGAGATGTAGTTTTGCGGACGGTGCTGAGATTATCATGAATGGATCATGTGAGTATTAATGAAGTTTTAAGGAAAATGGAAACAAAAAGGACACCTATGCATAGAATCAGAAAAAGGAAAGAAGGGTTAGAAAATTTGGTACACACAAGACATATTGAAGGCTGTTTCCCTCTGTTCTTCTTGCCTTCAATATGTCTTGTGTGTACCAAATTTTCTAACCCTTCTTTCCTTTTTCTGATTCTATGCATAGGTGTACTTTTTGTTTCCATTTTCCTTAAAACTTAAAAAGCTTGTGTAAATAGATAGCAAAACAGGGAGTGGGATGAATCGTAAAAGGATGAACACTGCTAAGAGCAACAAAAGTATAGGAAAATGTGGAGAGCGATGATTCCCCACATCCTAAAGAGACACAGCACATTAAATAAGTTATAAATCAAAGGAAGCCTATTGAAATGAATCTAAAATTAAGCAAAATCCTTTTGAAAATTATAGCACTTTAACACACACATATACAAATATAATAATAATGGACTCTTCGATCATTTTAAGTCTGTGTGCAGCAGCTTAGTTCTTACAACCAAAAAGCATGACTACCTGCAGATATGATTTTGATTATAGTGGTTAAGTATTGTACAGAACCAACCACATTTTTAAGAAGAACTGAAAACTAAGTACATAATATGACATAAGGTTTCTAAATGAGCCTCCTCAGGTTTAAAATTCAGATTTACCCTTCTCCTGGACTGCTTGCCAACCAAGGCTAAACAGTCCAGTATCTTACTATTTAATCTATAGCTAGGGGAGATAAAGAGATGGACTGTTTCCAAGGATATTTGTACATAAGTGAATGCAATAAATTTGACTGAAATTTGATATTGGCTGTCTAATTTCTTATTCCAATAGATATATAATTAGAAAGTTTACTCCTCTAGAGATAATCTCAATTTAAATTAATTACTTAGATTTAAATTAAAAAATTTTAATCTAACATTAAATGTAAAAATTACGAAAAAGGTTAAATATATATAAAGATGGAGATATGTGTGGAAATATGTGTGTATATATATATATATATATATATATATATATATATATATATATATATATATATATAAATAAATATTTGTATATGTATGTATGTGTGTGTATACCGATGTGTATCGATAATTGTGTATGTGGTTATATATGTAATTGTACATGTATATGAATATATGTGTATGAGTGTTTACGTATTACTATTACCTTCAGATCTTACTCCATCTTGATTTGAAACTTAAACTTTAATTAAGAAATATTACCCATCTAAAAATAGCTTCGGATTAAATTGATGAATTAGACTCTAACTAATAAAGACCTTAACTGTCATTCACAATATTAAAATATTAGTAAATTTTTATTTTTATATTCGTTTATGAATATAATATTCAGTCTATATTAAATCCCTAATTTATTTGTGGAGATGTTAAATATTTAAATTGCTATCAAACGTTAAGATTTGTGTTTGTTTAAATTGCTAAAGCTATACCACCCTTCTCCTTCCTTCCTCCAAAACCCTACGTCCATCTCTTATTTCTTATCTCTTTACTTCCCCACTTTTTCTTTTCCCTTTTTTCTTTTCTTATTTTTCCCATATCATTTCTGGTGAGTTGACCAATAAAATAGGTCAATGTTCAGACATTGACCTATTAACTAAATTTATTTTTATTACAATACTTAATATTGAGGAGATGGGGGGTAAGGATCAGTTCTTACCCACCACCTCCTCAATATTAAGCATTGCAATAAAAATAAATTTTAAAACTCTCCCTTCCCTCTCTAAATTCAGCTATATCTCTCACACTATTCTTCACCGCCCTCTATGTCACCTTATATAAGCTTAATACTGCCCTTCAAAAGTATATATTTTACATTCATTTTTTCACCTTTGAAAGTGAAGTTTGAAGATCCAGAGAAAAATAAAATCTCTGGTGAAATAAATTATAACTAATGGATCCTTATAGTGGTCTGTTTTTTCTTTAAATTATTCACTGACTTAACATTGAGTTCTCCGGATTTCATCCTCCTTGGGGTTATCCATACAGATTACCAAGATTTTCATTACTTATATAGTACAGGTAATCAATCCATTGGAAAATTTAAAATAATGCTCCAAGACAGACACTTAGGGGCTGATGATAAACACACACAGAACAGCTTGAAATAGGCTATCTTTATGTTGAGGTAATTTTTGTTTTTTTGCTGTAAAATAATATATATATATATATATATATATATATGAATTGGGATCAAATATAGATCAGAATCTGGCAGAATGAAAAGAAATAGGAAATATCTATACATCTAAAGAAAGAAGTGTTCATTATATATATATATATATATATATATATATATATATATATATATATATATATAATTACACCCCAAGCAAGGCACTAAAACCACTAAGATACAAGGAGTTACTGAGTGTGAATGAATAATAATAAGAAAAACATGTTTAATGAGCAAGAACAATAAACAAAGTGAAAGTAAGAAGACAGTAGATAATAATTGACATTGCATCTAAATTTTTGAAAATCAAAGTTGACTGGAAAGCAAGAAGCTGGAAGAGAGTTCCACAGGCAAGAAGTGCAATAGAAGAAATTATGGTTACATCCTGCCAATTCAACTATAAAATGATGAGAACTGGCCACAAATCAAGTAAAAAGCACTTAAATTCCTAATGTCTTGGTTAACATAGAGCAAAGTTCATCAGAACAATTACCATGAATGTATTTATAGAAAAGGCACAGGGAAGCTACATTACAGCAGTGGGAAAGTGACTGAAGCTGGGATGCCATATCAAGACCAATGATATTCTGGATTTTATTTTCTTTGAATTTTATAAATTTATAGCAGAATCACCAGACCAGTTGTGACAGTAATATTTAAAAGAATGGTAGACTTATAAATATGTAAGATATACTCTAGAGAGTAAAGCTGCCTGGTTATACCCAGTGAACAAACATTCCTAGCAGTAGACCTAGCAATTGATTCAATATAATCTTTCCACTTCAGTTGAGAACATTAGCCCAAGAAGGTGTAATAAGACAGTAGAAGTATAATACTGATAGAAGGCAGAAAGGGGTTTCTTCAATGATTAATGGGAAGCAGTTTCATTATGGAGGTATTAAAATTAACAAGTAATTCCTTGACCCTGTTAATAGGAGACTTTAGGTTACTTCTGAGATCAGCTGCCAATTTGAACTTATCAACTGATCAGATTTTTTTCTGAAACACTGAAGATGTGGAAATGCTAAAACTTCAAATTTTTATAGCCCTCTCCTCTTACAGATATAGAATTCTATCAATAAAACATTACTTTAGTCCAATGAAGTCCTTGTACTTTGTCATTTATTTACCTAATATTGTTCTGATATTTTTAAAAATTATCCAATATATATATATATATATATATATATATATATATATATATATATATATATATGGACACACGCACCAACTATGTAATGGACAAAGTCCGACAATTATTTTAATATATCTTATTGTTATATGGTATTTATATGGACACAAATATTTAAGTAAATGCTCTGTTTATAATAAACAATGTTAACATTTACTTGCCTGATTGTCCGAGAAATTTTCTGAGAAAATATGTTTCTTCCGAAAAGAATCGAACCTGTATCTTACACAGAATCGTCATATAGCCTGACGTGCTATAATGACTTAGCTACAGAGGTGCATCTGGGTACAGCTTTTAAACTACAATTTTTTATGATTTCCCTCAAACATTCATATCAGCTCAAAGTGTAGATAAACATAAACAAATGACGTCAAACAGAGCATTTAATTAAGTATTTGTGTCTATAGAAATAACATATAACAATAAAATATAGTAAGATAATCGTCAGACTTTGTCCATTTTGTGGTGTGTTCATTATTTGTTTGCTTAGATAAACTTTGAACAGATATGGATGTTCGAGGGAAATCATAGAAAATTGTAGTTTAAAAGTAGTAAAATCGATCTTACTAACCAGACACTCCTCTGTTGCTAAACTGGTATAGCATGTCAAGCTATATGACAGTTCAATGTAGGATACAGGTTCAATTCCTGCCGGAGGACACATATTTTCCTTGAAAATTTCTTGGGCATTCAGGCCAGTGAATGTTTTTAATACTGTTTATTATGAACAGAGCATTTACTTAAATATTTGTGTCTATATAAATAACATGTAACAATAAAATATATATGATAAGCTAAAGAACAAGTAGGAAATAGATCTTAATCTGACATGTTTAAAACTTCATCAGAGATCAAGACAGAAATGATAAAAAAATGATAAAAAGCATTGAGGCACAGATTAATTGTATGTTGTGTTTGTTTATTTCTTATTGGTTAGAAACGTGTCACATGTAATGAAATAATAAGATAATCAAATATGTGTGACAAACATTCTTAATGCTAAAGTGTGTAAAAGTTAGTGAGATGCAGTAGGATATTTTGATTGGATACGTGTCACGTGTAATGAAGTAGCAGATAATATTCAAATGTGTGAGAAAACATTCTGGATGCTAAAATGGGTAAAATATGCTGCAGGATGTTTTGAAAATTTTTTATTTAATAAGATTTTTCATTAAAGTATATTTTATGTATTTTGTATATATATATATATATATATATATATATATATATATATATATATTGATTTTTAGGTATTTGGAAGAGATAAGTTAGATTCATGAATAATGGATCTATAGAAAAACGGTGAAGTAGTGTTAATAGTTGGTAATATTGCTATAAATATATTTTTCATATTTTCTCTTTAAAGGATTATGTTCTTTTTTGATAAGGCTGGCATCGGTGAAATTAAAGTTATGTCCTAAAGAATTCATGGATTTTGTTTTTTAACCCAACACATTTATTTTTTAATTCAAACTTTAGTTTTAGTGTATACCTGTATTTGAGTAGAATGTTTTGTATTTATTTTGTTTTCTGGTTTGCATATTTGAGGAAACTCATTAAACAGAATACACATTTCTTCATTATTTTTTCTCGAGTATACAGACCAGTAGATATAAAGAACAGTTTAAAATAAATGAAGTGTTTACTTAATAATGTTTTAAGTAATATATATATATACGTAATATATATATATATATATATATATATATATATATATACGTAATATATACGTAATATATATATATATATATATATATATATATATACGTAATATATATATATATATACGTAATATATATATATATATATGTAATATATATATATATATATATATATATATATATACGTAATATATATATATATATATGTAATATATATATATATATATATATATGTAATATATATATATATATATATATATGTAATATATATATATATATATATATATATACGTAATATATATATATATATATATATATACGTAATATATATATATATATATATATATATATATGTAATATATATATATATGTAATATATATATATATATATATACGTAATATATATATATATATATATATGTAATATATATATATGTAATATATATATATATATATATATATATATATATGTAATATATATATATATATATGTAATATATATATATATATATATGTAATATATATATATATATATATACGTAATATATATATATATATATATATATGTAATATATATATATGTAATATATATATAT
>OZ010578.1:111380824-111538533 GCA_963932145.1 Acanthosepion lycidas | reverse complement strand
GTATTATATATATATATATATATATATATATATATATATATATATATATGGGCATATGGGTGTGTGGCTGAGTGGTTACAACATTCGCTTTCTGACCATGTTCGGGTTATATATATATTCACGATAAGAGAGAAACTCATGCTGTGGCTCTAGATATCTCTAAAGCTTTGATAGGGTTTGGCATGCCTGTCTCCATAAGCTTCAGAGATACGGTATTCAGGATGATTATTTGACTTAATACACTCATTCTTGTCAAACCATGTAATGAAGGTCATCCTTAATGGATTCTCCTCCTGTTCCTTTCTCAAGAATGCAGGTGTTCCTCAAGGCTCTATCCTGGGTCCTACACTGTTCCTGATCTTCATTAACGTTCTTCCGGATGTCATCAGTTACCAAGTAGGCATCTTTTCAGATGATACTACCATTTACTCCTGTCTCAACAGCAAATCCGGCACCACTGACAAAACTAACCTGAACGATGGTCTTAAAGAGGACCTTCAATCTGTTGCTGACTGGGGCAAGAAATGGCTGGTTTACTTTAATGCCAAAAAATAAAACTGCCCCCTTTTACTCACCACAGAAAGCCCTCCCAGCCTCCCATTAGAATGTCTGATGCTCAACTCCACAAGAGCACCGCTCTGCAAATGCTTGGTCTCACACTGTCTGCTGACCTGAGATGAAACAAATACATTGAATCAATAGCTTCCTCAAATGCAAGGAAAGTTGGTTGTCTGTGTCATACCAGAAAGTTTTTCTCACCTGAGTCCATCCTTCAAATCTATAAGTCAACCATTTGTCCTTGCATGAAATACTGCTGGTATATATGGTCTGGAGCCCTTGCTATTTGTCTTAATGTCCTCGACAAAATCCAGAGACAGATATGCAATGTGATTGTCCCTGATCTGGCGTCTCATTTAGTGGCTCTCTCACAGATAGTATATATCTTCCCACTGTCTTTTCTACAAATACTTTCATGGTAACTGATCCGATGAGCTACTTTCATTGGTTCCCAAATTGCATGAATTTAAACATGTTACTATGTTGACATCTCAGTCCCACCCTTTCATTGTGAAAATGATTAAATGTAGCTGTCTTTCCTATTTCAATAGCTTCATGTTCACACTTCCTGTCTGTGGAACTCCCCTCTTACTTGCTTTCCTGATAGCTATGATCTCCAATTATTCAAATGCAATGTCAATTGACATCTCCAGATGCCTTGATCTATTTCCTGCCCTTCTCTTCATCCTTTCCTCTATCATGCCTATTTACTCTTGCTCCCGTTCTCTGTAACCTCTTGCATGCTAGTCGCACTCCCACCTTGCTTGGGGTGAAATACTTAGAAAAAATGTATATATATATATATATATTTGTGTATTTAGGTAGTAATTTTTCTTTCATGCACATGTCATTGAATACAACAGACAAGGTGCTTTGATTTAGTTTTTTATACAATTTCTCATGTGATCTTACAATTTTTTCTTTGCAGAGGATAAATTATATAAAAAATGTCCAAGTGTTCTTTCTTTCAGAATGCTTTCAGCTATACATTTAGCCGTTTTCAAGGTTGAAATATATTAACTGTTAACAAGAAACATATTGTTTTATGTATGTATTTATAAAACAAAAAAAAAATCAATGTTCAATAATATCAATTATGAACATGGACACAATATCTTGACCGTGTTTTGAAAAATTAAATATAAATACATACATACAACAATCTATTTCTTGTTAACAGTTAATATATTTCAACCTTGAAAATGGCTAAATGCGTAGCCGAAAGCATTTGGCAAAAAAAGAACAATTGGACAGTTTTTATATAATTTATCCACTGAAAAGAAAACAAATTGTAACATCATACGAAAAATTTTATAAAAAACGAAATCAAAGCACCTTGGATGTTGTATTTAATGAAACATATATATATATATATATATATATATATATATAGTTTCAGGTCTTTGGAGAGACTGCCATTGTCATAACATATGACACTGGCATTTGGTGTTGCTAGTATATGAATGAGTATTCTCATGCAGCAAAAATTTAGATATGACAGACAAAACTTGCTTAGTGCATTACAAGATAATAGATTTGAAGAAATGGATTTGGTTGAGATCTTTTCAGCAACCTCTCTCTCTCTCTCTCTCTCTCTCTCTCTATATATATATATATATATATATATATATATATATATATATATATATATATATAGACGTTGTATAGGTTTATATATACAGGTTGTATCAAAAATACTTTTACAAACATTGGTGGGTGGGTTCACAACACCAACACATTTGAATATTTGAGAAATCTTGTCAGAAAAATATGCATCCTCTGGCAGGATTCAATCCTCCAGCCCCTGTGGAAAATATGTGTCTGAGCAGTTAGGCACATCATTGACGGTTCCCCATAGGATATTCAGGTTCAAATCCTGCTGAAGGACACATATTTTTCTGACAAGATTTCTCATATATTCAAGCTGGTAGATGTAGTTGCATAAAAAATACTGTTTAATTAAAAATACAGAGCATCTCCTTGAATAGGAGTATCTATTAAAAATAACATTTAAACAAAATAAATATAAAAATAGATCTGATTTAATTCATTTCCTAAAGTAAATCATCTTTTTTTATGTTAGGATATGAAAATAGAGAATTGATAGAGAGATCATGCATTTGAAAACACTATTTCTGGATTTGTTTGACCATAAGTCCTATGTGGCCAAGCAGTTAGGCATGTCAGATCCAATGATAGTTCCACATAGGGGATGCAGGTTCAAATCCTGCTGGAGGATTCATATTTTTCTGACAAGATTTATCATACATTCAGGCTGGTAGATGTAATTGGATAAAAAATACTGTTTAATTAAAAGACAGAGCTTCTATTTATATTTAAATATGTACTGGAAACTCTGAAAATGTTCCAAAATATGGAAAAATAAAAAATTACTGTCATTGAACTTGAACTTTAATGAAACTTGTATGAATAAAAAATCATTGCTTAAAATACACTATATATATATATATATATATATATATATATATATATATATATATATATATTCTAGCATCATGGTACCATAAATTAGATTTCTCCAAGGAACTCATGCAGGATACCATGCAATTCTGCCAGGAAAGCATAACAGCAACAACAGCAGAAATTAACCTGCTCGATGAGAAAATAAAAAAAACAAACGGACACAGAAGAATGTACCAACATAAAGAATGTCATAAAAGCTCATACAGACCAAACAGTGAGGGAACTACAAAAATCAAAGAAAATTAAAATGGAATATTTCCTCCAGACAGAGCAACAAAAAATAAATGAAGCCAAACTTTGAAAAAAGTGAACGACCATACCCCAAAACAAAACAACAAAACACCACAAATACACTGACCACCACACAACCAATGCAAACACAAAACAGACCAAATAAGTACACCAACAGACAACCAGCAGCACCACAACCAACAGTAACAACACCACCACCACCACCAATGATAGCAAGAACCTCAAAACAAACACACACACAAAACAAACCACTAACTTACGTGAACATCCTTAGGGTGCCGTACAAACATACACAAACCAAATCACAGCAGCCCTTCTACAGAACGCATAACCCCATTAGACATCCCAGACCACCTAGATTAGCCCCTAGTAGACAATCAACAACAAACACACTCAACCTCCAAAAAAAAAGGAATAAGCCCCCAACCAGGACACCTGGATGGGAGTATAGCATTCCTAATAGGAGATATGATGCAAGCTTTCGAGCTTTTCCGAAAGAACTTCGCCATGCTTGCAAATTCAAACTTGCCCCATACGGGCGAGTTATAAATTTGAATAACGATAAATTTTCACTCAATACATTCAGGGTATTAAATAAAGGACTAAGCTTTTGCCCTAGTCCCCCAAGGTTTGATAAAGACACCTTGACAAAGGACCTGAAATCCTTCTTCAGAAGAATAGAGTTAAAAGGCCACTATGGGGGAAAATAATCATACACATTCCATACTTGAGACATTAATAGAGAAGGACACTACCTACACCCCACAAACACAGACATTACTATACAGACATTTGAACTAGCCATAGCAAATGACATAAAGAAAACAACAGCACGTAAGCTGCCACGTGACAATATTACTGAAGGGGAACGTATAGCCCTCGATATGCTGACACATAGAGATGACCTAATCATAACACAGGCTGACAAAGGGGGTGTGACAGTGATCTGGGGAATCAAAGAATACATTAAAGAGGCCAACAAACAGCTAGCCGACAAAAAAACCTATAAAAGCTTACCTACAGATCCCCTTCTCGAATACCAAAAAGAATTAACTAGCTCACTAAACATAATGCTTCACAACAATCTAATCGACAAGGAAACATACACAGCACTTACACCCACAAACATTACACCTGCTCGTTTCTATCTCCTTCCTAAAATATACAAAAGCAACAACCCAGGAAGGCCGGTTATTTCATCGTTCAACTGCCACACGACAAAAATTTCCAAATACGTAGATCATTACATACAACCGCTAGCTAAGGAAGTAAAATCATACATCAGAGACACAACAGATCTACTGAACAAAATTAATCACATACAAACAGTACCAGAGAAAGCTACTCTAGTGACTATGGATGTTAGGTCACTCTATTCAAACATTAAAAACATTGAAGGGCTAACCGCCCTTCAGGAAGCACTTACTAAAAGAAGAAAACAAGACCCCCCAAGACCCCCCCACCACAGAAGTCATCATAAAACTCATGGAGCATGTCCTTACATTGAATACTTTCAACTTCAATGGCGCACACTACCTTCAAATAAGAGGTTGTGCCATGGGCACCATTGCAGTTCCATCATATCCTACAATATTCATGGGAAAATTTGAGGAGACCCATATCTATCCAATCATTGGTAGCGACTGCGTATTCTATGCAAGATATATTGATGATATATTCTTTGTATACACGGGTAGTGATGACAAACTTACCCAATTCCTTATGACCCGAAACACAGTGCACGACTCAATTAATTAGCATGAGCTAATATTATAGTTTTTCTTTATAAATATTATCTTTTTCTACAGGTTAACTCTGAGAAATTTTTCATATATATATATATATATATATATAATTTGTGCATCATAAACAATATATTTCACATGTTGTTAACCCAAACAAATGTGTAAAATTTAAGCTTAAAAACTGAAAATTTAAATTAAAACTTAGATTTAAAAACTGCCAACCTAATAATTAACAATAGCAACATGCCTATCAAATCCAAACTTGAGACCCACTGATGTAGTTTATCAATTCCACTGCTCAAATAATCTCATTCTTATTTATGGACTTGAACCCCCATACACAACTAATAACACCCATAAGAAAAATCCTGGTAGAAAACACTGTCATTCTAAGAATATCTATTTGTAAAAGACATCTGAAGATAAGTGAAGCACTTTATATAAAGCAGCTTAAACCAAAACTCAGCCTTACCCTATTCAAAAATGGCAAAAATGTGTTGCTTTTTTAATTGATCTTCAACATGGAATTACTACTATTTCCACCCAGGACAGCTTAGAATTACTACTATTTCTATACAATACAAAATATTACAATATAACATAAACACAGGACAATATACTAAAAATGCATCTCTTGAAAATGGCTAATGAATTGGTGAAAGAATTACATGGGACATTAATCACAATGGACAGATTCTACACTCTCTTACTTCCCCCATAAAAGGAGTACAGTTATACAAAATGCCAATTATAATTTTTTGTATGATAACAATTTTTATAACTTGGAAATAAATTTGGGAATAATTGAAATTAATTGCAAAATCCAGCAAAAGTAACCCATGAAACAAAATTAATTGTTTGTGTGGAAAGTAAGGACCTACATACATCAGATTTTCTTTAAATTAAAATAATGGCAGAAAAATTATCATTGGACTTTTAAAAGTTAAGCTTAAATATTAATGCAATACTTAAACTCAATTTTGGGTTCTTCTGTAGTTTATTGTTGCCTATTGCATACAGTAGCAGCATGCCTCACAAAAAGAAATCTCCTCCAACAGAGGACCAGACTGCAATCAAAAGAGTCAATGCTGCAGCAAAGAAAAACGTCCCATGCAAATGAAAACCCAGATGAAATGGCAGGCAGGAGAGCTTCCAATACTGAGAATATACAAAGACTTAGGAACTCTTAAACTCTTGAACAAGCTGAAAACTCAATCAAGATTCCTTAACTTAAATGCCACCCAGTAGGGCAGCTTTTAAGCTAGTCAATAAATAAATTCCAACTTTATAAAAAAAAAAAAAAAAGAAAGAACCATTTTGTTTGAAGGGCTGTCCATCACGACAAACACTGCAAATCCTGTATTTTATCTACAAGGGGTAATATGAGTATAAGATAGGATTTTATATTATTGTAACACAGATTCCTTTCAGAAAATGTTGTAATAACTATGTCACCAATATCTAGATGCACTCCTTGGTTACCTCATCTATAACTACATCTGCATCCTGGGTAAGACGATAAACAACATCTGACAGCAAAGCCTCTGATCAGGTTTTGAGGAACGTGGAACCTTCTCTTAATTGCTGGTGTTCCCAGGTCCACCCTAACCAGGGGTGGTAGCACCTGTTAGGGTCCCAGCTATGGGCAAATAGTTAACCCCCCCCCCCAAACCGGGGTCAAAACATGTAAAAATAGGTTTTAATACCAGCAAAATATTTTTGTAACAAAATTATTACCAGCAATACATTTTTGAAAAAAAAAATATTACCAGCTCTACGTTTTTTTGAAAAAAAATATATTACCAGATATACATATTTGAAGGAAAATTATTACCAGAAATAGATTTTTAAAGGAAAAAAAATATTACAAGAAATAGATTTTTTTTGAAGGAAAAATATTATCAGAAATAGTTTTTTGGAAAAAAACATTACCAACAATAAAAATTTTGTAAGCATTAAATAACTCATTGAGGTTTATATGCCATAAGACAAAGACCAAACCAAAACCAAAAACCTCATCTATAGTCAGGAGAATGTTACTCTCATTGTCCTCACATTGGAATTGTCATGCATGACGTGTGACAATTTAATTCCTGGAATGATCACGGAATGTCACCGGAGTAGTATAACAAGAAAACATTCGCACCTAAGTATATTCAAGCTTCAACTTTCATTAGAACTGCAGACCAGAAGAGTCATTCATTATCAAGCAATAGAAGAATTTGAATGTATTTGTTATATCACTGGTGGAAGAGAAATGAAATGAATCGAGAACAGTGGATTATTATCAAGTTTTAGGTGAACCCTGGTAAAAATGCTGTTGAAATATTAGTCCTATTAAAAATTACTTATGATGAACAAGCAATGAATAAATTGAGAAATTTTTTAGTGGCGCAGTAGTTCACAGAAGTAATAAGATGATGTGAATGATGATGCAAGAAGTAGACAACAGAATTGAATATAAATAGGGAGGCGATGTGGCAGATGCATATGTTCCTGGCAAAAAAAAAAAAAAAAAATATGAACCATCCACTTTATTCACCAGAATTCATATTTTGGGATTTTTGGCTATTTTCATAATTGAATAATTTCCTGAAAAGACAAAGATTTCTGACATGTAGCAACATGTGGCTATATTACTGAAAATATTTCCAGAAATGTGTTTCAAGAATGTTTCCAGTACAGGCAACAATGTCTCCCAAATGTGCCCATATATATATATATATATATATATATATATATATATATATATATACACACACACACACTTCATTAAAGATGACTGACAAGGTATAATGATTAAGCTTTTTATTTAATTTTTCTTGTGTATGTACAAATGTTTTCATTTCTGGACATAAAGTGTACAGAAGCTGTCCATATGTTCTGCATTTCTGAGTGTTTTCGGCAGTACTTTAAGCCATTATCAAATATGATTTTATTTTTACTTTTAATTAAATGTATGGGTTGAGTTATGTATGTATGTATGTATGTATATATATATATATATATATATATATATATATATATATATATATATATATATATATATATAGTGACACTCATAAGTATTGGATACATGTTATTTTGTGTTATAACTCTAGTTTATGTTCGCCATTTTGGTAAGTAATATCTCGTAAAGTTGTTTTAGTTGTATGTGGAAGGAAAATTAAAAACTCATGGTTGAATCTTTTTTTTATGAAAGTTCAAAATTACCCAATGCAAAAGTATTGGATACATGACACTTTTTCAAATTTCCAATCGAAACTTTGTATTTTAAAAGACTTTAAATATTCAAATTTTTGATAATATTGGAATGTTATCTCTGACCAATCAGAGAAGCACACAATTGTTTACAAGATAGTGCTACTAATCATCTGACTCTTTGATGTGCATTCTGCAATTCAAGGATTAAAAATGGCAAAAACTAAAGAATTATCCAGAGATATTCAAGATAGAATCATTGAACGTCACAAAGGAGGACAAGGTTACCGAAAAATTAGCAAATGAATCTAGCACTAAGTACAGTAGGAAATATCATCAAAAAATATAAGAAGTATGATGACAGTACAGCAAACCTTCCAAGAAATGGAAGACCGAGAAAAATAAATGAGAGTACGTCAAGGTGGATCAGCAGAAATGTGCAAAAACCCCATTCATTACTCGTTCTGAAATTAAAACTGATCTTGAGGGTGCTGGAATTAATGTAAGTAAGGATACCATTAGCAGAGCTCTATATCGTACAGGCTTTCATTCAAGATCACCAAGAAAAGTGCCTTTACTGAAAACCAAACATGTCAAAGACCGATTAAAGTTTGTCGAAACTTATAAAAAGAAAGGTATGCAGTTTTGGGAAAAGGTAATCTGGTCAGATGAAACGAAAGTTGAACTATTCGGAAGGAACACAGCGACAAGTGTTTGGCAAAAAAATGGCACTGCCTTCAACAAGCACAATACCATCCCCACAGTTAAGTTTGGGGGTGCTTCCATTATGATATGGGGATGCTTTTCATCCAAGGGCACTGGCGAGTTACAAGTTATCCATGGTAGAATGAATGGTAGCATGTACAGGGAGATTCTACAGAAGAACCTTCAGAAATCTGTAACTTCTTTAGGACATGGTCGGAATTTCATGCTTCAACACGACAATGATCCCAAACATACCGCAAAACTTACAAAGGAATCATTTGAAAATAATGGTATTAGTACTCTTAACTGGCCAAGTCAGTCTCTTGATTTGAATCCAATTGAGAATTTGTGGAATACTTTGAAGGTTAACGTTCATAAGCGGAATCCACAAAATATCAAGCAATTAGAGGAATTATGCAAGGAAGAATGGGGTCAAGTAACGGTGGATCAGTGTGGAAAACTTGTGGCCAACTATAGAAAGCAACGGGAAGCAGTGAAACAAAACAGAGGCTACACAACAAAATATTAAATTGATGTATCCAATACTTTTGCATAGGGTAATTTTGAACTTTGATTAAAAAAAATGGATTCAACCATGAGTTTTTAATTTTCCTTCCACATGAAACTAAAACAACTTTATGAGATATTACTTACCAAATATCAGGCAAAATGGTGAACATAAACTAGAGTTATAACAAAAAATAACATGTATCCAATACTTATGCATGTCACTGTATATATATTAGCGTTATAGAAGTAATAATTATGAAATACAAAAATATATAATAATTAAAAATACACATAAAATATACAATAGAAAAACAATTACATTAAAAATATACTCTTGTAGACACAATATGCTTATGAGGGAACTCGTGAACACATGTCGGATCATGAACATACAAGTGTCTGTTACATTTATTTATTAAAAATATACTCCTGTGGAAAAATTTAGGTTTATGAATAAACTTGTAAACATGTATGTGAACATCAGCATGTGTGTGTGTCAGTGACAGAGGTGAAAAAAAGCAAGTACAAAAAGGGAAAAAAATGGGCATTTATCAAATACAACCTGTGACAAGTGGACCTACACCACAAAATTGGATAGTCAGGAAAATTAAAAACAAGTACAGATATTTTAATTTCCAGTAAGTAAATTTTTCAATATAAATTTAAAAAACAAATCATATATATATATATATATATATATATATATATATATATAAGGTTTATTCTAACAAATCATGAAGACTAATGCTAGCATCCCCAAGGGCTCTAACCTGGGATCAAGCTCTTTCTGATCTTCATCTATGACCTTCCTGATGTCATCAGTTACAGATGATACAACCATTTACTCCTGTCTTAGAAGCAAGTCCAACAGATCCAACCTGGCAACTGCAAAAGATTTCCAATCAGTGGGTTGTTTTCATTTAATCACAAAAGAGAGACTTTTCTGCCTGTCTTTAGTATGGCTGATGCTAAACTCCAGAAGAGCAATACACTACACCTTCTTAGGCTTACATTTTTCCACAAACATGAATTGGAGGGACCATATTGAATTTATTGCTACATCTCCTGCTAGGAAAGTTGGTTCACTGTTTCATACCAGAGAATATTTCTTGTCAGAATCTATCTTGCACATTTATAAATCTACCATTCCTATGTCCATTGAATACTGCTGCCATATCTTGTCTGGTGCTTCTTCTGTATATCTGTAATGTAATTAGATCCTGACCAGGCATTGTGGCTTCAGTCACTTTCCTACCAATGTGTCATGGCTTCCCTCTGTCTTTTCTACAAATATTTTCATAGCAAGTTTTCTGATGAGCTTTTTTCCTTGGTGCCTTGACTACATGAATTTAAGTATGCTACTAAGTCTCAACATTTTACTGTTGAACTAACTAGATGCAACTTCCACTTCTGATAGTTTCTTTTCTCACACCTCTCATCTGTAGAAATCCTTTCTGAAGTCTTTCTCCCTTGCTACCTATAATCTTCAATCTGTCTTCCTAAGCCCTGTTTCTTTGATGTCATTTCCTCACTAAAGACTTCTCATTCTATTTTACTTTCTGTAATCCCCTGCATTGTATTGGCATTGTTACCTTCCTTGGGATGAAACGATTAAAAAATGATATATATATATATATATGTGTGTGTATGGTTATGTATGTATATGCATGCTATTGACAGCTGCTTGAAAACTCAACCATTTCCCCCTCTCCAATTTCTTGTGAATAAGGCAGGTTGTTAGCAAACCTGTAGGGTTAAAAATAAGATCTTCCAAAGGGCAGAACAACTCATTACGAATTGATGGTCAGTTTACTAGAGGTTATGTCTTAATAAAAACATTATGGAGGACATAACAGGAAATTATTTGGCTATCAATCCCAAGAAAGCTCAAACAAATTATGAAAGATAATTGCATGAAGGGGGTCTATTGGAATTGTCTTAAAGTTGCCTTGTTTTGCATTGCATTATTTCTTGTATTATTTTGATCTTTTTTTTTTTTTTTTTTTTTTTTTTTTTTACTATTGTTGTTATTAGGAATTTTATAAATTCTACTTTAAAAGGCCTACTTATTCAACAAGTTCAAAGAGGGGAATTTTGTTGGTACCAATTGCAGTGGCAATGATTACTAAAAATCACCCCCTGCCCCAAATTTATACACAAATCCTACAGTTGTATACTAAGATTTCTTCTTAGGAAAAATTTTAATGTCTTATAACTGCTTTACTTTGCTATTATCTTTTAATTGTTTCTATTTGCCATAGTGATTATAAGGACACATGTGTAGGCTTTAAGAAAGCTTTATTCAAGGTTCATGTATAGTGTCCTTTTATAGTCCCAATAGACAGAAATAGCTTTCTCAAAGAGGAGAGTAACAAAACAAGTGGAGACCACTCTTGATTATTCATAACAGTGAGATAGTAAAGTTGTGCATATGAGAAACAGGCATATCTTACTCATTAATGAACATTTGGATATTAAAAGGAGTAAAGAAATATGACTTTGCAATTTCTCAAGTAGTCAGTTTTTGTTATTCCTTTGAGTTTCTTTACTTTTTAAAAAAATAAACAGAATACAATTATTGGGTAACAAGAGGTGACTTGTGTTGGTTATAATCACAGTGGAAATGACAGCTAAAAATCTCCCTAAATTTATAGACTTACCCCACAGATGCATGCTGGGATTTCTTCTCAGTCAATAAAAATGAACAGTTCTTGGTCTTATCCACACATTTTTTCTTTCTTGGCTTGAAATCAGGTCAGAACCACTTGAGTGTATCCCATTTGCATATGAAAAGTGTTTCTTTTTCGCTAATAAATTCTTTACTTTACTGTCGTCTTCTCATTGTCTTGCCTTGCATTGTTCACTTCTTGTATTGTTTTGCTCAGTTTTTCTTATTTTTTTTATTTATGGTATTAATTATAGTGTCAAAAAAAAAATAATTATAATATTTATAATTATCATATATCCACTCATTCTAAACCAATGAAAATCAACCCCACTTTTCTTTTCTACATGCATAAACATGTGACATCCTCACTATCAGACAAGCAGTCAACATAAACAGGCCATCAACACATGCATCAACTAAAATTTCAACTCATTTCCCTTTTTCAGCCAATAATGGTAACATTTATCTCCTAATACTCAAAAAAGATTTGAGGTAAGGAAACCCCAGACATTTTATTTTTTTACTAAATTGAATTATCTGGATACACATTACACATCTCTATATAAAAAAAAAAAAAAAAAAAAAAAAAAAAGGACTTAGGAGAAAGACTGTATACCCTTTACTTACTGTTTATTTTCTAATTCTGCCAGATTCTGATTCATATCTGATCGTCATTTGACTCCAAACTCACAATTTTACCCAGTATTGCTGTCTCTTGTGTCTCCAATACCACACAACAACCAGATAATAAATAATATTTGTTTTGTTGTTTCCATGTCTTGCTGTTTCTCATTTTATGGGTATTTCTGAATATATAAATGTGACAGGGGTTTATAATTATTTACTCAGAGTTATAACTACCCCACAATGTCTTTGCTGATTTTACAAGTAAGAGGTAAATTAGATCTTCATAACAACTACACTTAAATATATTTCAACTTCATAGTTTCATTCTTTTTTATAATTTATTATCTAATTCTAAACAGTTTTAACTTTTAATCTGAACCACTCTTATTCTTTATTTCCTTATCATCTTCTCTTTGCTGCTTCTTAACAAACATCACTTTTTCTTTGAGACTTTCTCTCTCTCTCTCTCCTTTTTGCATTCTGATTTGTTTTCTCCTTTGTCTGCTTTAGCTAACCCTCCTTTAATCATTACTTCTTACACCCCACTGCATTTCTAAACATCCCCTTTCTCTCCTTTTTTTTCTACATTGCTCATGGCTAGTCATTTTAATGGGGTTCAATATGTCCACCTGACACAGAACAACTCTATTGAAAAAGAATCCTCCCACCACCACCACCACCACCACCACAAAAAAAAAGATGGAGAAATAAGAAAATATATATTATTCTCATTTTCAACAGAAGACATAGCAAACTGCAGCAATTAAGTGGCAGAATACTGGACAAAAAAATAGATAAGTAATAGATCTAGAGGGGAAATAATAATCAGGAAAATTCAACAGGCATGTTCCATTATTGAAGAACTTACCAGAACACTCAAAGACTTGCCACTCAACTGTACCAAGTCTCTGGGTCAAGCTATAACAGTCTGTTGTTTTTTTATTCTTTTTTTATCTATTGTTTTTAATTGAATAAAAAAAGCAAAAACATCCACAACATGGAACCACAATGATCTTTTTGGGATTTATTTCTGATATTTACCAATCTGGAAATTAATTGGTAAGGTTCAGAATTAATGGAATATTTGCTCTTGCTTGCTTTGTGATAGAATTCTCATTGTTTTGCTGTTTATTGGAAGAGTGTAATCTTGTACCTACAGTAAATAAAAAAAAAAATAATTAAGCAAATTTTGTCTTCATGGAAGACATTTGTTTACAAATATTAAGTTCTCAATCATTTGGACAAGAACATCGCAGTTTAATACTTGAAAATAGTAAGACAGTGTACAAGTGCATTGTTAATGGAATTCAGGTAACTAAAACATAAAACAGTATCATGTCTGCTGTCTGAATAAGAGAACATCCTTGACTGGAGCAGATGAAAAAGTAATTTTTGATCTCGTATAGAAACATCTACATTTAGAATGTTTACCCTCTGGGAAACCAAGTTTGCTATAAGGTGTTTTATGAAGGACCTTTTATTAATTATAACTTTCTAAACTCCTGAAACAACTTGTTCTAAAATTCCTGGAAACCAAGTTATAAAAATTTGTGAAAAGTCTAGCTTGTGAAATTGGTGAAGAAGTTGGCTTTTACATTTTCTGAAAAAGACTGTTTTCAGAACTCTCAAAACATCTGTATTAGGAAACTTCTGAAAAGATTGGCTTTTAAAATTCTTAAAGAAGTCATGTTTACAGAATTCAAGAAAATGTGATTTTTCAAATTCTTGAACAAGCTAGTTTCTGCCTATTGACCGAGTTTCAAAAAGGCCAACTCCTGAAAAGACTGGCTTTTAAAACTCTTCAAGAGTTAATTATCTTTCTGAAGATGCTGGTTTTCCAAAGTCTTGAAGTTACAAGCCTTTGTTTGATGACATCATGATTTAAAAGAGCAACAATAATGGAAGTATTGGCAAGACAATAAGTGTAGGTAAAATGTAAGTACACTGTTGCTTGAGTGGTTAGTTGGTGGTATGAGGAGCGGGATTCTTATCAAAGGGAGAAAAACTGCTAAGAGCCCCATGAAATAAAAAGAGCCATGATCGCCTATGTCTGGAAGGGATGCAGTACATAGAAGCAGCAGCTACAAACCATGACATGAGAACATCTCTAAACGCATTCATGGAACCACCACAATGCCTTGTTAACAACTGGAGCCCATGGACTTATGAGGTTTGCACAACACACAAACATTACTATCAAAGCCAGAAGAACTCAAACCATGACAATTTGACCCATGCTCATTATCACATTTAACAATATCACAAGCCAAGATGAGCACTGTATCCAATGTTGTCTTAACAGGGCCACCCTGATGGGTCTTTTCTTCCCATATCTCATGGAAGCTAAAGAATGCTGAACTGACCTGCTATCATGGTGTTAATAGGAGTCACTTGTAATTCTTCTGCTTCAAAATCCCAAGGAACCTAAGTAATGCTGAACTGATCTGCTGGATGTATGTTTGGTACATCATCCTTTAAATGATTTAATTATATGATTTGAGCCTGTGTCTGTGTTTTAATCAGACACCTCTAGTCACAGCTATTAAGCACTTGTAGTCAGTCAATATCCTGTCAACAGTGGGTGGTAATACTTTCTACTAGTTATTTCAAAAATGGAATGTCTCATCTGTTTGGTATATCATATCATGTCTTATTTCCACTAAGCTATATCATCTTGCCATGAGCAGCCCAGCAAGTGTGCAAACTCAATCAGAAATAGTTATTTTCATGATATCAAGGTCTGGTGATACCACTGACCATTACTTTTATATATAACTATATCATGACTTTAGTTATCAATGTAGAATCAATACTTTCAAAGGAACTGCATGGTGAGAAGCCAAGGGATTTGACAGTATGATGATATGCTAAGGAATTCTTGTAACCTAGGAAAGGTTACTGAATAGAATAATCACGCAGAGGTTGGTAATGAACGATAATACTTACGACAAGAACAACACATATAAGATTCACCAGCAGTGCGTAGTAGTAGTCAACTGCTAGAAGTGGGTCAAGTGAATTCCACAATGAATCTCAAACTGCAGACCAACATACAGTATTTACTACTGTATTTATGTGAATGGAGACCGACCCATTATCAGCTGTAGGTATGCTACAACAGGAATATAAATAAACTTCATGTGAACAAGAAAATAGTGATATAATCGCGACAGGTTTGCGATGTTGTATCCGTAAGAAAGTGGTTGGAGAGTAAAAAAAATAAGTCTTCCTACAAACTCTATCATCAAAGCTGGAAAGTAAATTGAGCAGCTCCAGCCTAGATATGTCAGCAATAAACTATTTGATTTGGTTGAATCTGACTCTTGTAGCAGAAAGAGTCTGATTTTGCAGAAGTGATAAAATGAATCAACCATTTTTCTAGCATCTTTAACAAGTGTTTATATATGAGTTCCACTTGAATTCTGGCATGCCAAGTAGGAGCTGGTACAGCATCAGGAATGAGACTGCATAGGAACAATATGATGGGTTGAGGCTAAAAGTTGCTGTACTTATAAAATCAACAGGTTGTGGAATGAATGTTGATAAACTAATGAATCAAATTATTGATCTGTTATTGTGGCAAAGATAAGAGCTTTGAGCCAGTAGATATTAGCAAAAGGTACGCGATGATGACGTAGGAATACATTTGATGTATTCAGAGAGTCTATAAAACGAGAAAAAGTAAGAAAAACACAAGTGAGAGAATGAGTAGATTCAGAAACAAACAGGAGATGTAAAATAAGCTTTTTATATATATATAACATTGTTTATAGGGTAAGTTTTCAGAAATGCCAATATTTGTTAATTAAATTGGATTTCATTCCATCAGATGATCCTTTGACAGAAAGGTTCCATATGAAACGGCAGAGAATGAAGATCACTGAGAAAGTGGATTGATTTAGAAATAAATTAAGAGAAAGAAAGAACATAGAAAAAAAAATAAAAAAAGAGAAATTGGGAGTAGGCAGAAACAAATTAAGAAAAAGAGAATGGGAGAGAAAAGAAGATAGACTGAAAAATACATTAAAAAGAGAGGGAGAGAAATCAGAAACAAATTACAAAATAGAGGGAGAGAGAATAAGTAAATTAATAAAAGAAGATAAAAAAAGAGAGAGAGAAAAAAGAAAAAAGCAAGCAAGAGAATGAGGGTAGATTCAGCAATGAATTAAGAAAAAGAGAGAGAGAGAGATGATAGATTCAAAAACAAATTCAGAAAGAAAGAAAATACAAGTAAGAGAATTGAGATAGTTACAAAAAAAGAAAGGAAATTCAAGTGAAAAACAAGAGAAAAAAAGAGAAAAATTAGCTTCAGTAACAAATTCAGAGAAAGTGTTAAATAAAAAAAGTGAAACTGTAAAACAAATTAAAAAGAGAAAGAGCAAAGACAGTGTAATGGGATTGGCAAATAGGATTTTATCTATTTGCATATTGTTGGTTTTAGGAGAAATAAAGTGTAGAGTAAAGAGTTAGATGAAGAAATGAAAAGATGAAGTATAAAAAAGACAAAGTAGCAAGTCCTGAGAGAACTAATTTCATTAGGCAAAGGGGACATAATAGAGCAATTATATCAAAGAAAAGAAAAAGCTTAATGACTCACTGTGACTAATTAAGACCTGGAATTGAAGAGAAGGATATTATAATAGAAGAAGAGCTTGACAAAGTAGAAAGGATGAGTTCTTCAGATCAGTATAATGTAATAGGAAATGAGCCTATAGATGACAGCAGGAGTGACTCAGACATGGAAGATGAGATGAGACTAAGATCTCCATTAAAAAGAACAGGACATAAAACTCAAGGAGAAGGAGGAGGAAAGAGGTTGTAGAAGAAGTTCAAAACAATAAAAGGCACTAAACCTCTTCAATTCAGAGAGGTGTAACAGGATTGATAAATAAGACGTTACCCATTTGCATATTCTGGTTATAGGAGAAATAAAGTATAGAGTAAAGAGTCACATGAGGAAATAGTTAATTACTGATCACATGTCAGAGAATAACACTATACAACAATATAGCATTCCTGATAGGATGTTTAATTCACTTGGGCCAACCAGAATTGGTCAAGACTTGAATCTGATGATTTTTTGCCCAGGTGAGGGCTAAAAAATTGAAAGCAGTAAAGCAAGAGGTGGGGAAAGTGAAATAACTGGCCTCTCAAACATGGCATGTGGAACTAGAACAGTCTGTCCCAGTGAACGAAATAAAAGGTTCAGTTTGACATTGCAACCACCTGAAGAAGGTTGGAGCATACAACAGCCAAAATGTTGTGATAAATATGGCAACAAAGATGAAGACAATAGTCCGAATAATGTAAATAGTGTACATAATACCTCATCTCAGCAATAGAGACGGATACTGACCTCTTACTAGCTTCAGCAGGTTGTGAGGCTATAATGTTTATGGTATTCTCCAAAAAATTAGATAATTGAAATTTCATCAAAATTTCAGAAATGATAAAAAGAAATTTATGACCTAAAAAGAAACTTTTCATCATGGATAAAACCAAATTTTTGTCCAATAAACAGAAACAAGATGAATCAATTATATAATATCTTCCCAGATTAAGAGAAGCTAGCAGATTCTGCATATTTGAGAAACTGGGAACTCAAGATTCAACTCTAGACAAAAAATTGTTTCAATTGGAGATGATTGAAGGTATGGCTGAGATATCATATAAATTTATATCTTGGAACAATTACAATTAAATAATTTGTCTCCGACTGTATGTAAGGAAGTTATACAACAGTTGGAATTGATTGAAAAGTATAATTCTATTGGGGGACAATGTTGAAACATATAGTATACAAAAGGAACACAAGAAATACAAATACTGTAAGTATGAGCATGAAATTGACAGAAAAAAAGTTCCCTAGCTTTGGAAAAATTTGCTATAACGGCAGAAGAAAAATCATTTTCAATCTGTATGCAAAGTTAAAAAAGAATAGTATAATAAATAAAATAGTAAAAGTGGAAAAAGAAAGAATTGATGATGTCTTTTCAATACAAAGATCTAAGGAAAAGAACTTGAAAAAATTAAATTAAATGGCATGACTTTTTCAATACAATATGAGAAGTGAATACTGTAAATTACCTATTCACCTTCTACCTTTAGTGGTTGCTATGTTAAAGAAAATGGTTGAGGAGGGAATTTTGAAGCATGTTTCTCCAGGCCACAGAAAATGGGCCTCTCTCATTAGTTTTGCAAAAATTAGATCACGGCTTAAGTATATGTGTTGTTTTTAAAATAGATGTAAATCACGAAATATGCTCGAATTATCTTCCTATTCCCAAAATTGAAACAGTTGTCCACAAATTATTGGGCATTATTTTTTTTGCAAAACTTGATTAAAAATCTGCCTATAACTAAATACAATTAAAACAAACCAATCTTAAAAAGGATTCTAATTCTTTTTTTTATTAGTAGGTATAGATATGTGTGAAATTTTTTAATTAAATTTGGATCTGGTGCAGTAGCATTTTTTAAAATCTGATACCCTAAATATGATATTGTTTTGCCAGGAAATTCACATTTGCCTGTGTTTATTGTCATCCCAGCATTTTTTAACTTGTTTAACACATATTGTGTGGCAAATATTTTTTTACTATGAAAATGTATTGCTGGTATTTTTTACCTAATAAACTTTCATAGTATTTTGACACCAATTAATTATTTGCTCATAGCTGGGACCCTAACAAGTGCTACCACCCCAGATTAGCATGGACCTGGGAACAACAGCAATTAAGAGTTGGTTCCACATTCCTCAAAACCTCCTGCACAGAGTCCTTGCTGCCAGATGTAGTTTGTTGTCTTACCCAGGACAGAAAACAGTGTTATATACAATGGAGATTGGATATACCACCAGAAACAATAAGAAAAGATATTTTAAAAAGTGTACATGTTGATGTGCATTGTGGGATAATAGCTACACAGGATATTAAAAATGTAGGGGTATTATTGCAATATAGAAAAATATATACATAAATGCTGAAAATGTGCAGAAATAAAGGAGAATAATCTCATGGCTTAAAGAAAATACACTCATACAGCAGTGTTATTGAAGTTACAGATAGAAATATGACTACAATAAAACAAATCTTAAGAATGATATTTTCTAGAAATTGGGAGCCTAAAACATTTTTTTTTTTTAATCGATTCACCCCAAGCAAGGTGGGAAGCCACTAGTATTGAAGGACTGATATTATATAACAGTTCGGTACACTTTGTTTTTAAGAACATTTTTCTCTTTCTTAATATTTCAATTAGTTCTACATTCATGTTTTTTTTTTTTTTTTTTTTTTTTTATGCGTTACACCCCAAGCAAGGTGGGAAGCCACTAGGATGCAAGGGGTTACAGAAGATTTGGAGTGAGAGCAGATAGGAGTGATAGAGGAAAGGATGAGGAGACGGATAGTGGATAGATCAAGGCAACTGGAGATGTTGATTGACATTACATTTGAATAGTTGGAGATTATAGCTCTCAGGGAAAATGGAATAGGGAAGGGAGTTCCACAGGAGAGTGGTGCTAGATATGAAGCTATTGGAGTAGAAGAGATGGCTACATTTAATAGTTTCAACAGTGAAAGGGTGAGAGCGGGATGCCAGCCTCATAGGGTGCTTGAATTCATGAAGTCTGGGAACCAGTGAATGCAGCTTCTCGGAGCAATTACCATGAAAGTATTTGTAAAAAAGACAGAGAGAGGCGACAACACGTCTGTGAGAGAGCGACTGCAGACGAGATGCCAGATCAGGGCCAATTGCATTGCATATCCGTCTCTGGATCTTATCAAGAACCCCGAGGCAAACAGAAGGGGCTCCAGACCATATATGGCAGCAGTACTCCATGCAAGGGCAAATTGTTGATTTGTAGATCTGAAGGATCGATTCTAGGGAGAAAAATTTCTTGGCGTGGCACAGGGAGCCAACTTTTCTTAGTATCAGAAAACACACCAAAATCTTGTGATGTAGATTTATGTAATTAGTTTAACTGGATTGGTTGCTTTCTTTACAAAACATCACTGTATCACCCACAATCTAATGGCATTCCAGTAAGAATGGGGCAGACAATAAAAATGGGATTAAAGGCATTTTCCCCAAGTATAGATACTATAGACTATATTTAGTCACTCCCCACATGGGCGTCATGTGGCACAAGGCCGGTTTAACGTCGGCACTCCGAGCCCAAAAAATATACCCATTGAACCCGTATAAGCGGGTTCAGGGCCGGTCTACCTCCCCGAAAGAGACTCCGCCCGAAAGCAGAGAGTTGAACCGAACCGTCGCTCAAGAGTTGAGTATAGATACTATAGACAGTTACTTATTAAGGTTACTGCTTAGGTATAGGATGATTTCACATGCAGACAGATTGTAAAGCTCATCAGCATTAATGGGAAGACGAATATGATCTCCATTAACAATGTCTTACTCAATAAATGAAAAGTTGTGGTATAAGAAACACAAAGTAGCAAGTTCTGAGAGAGCAAATTCCATCATGCAAAGGGTACATAATACAGCCATTACATCAAAGAAAGGTAAAATTTAATGACCAATTATGCCTCAGAATAGAAAAGAAAGATGTTATGGTAGAAGAAGATTTTGACAAAGAAGAAATGATGAGTTCTTCAGATCAGGATAATGAGCCTATAGATTATAATGGGAGTGACTCAGGCATGAAAGAAGATGAGATGAGATAAAGATCTCTATTAAAACGAACAGGACATAAGCCACAAGGGGAAGAGGAGGAAAGAGGTTGAAGAAGAACAACCAAAGGCATTAAACCTCTTTCATGGTGGTGTAATGGGATTGGTAAATAAAATGTTACTCATTTGAATATGTTGGTCATAGCAGAAATAAAGTATAGAGAAAAGAGTCAGATGAGAAAATAGTTGACTATTGATCATGTGTTGTAGAACTATAGAACAGAGAGAGAAAGAGAATGAATGTAGAGTGAAAATCAAATTAAGAAAAAGAAACAAATGTAGGGATAGAGTGAGAGAAGAGAAGAAAAGATAGATTGAAAGATAAATTAACAAAAATAAAGAGAAAGAAGACAGTGAAAAACAAATTTAAAAAAATAAAGATAAAGACAAGAAAGAGAAAGAAAAGGCAAGTGAAAGAAATAAAAGAGATTGAGAAAGACAAAGAGAAAGAGTGGTAAGATAGATCCTGGAACAAGGAGTGAAACAAAGAAGATAGATTGAAAAACAAAAGAAATCAGAGAGAGAGAGAGGATAGATTTAGGAAGAAATTAAGAAAAAGAACAAAATAGGAGAGAGAGTGGAAGCAGATGGAATGAAAAACAAATTGCGATAAAGAATAAGAAAAAAGAAGCTTCAAAGCTCACATATATATCAGCAGATCTGTTAGTACTCTACATAAATTATTATATATAAGTAAAATATTAATAATAACAACTAAGATTGGTAAGGCTTAAGAAAGCATGTTCAGCAGTGAATTAATGGAGGGTAACACATTTAAAAGTGAAGAGATTTTAGTAGTCAGTGTTCAGTATTAAAAATTTGATTAATATAGCAAATAAATAAAAATTTAAGTCACTTATTTTCCAACTGAAATCATGCAAACACACTGCCTCACTTGCCAGAATAAAATGAATTAACTGAATTCATTAACACCTATTATATTTATTTTAAATCATCAGCAAATGTGAATTATATGATAATTTAAATTTGTCTCATATTTAATAAACTATGTGATAATTGGTAAACATTTGCTACATTTATTTTCCTTAAACTTTTCATACAAATACTTATTGTAGTGAAATTATGGAATATGTAATGGAACAATTGCAGATTGAATGTGGTCACATTAAAAGGTTTTTTAACATTAAAATGATGTCATATTACAACAATTTAAAAATTTGGTTGGTATTAATGATTGGCATTATTTTGGTAGCATATTTAAAATGAATAATAAATAAATATGATACCAATTAATGAATTCAGTAGGTTTATCATAATCCAAAAGATGGAATAGTGTATCTGCCAAACTAGAAGTTGGAAGATAAGTCATTTGAAAGATTGACAGGGAGAGAAAGTGAATGAAAGAGTGAATGGAAGGGAAATAAATATCTGATTGAAAAATACAAAAGGAATAAAATATGAAAGAGATGGTGAATGAAAACTTCATAAGGAAAGAAATGAATTTCTGATCGAAAAGTAGAAAAGGAATAAAATATGAAAGAAGGTGAATGAAAGAGGATAAGGAGAAATAAGTATCAGATTGAAAAATCCAAAAGGAATGAAATATGAAAGAGAAGATGAATGAAAGAGTGATGAATATCTGATTGAAAAATACAAAAGGAATGAAATATGAAAGTGAATGAAAGAGTCATAAGGAAAGAAATGAATATTTGATTGAAAAATACAAAAAGAATGAAATGGGAAGGAGAAGATGAATGAAATAGTGATAGGGAGAGAAATGAATATCTGATTGCAAAATACAAAATAAATTAAATTTGAGAGAAAAGGGGAATGAAAGAGTGATGGGGAGAAAAATGAATACAAAAGGAATGAAATCTGAAAGAGAAGGTGAATGAAAGAAAACAGAAGTGAAGAAAATTAGGAGAGTTAAACCCAAGTGATGGATCCTCAAATGAATGATGTAATTAAAATCCATTTGAAAATTAAAGAGAATAATTAAATAAAACTGCAATTAGAGAATAAATCTAACAAAATATACAAAATTAAGAAAAAAGGAAAAAAATAATGAAAAAAAATAAAAGTGCATTTTTTTGCAACAGCTGGGCAAACATGAACGAAATAATAAGAAATAAAGATAGAAGGAAAAGAGTCTATTGAGAGGAAAGAATGAAAAAGAAATATATGAAGACGTTTGTAATTTCAAGTATCATATTCTTCATAAGAAACTGAACCGATTACAGTATCATTTCTACCTACTCAGTAATCAGTCACTATTGAAATCTTTCATTTATTTATATCAATTTTTTCTTCTTCTAAATCTCATCTTTTCTTTTGTAGCTTTAAACTTACATTAAAGATTACTATCTTAGAAACTTCCTGAAAAGGCAAAAATGTTGATTTCCAACATTGAAAAGTGCATGTAGCTCACACACTTCCAACTGTGAACTTGACTAGGGGTAATTTATTCTGAGAAATGAAAGTTCTTCAAAATAACACAACAGAAGACCTTTCAAAGTGTGTTTTGGCATTAGATAAGAAACTTGTCAGAAACATACTTCTCTGAAGAAGCCTGACTTTTTGCTTTGATCCCAGAACAAATTCAATAGGCTTGATTTCAAAGAATACTGTCCATTCTATCAGTTGAAGTTTTGGTATGCTTCTGGGGAGGGATTTTTCCTTGCCTTTACACTCTAAGACAGAAAATACCAAACTATAAAGCTACCTGATGTTTGGTTCAATATTACAGCCAGATGTAAAATTATTTTTTTTTGTCAAAGGTGTAAAAGTATATGCACATAGAGGACTTGCAAGAAGTAAAACTTATATACCAACATTTGAAGATGAATTATTTCCCACCCTAAAACCCCTTTCCCACTGATGCAATATTGCAAGCCTCTTGATAATTTATCACTATTTGCATGGCAAATATTCTGATGAGCTACATTCTCTCATTCTACCAGTTTAGACCTTTACAGCTAAGATCTACATGGGAGCAATCCATCCTTCTTCTCTTCATATTCCATTGGTAAGAAAGAAGTTCCATTTGGATAGTATCTTCCCAAGGGATGCTGTTTTGTGGAAGATATTCCAAAGAGGATGATTTCTTGATTACATAGTCTTAACTTCTTGAAGTCAAGAGTGAACTGATATCTATCCTACATATTCTCATAATCTGCAGTTATGTTCTCCTCTTAAATCCATACAATAACCTCATTTCATAATCCACTACATTGACTGTCTTTTGGACCATGTATTGGGCGAATATTTAGTAAGAAAAGGTAGTGAGTACTGGAGCTTCTGATAAAGTTATTGTTTGTGTTCAAAAAAAAAAAATTACAATAACTTCAAAACAGCTACAGCTTTAAATTTGACTGTTGAAAATAAATATTTGTTGTATAAAACAACAAAGAACTACATTAAATTCTTACATTGGCTACACATATAACACACTTTCTCATAGATTGACTTGTCACTTGTCAAATCTTTGTTTATATCAACCATCACAACCAGCCAAAATACAAAATATCAACTTATGACAAGTATTAATAGATAATACTAAAATACTATACAACACCCAGTGCAAAAAAACAAACTCAAAATTCTAGAAGTTATTATTATACAAAAGAAAGAACCTATATTAAAGAAGATATCTTTCACCACAGGAAATACTCTCTTAAAGGTGTGTATAGAATACTTAATATTTTTTCCTTTCACCCCAAGCAACATGGAAAACCCACTTGTATGCAGGGAGTTACAGGGATTGAAAGTGAATGAGAAGACTGTGAATAGATAGGATTGAGGAAAGGACAAAAGATGAATGGGACTTGAGGAGAAATTTTTGAAGATTGTAGTTATCAGGGAAGCAAGTAAATGGATGGGTGTTCTACAGATGGGAAGTGCAAGAAAAGTAACTGTTGGAATAGAAGCATCTGTTGCATTTAGCTACTTCAGCAGTTGCCATGAAAATATTAGTAGAAAAGACAGAGGGAAGCCATGTCATGTTGGTGAGAAAGTAACTGAAGTTGAGATGCCTGCTCAGGATCGATTACATTATGAATCCTTCTTTGGATTTTGTCAAGAATCTTGAGATGTACATCAGACAAAACATGGCAACATTTCCCAAAATATGTCAGACCCGTCTCTACTTTATATCAACATAGCTGATGCTAACCTCCAAGAAATTGACTTGTTACAACTTCTCAGACTGACATTCTCTGCTGACATGAAGTGGTCCATTACAATGTTGTGTGTTACAAATGGTCATCTTGGTGAGTGTGGTCCCAGCTGGTTTGTCTTGTTGCATAGTTCTGGGTTGTTTCATCATCTTTCTCATCATCATCACTCCACATTGGGGGAGATCTTGTGTGGAGCTCTAGACCAAGGGAGATTGATAATCAATTGGTGTTTCTTCCATTTTCTTATTATCACACCAACAGTTGACTCCTTCTCACCTAGCTGTTTGCCAATTGTCTTGTAGCCCATTCCAGTTTTGTGCAGGTATACAATCTTGTCACAGATGTCCTTAGACAATTCTTTCATCTTGCCCATTGTGGAGAGATTAGATTCTGATTCATTGAAGGATTCTGTGAACTAGTGTCTTTTATACAGGTAATAATTACTTGATTAGGAGTAATAATTGAGTAATAGGACTAGTCTATATGCCTCCTGGTCACATAACCGGTCTGTGGGGCCTGAATCATTGCTGGTTGGTAGGGGGTGAAATATTTATTTTTTCAATAAAAAAAGAAATAAATATTCAAAAATCAATATAATGTGATTTTCTACAATTTTTTTTAAATTCTATTTCTCACTTTCAAGATGGACCTACCCTGAAAATTATAGACCATTCCCATTTTTGTAAGGTGGCAAACTCAGAAAATCAGCAGGGGATGAAATACTTACTTTCTCCACTGTAATATCGTAATTCAGAAGTAACAGAAATGTGATTCTACAGAAGAATGCTGAGAATACCATGGACTGAATATGTGAGCAATGATGAAGTTTTAGAGAAAATGGAAACATAAAGGAAACTTACACTTAACATCAAGAAGAGAAAGTTAAAATTTCTAAGGCATATAATGAGGAAAGAGGGCTTGGAAAATCTGATACCCACAGGACAGATTGAAAGGAGGAGTGACAGAGGAAAATAATGCATAATCTGCTAAGCTTGGATTAATGAATGGCAGAACAAAGTTTAAGAGAAATAAGAAAAAAGACAAAATTTATTAAGAGCTACAAAAGACAGGAAATTGTGGAGAGCTATGATTGCCTATATCCTGAAGGGATATAGCACATAACAGACTTCCTGTTGGGCTGCAGTCATTGAAAACCAAGTGGATTACTTTTTTGACAAATAATATGTAAATAAATTTAATTTACATTTGTTTCTATATCCTTCCTGGTAATACATAATTACCTTCCAACCACTCTTATTAAGTTTAAAAGTTATACAAGCTAGAAAGTATAGTGGATCCAGTGAGGATTGAACTCACCAACTACACTGATATATATGGTTATAAATGATTAAATTATGATTAGGAATCAGAATAATGTTCAAATATGCAACTCTTATATATAAATATGGATGAATCATTAATATTATGCTTTTTCTTGAGTATTCTTTTCCAAATTATGTGTTACATGCCAAAAAAATATGATATTTAATATTTTTTGATTACCAAGAAAATATATATTTCTTGGTACTGAAATAAGAAATTTTTTTCTTCAGGGAATTGACATGATTTTGCTTAACCTGACTTGATACTGGACAGAACTTCCTGACCAACATTCTTTTACTTGAACAAAGAATTCTTCCCCCAATTAAGGAAGTAATCTTAGTTTGATTGACAGTTCAATGTGATAGCATGTGTTGATCCTGGGAAATAAATGCAAAGTTTTAAGATGGAACACTCTATGATGCATACTAATAAAAGCAGGAAAAACGAAAATTTCCTTTGAAATGGTCAGAGGTTTAAGCTTAGATACATCAAGGTCAAAAGATAAGAACTATTGTCCATAAGATGTTAAATAAGTACACAATGTAAGTAAATGCTCAAAGGTTTTCCAATAGATTGAGGAGAGAGAAAGAAAAGTTGGAAGATATCCTGTGTTTTTTTTTTTGTTTTATTAAAAATGCTTGTGCTTTTTTAAGAATGGTAATGTTAATATTAACTGTTTCCTTATAAGGAAACATTTGACATTAATTAATTGAGCAGCCAGTGCTACTGTCAAATGAAAATTCTCAAACCTCTCAAAGTTGTCAAAAGCACACAAGCAGCAGAGACTCTAGCTTTAGTGGATCTTACTGAGTCTTGTATATATTACAAAACATTACAGTTTTTTAAAAGTTTTTCAGCAAAACTGGTTTCTCAAGTCTGTTATTAGTCTTTTTAGTATTGATGGAGGGAGGGCTTCCTCCATTTCATTTTATTTGAAGTAGTTTGGTGATGTGTGATGACATCATTATTTTCTCATTCAGTTACATGTTCTAACCATTTTAGTTGTTGCTGCTGTTGAAAGTCCTCAAATGATGTGGTTTCTATTATTGGGTACAATTCTTTGCTTCTGTTTCTGTTGCACCAGTGCATAAGGTTTGAAGAAGGATAGTAACCTACAGGTTCCAGCTTGAAGTCCTCAATTTGGGAATATTCAAGACTCGCCGTTCCCTTTAGCAAAATATGTCCTCATCTGGGACATAGTAGATGAATCTGGCCCATTTGAATCTGCAGTCCTAAACATGGCTTCTCCAGAAACAGAAGAATCTGGTGACCTACAGGTCCCATCACTTGAAACCATTTTTCATCAATGATCTGAGATGGCTAAAGATCTTTTCTGCAGAAAAAAAAGAATAGTAGTGAATAACTTCAATTTTCAGTTGATTTCATGTTTATCAAAATGTAGCAAGTTGGAGCAGACCTACAATAGTAAAATAATTTTCATTGGATTTTCCTTTAACTGAGAACCTTCATGTTGGCTTTGTTTTCAAAGAATTTGAAAATTCAATCAGTTGTGTGCCATGCATGATACATGCTTAGGCGATCATGTATCTTTCGATACATGACTGTTGAGGCAGATTTTTTTCCCCACAGTAGGTTGCTATTTCTTTCTGCAGTAGACCAGTTGTATCCAAAGCAAAGAGTGTGAGTTCAATACCTGGTTAAGGCAGTAGAGAACTTGGAGAGGGGAATTTAGCAGGAGATAACTGATAACCGACATCCATTAGAACAGTCTACCCCAGTGAGTGAAATGGTTTAGTTCAACATTCCAACCACCTGAAGAAGGCCGGAGCATACAACTGATGAAATGTTGTAATAAATATGGTGACAAAGATGAGGACAAAAGTCCGAATAATGTGAATAGGTTTATTCTCCTATTTATATTTCCCCCATTATAAGCATTATTATATCCATGATATAATAACACCATATTTCTTGGATGGAATGGAATGACTGAAAGGAAAAGAAATGACAAACATACTTTGTTCTCAGAGAGACTTCCATATCACAAAAACATATGCAAAACTATATATACAAATGTACATGTGTCCCACATGAAGATTAATATACCACATATATCTACACAGCAGAGTAAGGAGAAACAAAAAGAATGGGTCTTACATATAATATGGAGATTCTTCTGTTTCTGGAGAAGCCATGTTTAGGACTGCTCATTCAAATGGGCCAGATTCATCTACGATGTCCCAGATGAGGACATATTTCACTAAAAGGAACAGCGAGTCTTGAATATTCCCAAATTGAGTACTTCAAGCTGGAGTTTCTTTCTATATCTGAGAAAGATATATTAGTTTATTTATTTAATAATTAGTTGTATTAATTACTGTATATAGATTCAACTTTAAAAATCCATCAGCATTTTCTATTGTGATTAAATTTGTAAAATTCCTCTATATAGTCCATGTAAATATATATATATATATATATATATATATATATATAAAGCATATCACACCATGCAAGGTGGGAGTGCCACTAGCATGCAAAGGGTTACAGAGACTAAGAGTAAAGAGGGGTGTTTGAAAAAAAGATAAAGAGAAGGACAAAGATCAAGGTATCAGAAGATGTTGATTGATATTATATTTGAAGATTATAGCTATCAGAGTAACAAATAAGAGGAAATGAGTTCCACTATCAGAAAGTGTGAGATAAGAAGCTCATGGAGTAGAAGAGATGGCTACATTTAACCATTTCAACTGTGAAAGGGTGGGAATTAAATTAATTAAATTCATGCAGTTTGGGTACCAGTGAATGATACACTAATATGGAAAAGAATGAAGATTTTCAATAATATGTACATATTTTTTGGAATGTATCTTTTTAGTCAAACAATCTTGGAAAGGTGGAGAGTGACATTCTGAACCATGGCAAAAAGGATGAGAACCATTGTATTAGCCAGTGTTTTATGCCCTGTCAATGGTGATAACAAACTTGTATATTCAGTTTTAAAATCAGCTTTCTAAAAATTTGTTATTCATTTCTCATTTGGTCTGTTGGAAGCAACGGCAAATACTTTTCTGTTCATTGGCAATCCAAGAGGATAAGGAGAGTTGTCAAATGCACACAGGCAGCAGAGACTCTAGCTTTAGTGGCTCTTACTGAGTCTTGTATATATTACAAAATATTGCTTTGTCAAATTCTTCACAGAGATGATTTGTCAAAGATCCCCATAGTCTACAAAACAGACAACTCTAGAGTACATAGTGCCACTCATTCGACCAATCTCATTCTTGATAAAAGGTTGCGAGTTGAGATAGCCATCCTCAAAGAAACGCTGGCTAAGGATGAAATAGAGGAAACCATATGGATTTCCCAAGAACACCAAGTGGCCGATATTCTTACGAAAATAGGCATCTCTATGCCAAAAATCATGAGATGCATGGCAGGCCATGAGAGAGAGAAAAAGAAAAAGAGGGGAGAAATGTTAACTTGTGACTTATCAGAAATTGAACCTGAGACCTTCTCATAATAAATTGTAGGTTGGTTTAATTTAAATAAGACTGTTTCAGCCAATCAGGGGCAGGCTTGGGATTATAGCAGGCATTACTTAAGACACACACAAATTTGTTCAGGGGCAAAAAGTAATCTGCCTGGGGAGGTGCTAACAGTTTGATCTATTGGATTAACTCTCTGCCAGTGCTCATGTCACATGGTCTTTTGTGATCCTCTATAAATAAGCGAGTGTTTTGCTGAGTGCTTTTGTAAATATCAGATCATCCCATAAGTTCTGTCCGAATTTTAACTTTTTGTTAAAATGAACGAAATTTAAAGAGTATTTTATAATGTCTAATGGAGCTGAACATTATTTTTATGTTTAGATGCATTTAAACTGATCAAATTTTATTTCAGAGAACAATAAAATTAAATTTTGTTTGATTAAAACCCTGCTAACATGGAAGTACCCAAGAATCATTTGAGGCACATAATGCTTTATGAGTTCAAGAAAGGAAACTCAGTAGCCGAAGCGGCTAGAAATATTCACAGTTTATGGAGAGGAATGTGTGAATGAAAGAACTTGCAGAAGATGGTTTGCAAAATTCAGAGGTGGAGATTTCACCCTTGAAGATGAAGATCAAACCGGACGTCCAGTTGAGTTTGATGAAAAGCTTCTTGAAGCAGCCCTTGAAGAAAATACTGCTTTATCAGTTGAGGCAGTGGTTCTCAGTTCAAACCATACAACTGTTCATCATCATCTTCAACAACTTGGAAAAGTTCCTAAACTTGGAAAATGGGTGCCTCATGAATTGTCTGAAAACAACCTCAAATCCCGAGTTGACATCTGCTCTTCTCTCCATTCTCGCCAACGTGTTTCACCTTTTTTGGATAGACTTGTGACTAACGATGAAAAATGGATTTTTTATCGAAATGTTAAGTGTCGTAGACAGTGGTTTGGTAAAGGGGAAGGACCCCAGCCACAGCCGAGAAGGGAACTTCATGGGCAAAAGGTTCTTCTTTCAATCTGGTGGGATCGTCAAGGAATAATGCACTTTGAATTCTTACTACTTAAAGCAACAATTAATGCTCAAATATACTGTCAGCAATTAGAGCATTTGAACCAAGCTTTGAGGAAAAAAAGACCTGCTCTAGTGAATGGAAAAGAGGTGATGTTTCATCAGGACAATGCGCGACCCCACACAGCAAGAATCACGTCACAAAAGATCGAAGAACTTGGTTGGAAGAAAATTCCTCATCCACCTTATTCTCCTGATCTTGCTCCTTCAGACTACCATTTGTTTTGTAGCTTACAGAATCATTTGGAAGAAACAGCTTTTGTAACACAGGAAGAGGTTAAAACTGACATTTGTGAGTTCTTTGAATCAAAGCCAAAAGAATTTTACAGCAATGGAATTAGTAAGCTTGTTAATAGATAGAAGGAAGTCATAGATAATCAGGGAAAATACATTGTTGATTGAATCTGTAATTAAATGTAACATTTGGTCATCACTTGTTTTCTTTATTCAAAATTCAGACAGAACTTATGGGACGACCTGATAGATTACTTTGTTATTCTAATAAAGCTATTTTCTGCACTGAAAGTGGTAATGACCTTAGCATTTAGATCAAAACCTGAAAATAAAGGAAGTAAGTAATGTTGATATTTTTAATAATATACTTTGGAAATCTAACAAATCAAGATTTACGTTTGTGAAATATTTTTTTTCTTTTTCATTGATTTGGTTTTTGTAATAAGGAATTTATTTATACTTGCATTAATTTAAAGGAAAAATAGCAAATATCTTATCATTAAATACAAATTGAAAAAACAAATATATTCAGCATTGCTTTTGATCAATTGTGCTAAACAATTATCTTTGTCTGTGAAGTCTGTATATGCAATAAAAGTATTATCATTAAAACAGTTCAGTTGGTTTGAACATTTTCGAAGTCATTTCCATCTTAATTTCTGGGATGAAGATTTATCATTATATTATTTACAGACTAATGTCCTCTTCTCTGTTATTATTGAAATCACAGTTACTGTGTCAATTAAGAAGGAGATAGAAATGGTGATGGAACCAAGGCTTCAGCAACAACAGGGGAGCCAATTTAAGCATTAAGTTTAAAACTCCAAGTCCTAGGTTCAGTATTATCCAACAGAACAATAGCCTAGATCATTAGTACATTTGTTCATGAATTTGGTGACATAGTAATTCTGAGTTAAATCCCTAGGTTGGGTAGTAAAGATTCAGATTCAGTAGAAACAGGACTAGCAATTACTACAAAAAAAACATGAAATATTCCTAGATATGTGCGGTGGAACAAGAACAATCTACCCCTATAGGTTAAAGAAAGGATTCCATTTGAATTCTCTAGTTAACTAGATTAACAGATGAACCAAATGAAAAACAATACTCACATTATTTACTGCTGGACTCATGCCCCTTTTACTTTTACTATTAAAATATTTAAGCTGTTACTTTCCTGTCTTCTTTATCTGTCTGTTATAATTTGTCGCATTCAGAATTCAAGGAGAGATGATGCATCTGTCCAAAGTTTCAAGAAATTTCAGGTAGATTGGAATCCATTAATTTCTTTAAACTTTGGTTAGACACATTGTCTCTCCTTGAATTCAGAACTACACTAATTATGCTAATGTTGATTTAAAAGGTCTAATAACATATGAAACATGATTAACCAATGAAAATCAAACAAAACAAAAGTAAAAATACCAGAATTTTTTATTTTCTTCAGACCTTATTCTCTGATGAATATTTAACAAAAGTGAAACATGTTAGATTGATAAACATTTTCTATTTTTTCTTTATCTTATCATTCATATATATATATATATATATATGAGATGTTTGGTGTCTGTTTAGATTTTGAAACAGTCCACTAAAAATAAAATATTTTTCATGTGCATTTTTATACATAAATACACACCAATCGAAGCATATACACATACATAGAGCCTTATATATATATATATATATATATATGTATATATATATATATATATATATATATATATATACTGGGGTTGGTATGGAGCAATTGTTTGCAAGTTGTCCTGCTTGGATCTTCCACATCCAAAGTTGTCTTCATCTTCTATTTTAAGTGGGAAGTAGATTTAAATCCAACTTAAAAATGCCAAAACATGTTTACAAAAGAAAGAAATCCCCCCAAAAAACCTACCACCTGACTACAGACATCAGGTTTAAGTCTCCAAATTGATAGCATTACATTGTCCAAAAGATACAAGTAGAAATAGATAAAAGTTTAGAAAAGTCATATATTCTGTTTAATTGAAAAAAAAACAACACAAAGATAAATACAGTGGAGAGCATTAATTGGTATCCACTAAGCATATGAGGATGAGAACAATCTACCATGTCGATTCAATAAAGTGTTTTATTTTGTACAATATGCACCTAATGAAGGCTGAAAACTTATTCCAGTTTAATTGGGAATAAATTTAAATCAAATTTGGAAATCCCAAAACATGTTTAGAAAAGAACAGACTCACAAGAATCCTACCACCTGATTACAGTCATCAGGTTTAAATCACTAAATTGACAGCATTAGATTGTCCAAAAGATACAAGTCTAAGTAGATTAAAGTTCAGAAAAGTAATTAAACTGGAGAGGATTAATTGATATCTGTTATCCATTAAACACAGAAAACAGGATGAATAAAGGGTTTAGTCAAAAAATTCCAAGGACGTTCTTTAGTACAAAAGACACCTGAAGAACATTAAAACAACTGACAAGGTGTTAAAATATTTCTGCCTGTAGTAAACTGCAAGCTCACATGACATCTTTCCAAATTTTAAGATTAGGTGCAAATTTATTTATATGGGACCAACTCTGGGAAATAAATATGTTACCTCTCCATTTGAATTTTCTTTGACCAGGAATATATCTGTTGAGACATAATTTTGAGTGTTTTATCTTTTTGTGGTTAATATTTTGAAAAGGTTTAAAGGATTGATTCTAATTCTATGAAGCAAAAGAGGAAGCTTTGTCATATGTACTAGCATTAATTATTCTCAGGTTGTTGGTGGCCAGTAATTAAATGTAGAATGTTGTTCTGGAAGATCTTAACTTTTTGAGAAAGTTTGCTCTTCCCATGTGATGCAGTCAAGTTTGTCATAAAAACTGGAAGAATGTACATTGTGTATATGTTCACTTTAGGCACATACTTTTCAGACATAATCCAAGTATATATAAATATATATATATATATATATATATATATTTTTGTATATGATTTGATACATTTTCACACACACACACACACACACACACAAAGAAGTATATATTTACAAATAAATGCATTCATTGCATGCATATATAAAATATATAGAGTGAAACATCTAATATATATATATATGACCTATTCTGGACCACTGATTCTTTCTCTAAAGAGCCTAATTAAACTTTGAAATTTCATTTGGGAAAAAATTTCAAACTTCAACTATTCAACCTAAATATTAATTGGCTTTCTATACAAAATGTTGAATGCTTTATCAACAACTTCTATTTTTCTTAATCGAGTTAAAATGGCTGTAAAGAAATTAATTTTATAGTTAATAATGACCTCCAGAACAAAGTGATAAAGTGAAGAAGGAAGATTAGCAGATGAGAAAAAGAAGGGAAGTAAGAGAGTGATTAAAGGAAAGTGGTAAGTAGGAAAAATAGAGGAAGTAAAAGAAATATTGAGTGGAATTACAAACTGGGAGAAAGAGAAGTAAGAGAGACATTTTGCTGGAATTAAAACATGGAGAAAATAGAGGAGATAAGAGGGAGAGTGAGGAGAATTATGAGATGGGGAAAGGAGAGAAGATAAGAGAGAAATTTGGTGGAATTAAAACATGAGGAAGTAAGAGAAAGTTTGAGAGAAATTAGGAAACAGAAAAAAGGGAGTCATTAAGAGGGAATTGTGGGGAAATAGAGAAGAGGTAAGAGAGATTTGAGGGAATTAATACAAGGAGGTAACAGAGAGTTTGAGCAGAATTAACAAATGGGGTAAAAGAGAGAATGACAGAGATTGAGGGAAGTTAGACGATAGGAGGTAAGAGGCAGATTGAGAGGAATTAGAAGACATGAAGAATAGCGGGAGGTAGGAGAGACAATGAGAGGAAATAACAGATGGGAAAAGAGAGATGAGGGAGATTGAGGGGAAGTAGCAGATAATGAAAAGAGAGGAAGTTTGAGACTCAGAAGTATTAGCAGATGTGAAAAAGATATGAGATTGAGAAGAGTTATCAGATTGGAAAAAGAGAGGAGATAAAAGAAATTAACAGATGGTAAAGAAAGAGAGGTATGAGGGAGAATTGAGAGTTAGCAGATTGGAGAAAGAGAGGAAGTAAGAGAAATTAACAGATGATAAAAAATAGGCGGTATGAGGGAGAATTGAGGAGAGTTAGCAGATTGGAGAAAGAGAGTAAGAGAGGAGATGAAGGTGATTAATAGATAGGGAGGATGAGGAATGAGGGCAAATAAGAAAGAAATTGATGCTGAGAGAGAAAAGAAAACCACTAAAACAGAACAGTATCGAAAGTGAAAGTAGACAAAAGGTGTGGCAGTAAGGATGATGGCGATTATGATGTAGATAATGATGGTAAAAATGGTGGGAATGATAACCAAAAATAATGCCCCCTATTCATAAAAAAAAAAAAATGAAGATATATTTTCCAGACACTAACTGCTTTTGACAGTTTCTTTTGCATAGCAAGCAAATCCTTCTCTCATGATGCATGAAATATTTGTTTCATGTTTTGAATCCTGGATTGATTCAAAACTCAACCAATCCTTTGTACTGCCCTGGCAACTGCTAAAATATGATTGCACATCATTCATTTTTTTTTTTTTTTAGCAACCTCCCTTTTTATCTGTTGAATGTCAGGATTCAGTAAAGGGCAAAGGTAATATTTATTGGTAAATAGTTACCCAAATAAATATTAGTAATACTTCAATATTTAGAACAATAAAAAAAAAAAACAGTTTCTGTGGCAAGCTGTTTGATAACTATTGTCCTGTTGTATTTTGTTCAGTTTTAGATAAGTCCATCATTTTGTAAACATATGAGATCATTGCAAAAGTTTGTAGTTAATTTTCATTGTTAATATAAAATGGCTGCAACACTAGTGTTTGTATTGATGCAAATCTCAGGTATAGTCTCGATTAAAATCTTGCTTCATTCAATTTCAAGTCAGTCTTTGTTGAATCTTCATGTACTGTCCACAAAGATGGAGGATGGAAAGTTGCATTTCATCTTATTATGCTCTATGAATTTTTGTCAGAACCACAAAAAAAAGCATTAAGATGGTTTATTTGGATTGTGTGCCAGCTGTCTGGATGGCCAAAAATGGTCTGGCAGATTTTGTCAGGGTTATTTTAATCCAAACAGTCAACCATGTTCCAGTCAATCTTCTGACATTGATGAAAATGCTCCACTTGTAATTATGGAGAATAAACCAAAGATTAAAATGGAAGAGATGGCTAAGAGTTTGAGAATTACTATCTCAACTACTTTTTGCCATCTGAAGAAACTTGGGTCCAAGGAAATTGTCTGACTTTGACAAATCAAAAAGTTGTCATATTCCACTATGACAATTCAAGACTGCATGTTGTAAAACAAACCTTGAAGAAGCTTAAAAATTTGTGATGTGAAACCTTTGAGCTCCCATCATATTCTCCAGACATGGTAATATGTTCCAGTCTCTGCAGAACAATTTAAATAACCCAAAATCTTTGACTCTGTACAGTCAGTCAAAAACTACCTCACAACCTTCTTCCAACAAGAAAGATGAAGCTTCTACAAAAATGACATCAGCATGCTTCTAGATTGATAGAATTCTTAAAACCAATGATGAATATATATATATATATATATATATATATATATATATATATATATATATATATATATATATATATACTTGACTGATAAATGTTTTTTTGTGAGTATGTAAAATTTTGTTTTTAATTTTCAAATCAGGCACAAACATTTGAAATGACATAACAGTGCATCAAATTGATGCTTTCCAATGACTATATTTATCATGATTCATAATTATCATAATGGAAGGACTGTAATCATTATGATTCATAATTATCATAATTCAAGGACTGTAATCATTATGATTCATAATTATCATAATTCAAGGACTGTAGTATTATGATTCATAATTATCATAATTCAAGGACTGTAGTATTATGATTCATAATTATCATAATTCAAGGACTGTAGTATTATGATTCATAATTATCATAATTCAAGGACTGTAATCATTATGATTCATAATTATCATATTTCAAGGACTGTAATCATTATATAATCATTATGGGTCAGTAAGTGTGATCATCTTTTAGATTATTTGTTTGAATTAGTGTCCTTAGCAAAATTTCTGTTGTAATTTTAAACCTTTTCAAGTGTCTGAGAGTTACAAGTTTTGCTTTTCGCATGAGTATGCTTATCTTGGTTATATTCACAAAGTTTCAACAGCTGTACTCTTTAACCTTTTTTAGGTGTCTACCTTCATACTTGGTAATATTGGAATTCCAAATCAAACCTTTTATTCTATCTATGGAGGTAGATTGTTCATAATCTACTTAGCTGTTTTATTCACCTTTGTGTGGCTCACCCACTCAACTAGAATATATGAATTTTCAATTCTACCACATACAGAGATTGAACTCTCAATTATCAGTGAACCAGATATGTTTGAAGCAATGCCTTAAATCTTGCAGCTGTGTATCTTGGACACAAATGTTAATGACAAAGGTAATAGCCACTTCCTTATAAGGAAATATTTGGCATTCATTGACATTCGCGTGAAAATTCCTTGGAGAAGTTTCTAACACATGGCTTATCATATCTCAGTTGCGTCTCTGTCTTTGGGCAGAGTGTGCTCAGGGGCTACTCTGTCAAAGGACAGAGTGGCAACTGAGATGATTATACTGAGAGGTGCCCAGCCCTGGGGAACAGCTGCCCGAGGCAGTGCCCTCCAATTGCACCAGAGGAAGGGATCGGTGCTCGCACTGAGGCCAATGCAAACAACAGTTGCGGGGGATGTGGGCAATTTTTGTCCCTTGCCCAGGTATTTGTGCTTGGGTCCCCACTTTAAAAAAGACCTTGTGTTGCATCTCGTCCCAGTAGTGGGAACATGTAAATACTGCATTCATTGACTGAGCAGCCAGTGCTACTTGTGTTAAGTTTTATTTCAAATCCTGGCCATCAGGTTGGTATCAAAGTGTACTATCTGTTCTCCTAATCTCTGATGGCAATTTTAGCCATTTACTTATAGGGAAATGTTCTGTGTTCATTGACCAAGCAGCCAGTGTTACTTGAGTTAGACTCAAAGCCATTTTAATTATTGATCTGAGGAATCAGTCGTGTACAGCTGTCCGTTTTGATAATTCTGAATGAGTTTTTCAACATGCATGGCATCCAAACAGAATTTTTGAAAGATGAAAATGATTGCAGAATATTACCTGTTACCTGAATGAAATCCCAAGGAGATTAAATTGAAATTCTTATAAAATCTCTGATAAATAAAGAAATTTTAATTATCTTATATTCAAATTTATTATTTATATTCAGATTAATGTCCTCAACTTTGTTCTTATTATCACAATGTTTCAATCATTGTGTTTTCCAGCCTTCTTCAGGTGTCTGGGTAAACATCAGTGTATTTTGAACTGAATATTTTATTTAGTCTATGGGGGAGGTAGGTGGTAGATTGTACTTATTCCACTCTTGTCTCTTTCTTAGTAATTTTGACTTTTTGATTGCCCTTTTAGTACTGAGTCTAAGTCTGCACTAGCTGGACCAGGGATTGAACTCATAATTTATATGCCACCAAATTCACAAACCAACATTTTAATAAACCAGATTATTCTCAAAATGGATGCCTGGGAGTGTGACAGTGATTCCGAATGAGAAATCTGGAAGCTGAGTTTGAATTCCAGTTGATTTTGTTGCATTCATTAATATTCTTGGCAAAGGTATGAATCCATCTCTTCTCCCCCACCAGCTATGGATAAATAGCAGGACAGGTTGATCCCTATAGCCTTGATTGGCAACCAGTCTAAGACAAGGAAAACTCTGAATTCAAACCAACCTGGTGAGAGTTGGGTGCCATCAGGCTATCTTTCCCACAACACATCACCATTGCTCTGTCTACATTATTGTGATTATCCAAATAAAATAATATTAAAATTTCTTAAAAGATTGTATCCTGTTTTTGACTCATGAATAACATGTCCACAAAAGTATGATAACACTGATTAATTAGATATTTATAATGAAGAATTTACAGGTATCTGCAGAATGATTTTAGTTTTATATTCAAGTTTATTCTCTAAACCAAACTAAAATTTACATTCTTGAAAAATAAGATATCATTAATGCCTTTATACCAATTATCTTCACAAATGCACACTGTCGGTGATTAGATATCTTTACTGTATGGATAATTAAGATTTTAGAAGTACATAAATGATTTATTCTTGGAGTATGACTGAAATTTGTCTTTCTGAAAAGATTAGATTCACATCTTTGGACCCTGAGTATCAATGGCATCTTTAAATGTGCATTGATACTTAATATATAATTACATATAGATATAAATTAAGATTTTGAAACTACATCATTTATTTATTTCATATTCAGAATTATTCCCTGTAAAACATAATATAACCTTTTTTAGCAGCAGGGTGTTTTTGCTCTGAAAGGACGATAGATATTCCTCGTGATGGAAACTAATGGTCTTGACAATCATATATGTAGCCTTCTTGAATTATTCCTAAAATTTCCAATACTAGATGCACACGCAGTTGTGCGCAATCATAAAAATCTGCCTCTTTTCAGGGTGTTTCATGACTTATGGGTGAAGAAATTGATTCAGAGCCACATACAGAAAAACATCTTTCCAAAAAGATGGCCACTAAATTCATCTGCTTCCAGTCCTTCTGAGGTTGATTCATTGAATTGTTTTTTTTTTTTTATGGCTTATCAACCCTTTGTGAGTTAGTTAAAGCCAAAACATATTTTGGATTGTAGGAATAATTCTATTTTTTGTGAGTGAATATTACATTAATAATTCTCTGAGAATAACAATGATTTTTCCAGATAGAACTTCTACTATTAAATGAATTCAAATTTTCCCAACGGTATTTGTGCATAAGAGAATGTAATGACCCTGACTGGAATTTGAACTGGGATCTCCAAATTTTCATTCCACTCCTGCTGAAAATATTGAAACCATTGTAAAGGAGCATCTCAAAAATGTCAACATTCTTAACAGCATTTAATAAGGTATTTGGCAAAGATGAATCAAAGAACAAATGTTCAGAAATTAGGCTGAATTTTGAGAAGGCTTCTGGCAGGAAATCATTTCATAAATATTGATAATACATTGATTGAGTGTAGCTTGCAAAAAAAAAAAGAAATAATTTTTATTCTTTAGAATATCAGTTTTGACTAATTGGTACATTCTTAGAATCAAAAGGTCTACCCAGAATTTTGAATAATTTGAAAACCATTTACATCACTTTCATGTGACTTGGCAACCTATCAAAGGAGACCTTACTTTGCATGTATAAAAATAAACAGTATATTGTATTACTCAGTAGTTAGATGCCATTGACTGAGCTTCAGTACTGTGTGACAATCACATTCACAATAGTATGTGTCAAAACTTTGAATCAACCAAGCCTGTCAGATACGCTAAAGTTTAGACATATCTTCCTGTCAATGAGATTAAGGAAATTTTTTTTTAATTGTTTGCTTAGTGGCATATCGACACCTTATGGGTCATTTAATGCCAAAATTTAATTTTCTTGGAAGCATTAGTAATTTCTTTGAAAAAATGTTTTGCTGGTAATATTTTTTTCTTTTACAAAACATGTATTGCTGGTAATATTTTTTTCCCTACATAAATGTATTGCTGGTACTTTTTTACTATGAAAATGTAACTGGTATTTTTACTATAAGATTTTTTTTACTTTCATCATGTTTTGACCCCATTAATTATTTGCTAGTAGCCGAGACACTAACGGGTGCTACTACCACCCCAGATCAGGCTAAACCTAGGAAGAACAACAATTAAGAGGTGGTTCCACACTCCTCAAAACCTCCTGCTCAGAGGCCTTGTTGCTGGATGTAGTCTATCATCATACCCAGGACATTAAAGAAAATGTGACAAAGAAACAGATGGAGATCCCTAAAGTGATTTAAATAGTTGAAGGAACATAAAGGGCTTTGCCTATGATAGGGTGCTTTTCATTAATATTAAATTTCCAGGGGTACCTCATATTCAAATAGATATGAACAAAATAAGATAGATACATTTTTCTGAGTTTGGTTAATACACTCAGTCAGTTATGTGCCATGCATGATACACACTTAGGCAATCACGTATCTTTCGATACATGTCTGACAAGGCAGATTTTTTTCCCCATAGTAGGTTGCCATTCAAGGCTATAGAACCCAGTCTTCCCCGCTATTTACCCACACCTGTAAGGAGAACAAGAGGATTCATACCTTTCCTAAGGGTATTAGCGCGTAAGTGAATGTCATGGATTCGAGTGGAATTTGAACTCGGCTCTCCACTTCTTCAATCCAAGCCACTATCATTACTCCACCGTACCTCCTCTATAGGTTAATACATTACTTGACATATTGAAAATGATAAATCAGAACTGTCATCTTGTCAACATATAATCATAATGATTACACTACATATCACTGACCCACACCTTGTGCACCTGCTATATACTGATACATTGATGTATATTTTAACTTGCATACAAAAGAGTGATTCTTATTGTATGACAAAGAACACAATTTCTCAAACCTTTATCAATGATAAGCACTTCTGTAATTAATATATTTACTAAAACACTCTTATTTTTTTATCAGTTTTTATTCAGTAAAAAAAAATTAATATGATTTTTGATATCACTTATTCCAGGTTTATCAATCCTTGATTTGCTTGAAGAGAGGCTGAGTGTCACAGTTGAACAGACATTTGTATTGACACTGACTATTAAAAGCTTATTAATTGTTGACTCTCTAAAGAAGAGTCTCCTGGTTGAATATTTCTTGGCCCTTACCAAAAGTCTTTAACTTCCAAATATCTGAAATTTGTTCAGATTTTAGGAAGTGGGTTGAATCAAGAACTGGGTCATAGTTATTTTATCTTTTTTTGAGTGTATATATATATATATATATTAATCAAGAATCAAATTGAATGCTCTCATAGACAAGTTAGTAAAGGAAAACATGAAGAAAAGACAATATTAAGAAAACAGAATGCATGGTTCTCAGCAAAAGAGACAGCCAAAGGTATGAGCTACATATTGGGGACATCAAAATCAAGAAGGTACAGAAATTTAGCTATCCAGGTGGGCTTATGGCTGCATCACATTGAAACACTGATTCCAATATGCCCACTGAAGTTAAGCAATACCAGGTGCTGTAAGCTTGAATGTGCAAATGGTGCAATGGATAATGGCTCAAAATTGGAAATTCTATCACCAAGTTCCAATTCCAGTTAGGCTTATTATATTCATTTATGTGCAAATACCCTTGGGAAAGATATGAATCTACTTCTTCTTCCCACAGCTATAGGTTAATGAGTAATATTGTATCACTAAAAATATTATCTCCAAAAAAAAAATAAAATTGTGTACAAAATATTTAGATTTTGAGGTTAGGATAACCCATAGAGGTTGATATGCTATTGAAACAAAAACAACCAACCAACCAACCAACCAACTATCCAGGTAGTATAGTAACAAATAATGAAAAGTATGATACAGAGATCCAAAGGCATATAGAAAGTGAAAAAGATGTCTTCCAGAAACTATGCAAGGTATCAAGAGATAAGAAACTATCCTTATGAATAAAGAAAAGATTGATGAAATGCCGTGTAATATCTAATCTCCTATATGCAGTATATGTTGGACAATCTCTTTACAGATGAAGAAGATATTTTAATCAACAAAGATGGTTTTACAGAAGGATGTTAAGAACAGCATGGAGAGCATGAGAGCAACAAGGAAGTTTGACAGAAAATAGGATCAATAAAAAACTTACAGTCAGAAAGAGACAGCTGAAGTTTCTGGAATACATAATGAGAAAGGAGAGCTTAGAGAATGTAGCACTCACAGGGCATATGAAAGGCAATGGAAGCAAAGTGAAACAGGAAGAGATGGTAAAACAGGGACAAGGAGACATAGTAGAACATGGACTAGAAGAGATGGTAAAACAGAGACATGGTAGAACAGGGACTAGAAGAGATGGTAAAACAGGGACAAGGAGACATGGTAGAACAGGGACTAGAAGAGATGGTAAAACAGGGACAAGGAGACATGGTAGAACAGGGACTAGAAGAGATGGTAAAACAGGGACAAGGAGACATGGTAGAACAGGGACTAGAAGAGATGGTAAAACAGGGACAAGGAGACATGGTAGAACAGGGACTAGAAGAGATGGTAAAACAGGGACAAGGAGACATGGTAGAACAGGGACTAGAAGAGATGGTAAAACAGGGACAAGGAGACATGGTAGAACAGGGACTAGAAGAGATGGTAAAACAGGGACAAGGAGACATGGTAGAACAGGGACTAGAAGAGATTGTAAAACAGGGACAAGGAGACATGGTAGAACAGGGACTAGAAGAGATGGTAAAACAGGGACAAGGTAGAACAGGGACTAGAAGAGATGGTAGAACAGGGACAAGGAGACATGGTAGAACAGGGACTAGAAGAGATGGTAGAACAGGGACAAGGAGACATGGTAGAACAGGGAATAGAAGAGATGGTAGAACAGGGACAAGGAGACATGGTAAAACAGGGACAAGGAGACATGGTAGAACAGGGACTAGAAGAGATGGTAAAACAGGGACAAGGAGACATGGTAGAACAGGGACTAGAAGAGATGGTAAAACAGGGACAAGGAGACATGGTAGAACAGGGACTAGAAGAGATGGTAAAACAGAGACATGGTAGAACAGGGACTAGAAGAGATGGTAGAACAGGGACAAGGAGACATGGTAGAACGGGGACTAGAAGAGATGGTAGAACGGGGACAAGGAGACATGGTAGAACAGGGACTAGAAGAGATGGTAAAACAGGGATAAGGAGACATGGTAGAACAGGGACTAGAAGAGATGGTAAAACAGGGATAAGGAGACATGGTAGAACAGGGACTAGAAGAGATGGTAAAACAGGGACAAGGAGACATGGTAGAACAGGGACTAGAAGAGATGGTAAAACAGAGACATGGTAGAACAGGGACTAGAAGAGATGGTAGAACAGGGACAAGGAGACATGGTAGAACAGGGACTAGAAGAGATGGTAGAACAGGGACAAGGAGACATGGTAGAACAGGGACTAGAAGAGATGGTAGAACAGGGACAAGGAGACATGGTAGAACAGGGACTAGAAGAGATGGTAAAACAGAGACATGGTAGAACAGGGACTAGAAGAGATGGTAGAACAGGGACAAGGAGACATGGTAGAACAGGGACTAGAAGAGATGGTAAAACAGGGACAAGGAGACATGGTAGAACAGGGACTAGAAGAGATGGTAGAACAGGGACTAGAAGAGATGGTAAAACAGGGACTAGAAGAGATGGTAAAACAGGGACAAGGAGACATGGTAGAACAGGGACTAGAAGAGATGGTAGAACAGGGACAAGGAGACATGGTAGAACAGGGACTAGAAGAGATGGTAAAACAGGGACAAGGAGACATGGTAGAACAGGGACTAGAAGAGATGGTAAAACAGGGACATAGAGACATGGTAGAACAGGGACTAGAAGAGATGGTAAAACAGGGACAAGGAGACATGGTAGAACAGGGACTAGAAGAGATGGTAAAACAGGGACATGGAGACATGGTAGAACAGGGACAAGGAGACATGGTAGAACAGGGACAAGGAGACATGGTAGAACAGGGACTAGAAGAGATGGTAAAACAGGGACATGGAGACATGGTAGAACAGGGACATGGAGACATGGTAGAACAGGGACTAGAAGAGATGGTAAAACAGAGACAAAGAGAGATGCTCTTCACTTTCCTATTCTTCTTCTTCTTTTATGTACTGTGGCCTTTCATTACATGAGCGATCATGGATATCCACAACTTCCTATTCTTATTAACTCTTAGTAGTGTTTGTCTTTCCACTCTCTTTTGTACCTCTTGTTCCATCCATTTACATAAGCTTGTTAGGGAGATTACTCAGAGTTTCTCTCTGCCTCTCTTGTCTTCAGTATGTCCTGTGAGTATCAAATTTTCCAAGCCGTCTTTCCTCATTATGTGTCCTAGAAATTTCAACTCTCTTTCTGATTCTAATTAGAAGTGTCCTTTTCTTCAAAACTTCCTCATTGCTCAAATAGTCTGTCCATGTTATTCACAACATCTTTCCATAGAATCGTATCTGTGCTGCCCCAAATTGTTTTTAATATGTCTTATTTTACTGCAATAATAATAATAATAATAATAATAATAATAATAATTCTTGTACCTCAAGAAAAATACTTAAAAAAAAGACATTAAATAAAATTTTGATGAAATAAATTTTATTGCATGCTAGAAGCTAAAAATATTTTTTCTCACTATCCAATTGTGATGATAACCAATGAACTGAGATATGTTGACAGAAAATCGTGGATATTGTCAAGTTCAGGCAAGGTAGTGTATATAAATTCTTCATAGAAATCATTTTTTTTTTCTTTCAGCCATTGTATATGCATTCTCTTCTTTTTTTTACAAACGTTGTAGCTTTTAAGAATTATTCATGAAAGAAATATAAAAAAAAGATCATAAAGAGAACAGAAATAATCATATTGTCACTTCATTATTATTAAAGACATTGGTATTATTTCTGACAATTCACATCTTTTTATCTTTAGAAAAAAAAAAACATGATAATTGCAGGTGTCTTCTACAGTGATTTTTATCATGTACTTTTTGTTTTTATAAGTTTCCGTGGAATTTACTTTCCTAAGAAGCTGAAATCCACTCACCTTCATGTTTGTCAGTTGGTGTGTCTGTGTGTTGGCATATGGCAGATGATTGCAAAATATTTATACTTCTCCATGTTAATGCTTACATACATATATATATATATATATATATATATATATATATATATATATATATATATGTGTGTGTGTGTGAGAGAGATGTGTTGATAGATATTTGTAGAACTACATGAGTAGGTCTCTCTTCTTTCAGAACAGCTCATAAATTTTTTTATAAAAGACTTATTATTTGCAAAATAAAGATGAGAGGGAGAAGATAGAAAAATGGACAGAAATACAAGATATTAGCAACAAAAAGGAAAAGAAAAAATAGAAATTTTAAAAGAAAAGTACATCAAAGAAGACGAAAACAAGAATAAAAAGTTAGAACAGGAAGAGACAATAGGTTAGCAACAAAAGAGACAGGAAAATAGATATAAAAACAAGAGAGGGAGGAGAATTTAAAAGGTTACAAGAGGGAGAAGTTACAGAGAGTAGAGGAAGAGACAAGAGGTTAGTACAAAAAGGAAAATAGAGAGGGAGGAGAATTTAAAAGGTTACAAGAGGGAGAAGTTACAGAGAGTAGAGGAAGAGACAAGAGGTTAGTACAAAAAGGAAAATAGAGAGGGAGGAGAATTTAAAAGGTTACAAGAGGGAGAAGGTACAGAGAGTAGAGGAAGTGACAATAGGTTAGAATAAAAAGAAATAGGAAAATAGAGAGGGAGGAAAATTTAAAAGGTTACAAGAAGGAGAAGTTATGGAGAGTAGAGGAAGAGACAAGAGGTTAGAATAAAAAGAAATAAGAAAATAGAAAGGGAGGAGAATTTAAAAGGTTACAAGAGGGAGAAGTTATAGAGAGTAGAATAAAAAGAAATAGGGAAATAGAGGGAGGAGAATTTAAAATGTTCCAAGAAGGAGAGGTACATAAAGTAGAGGACGAGACAAGAGGTCTGCAATATATATATATATATAAAAAGAAATGGAGATGTAAAAAAGGAGAGGAGAGCTTGAATGAAAACAAGATATTGTGTGTACAGATAGAAACAAATGGTTAGTGAAAAAGGAAAATCTAAAAAAAAAAAAAAAAAAAAAAAAAAAGAGAGAGAGAAAGCTGAAGAGAGAACGCTTAAAAGAATAAGAAAGAAAAAGAAAAAATTATAGTAATAACAGAAGTGGGAGGAGAAAAGATAGTAGAAAGATAAGTGTAAAACATTGATGAGGTTGGAGGTCAGGAAATAGGAGAAGGAAGAGGAAGAAAAATGCGAGGTAAAGAATGAATAAGAAAAAATAAAGAGGGGTGAAAGGCAATGAGAAAAGGTAGAAAAAGAAACCTGGGAGGGAGAAATAGAAAGTTATCAGGAAATAAATAAGAGGTGAAGTAAAAGACCTGGATGAAAGGGAAAGAAAGAAAATAAGCAAAGAAATAGAGAAGAGGAAAGAAGAGAGTTAAATAGAAGTAGAGAAAGGAAAGGAGAGAAAAACTGGAATTATAGATTAATGAGAGAGTAACTTGAGGAGAAGGTTAAGTAAAAGAAAGAATACGAAATGTATGTACATGAATAAATGCTAATATACTATCAACGGATTTCATTAAAGAAATATATTCTAAGGCTTAAACCAAGGCTGAGTCAATTTCATTTTATTGCTTAGTTTGGCATCATTCTTTTCACAAAATAGTTTCATCTCAGTTCTGCGATATTCTCCAAAACCTGAGACTACACCACCTGTCAGGGAAACAGGCCTCTCCACCACCACCTTGTACTGATTAGCATTTATCAGACCTAAAAACACGTCAATTCAATTAGGCATACTACCAACAGAATATCAGTCATGTCAGTTGAGTTTAATAAAAGCAGTCACCTGATTTTAATTTAAGATGAATCAGCAATAAAATTTAAATATTTTTGACATTAGCTGCTTTTAATAGCAGTTGAAATTCAGCAGACAAATGAGTTTGATCTTCTCTCACTCACCTGCTGTCATACGACTGAAGAAACAAAAGCAAGTAAAAATAATTCAGCAAAACATACCTGCAGATCAATAAGTGTGTTAGATTTGCAGAGTTTTATGCTATTTCAGTGTTCATTTACATCATAATGTCTCATGTTTTATGCTATTTCAGTGTTCATTTACATCATAATGTCTCATGTTTTATGCTGTTTCAATATACATTTGCATCATAGTATCTGATATTTTATGCTGTTTCAATGTTTATTTGAATGATAACACATTTTATCCTATTTCAATGTTCATTTGCATCATAACATCTCATGTTTTATGCTGTTTCAATGTTCATTTGCATCATAAGATGTTGTAGTGAAAGAGATAATCAGTTACCCCGAAAAAAGTTTGTGTTTTGTGTGCGATCTGCCAAAGAAAAATTACCATAAAGTAGTTAGCAAAAATCTATATATCAATGACTAGAAGCTATGCTAATATTCTTCCCTCCCCTGAATGGCGTGACCAATCTGAAAATTCTCTCGGTGAACAGAAGTCGTTGTTTTTCGCTTATAAAAGGAGATGATTTTTTTGAACTTGGTGGAACGAACGCACGTTATTGTTGGTGAGAAGTGAAGGTTGGATGTGTGACCCCATTTTGCCGTTTCTACATTGTGTGGTGGACTGTTACGTCAGACTATCGTGTGAACTGCGAAACAAGAAATCTATTGCAGTTGCTATGATCAGTTGACAGTCTTTTCTTTACTACAACAGATGTTAAGAAAAAAAAATCTGTCTTTAAAATTATATTTAAAAATTTAATTTTGTTCTTATTAAAAGGCTACAGTATTACAGTATAGTGGATTAAATCATTTGTTGCCGTATGGGATAATGGCCTAGTGGATTAAAGCACCGGTCTATGAATTTGTAGAAATTAGAATTGTGAGTTGAATCCCTGGGCCAGGAGGTACAGACCCAACAGAAACAGGATGAGCAATAACAACAAAAAAAAAAAAACAGATATAGACAGCAGGATTAAAATTCCCTGAATGTTATCTTAATAGTTACCTGAAGAAGGTCAGAGAGAACAAACTGTCAAAATGTTGTGATAATAACAATGACAAAGTGATTAGCCTGAATGTCAATAATGTAAATAACAATCATGAAGTCTTTTATCAATGCTGAGATTGCCTACCAGCAGGTGTGTGACGGAGTGATTACAATGTTCACTTTCTGACTATGAGATCAGGATTCAAATCTCAACATCATTCATTTGTCAGCAAGGTGACTTTTTGACATATATATATATATATACACAGTAGCTGCCATAATATAAGGAACGGAAACAGCAAAGACATAAATATGTGTATTACTTAAAAAGTAATGCATGATTAACAATGAAATTTTTACCAAATATAGATTAGGGTGTAATGCATAAATATTAAACAAATTTACAAAAATTTACATAATTTTTTTTTTTAAATGAACTATTTAACTATTAACTATTTAATCCATTTGTGCATGACTTCAAGTTTTTGAGAGCAAGGGTTACCTAAAATTTTAAATCAGCCAACCTTAAAGTTAACATTAATCAGCTTTGTAAATGTGGCAAAAAGAACTAAATTTTAAGGAAACTTTATGATAAAAACACTTCAGGAAGAAAAAGTTCCTCTGTCTCAAAGTGAGTTAGTAAATTTGTTTTTGAAAAAGTCATGCAAACTTTAAGTTATAAGGTCATTCTGCAAAATCCAGTGGGTGGCCATAAATAAGAAGAATATGCTTGCAGTAGATTAAATAAAGTGTTCGTATCAAAATTCTTATGAGGTTACCTTGATCAACAGATGCTTGAAGAAGGCTGCAAGGCACAGTGACTAAAACATTGTGATAACAACAACAACAACGATGAGGACATCAGTCTGAAAGTAAATAACGATCAGTCACCTACAGTGTTTGAACAAACCATTTTTCTTGGCAAACAAAGTTGCCTACAGGAGTACTGAAGGTGAAAATTATAATTAGTAGGATAGAGCACATATCCTCATATGAGCAATCATGACTCACCACAACTTCCTCTCCCTTGCAGCTTGAAGCAACTTTTAGCTCTACCATCCCTCCTTGTTCATGCTTTTCGATCCATTCACACAAACACATTAAGTAATTTACTCACTATTTCCTTTTAATCATCCTTCCCTCAATAGTCTTGTGAGTGTTAAATTTTCCAAGTCATTCATCCTTGTGATGTGTCCTAGAAATTTCAACTATGTTTCTGATTTTGATTTCTCGTTCCTATTTTCTTTAGAAGTTTTTACTTGCTCATGTATTCAATCTGTGGTATTTTCAGCATTATTCTGTAAAACCATGTCTTTGTCACCTTGAATCTCTTCTTCATCTGTGAGGAAATTGTTCACTATAAGAATTCAAATAGAAATATCTGTTATTTATGATTAGAACTGAACGTAAAAATAAAGGACTAAAGGCTATCCATCTAGATTTGAATTATTGTAACTGCATGGCCTTTGTAACCTAATCGGTAAAGTAGCTGTTATAGTAAAACAGAGTCCTCATAATCTGTGAGTTGTAAAGTTGTAACAAAAAAAAAAGCAACAGAAATGAAAAGAAATATTGAACAAAAATAAATGCTAACATTTTCATCTAAAGAAATGCTAATAATATATATATGTGTGTGTGTGTGAAAATATATAGAAAATAGGAAAGAACTTGTTAGGTAAATAATCCAAAGTTCTTTAGTATTTTAGTTATTATTTTTAAAAAATAGTGCTCGATACAAAAGTAGAGCATAAATATAATTATTTATTTAAAAATATGATTCCAACACGCTACATAAGAGTTCTCATGCTTCAAAACAAGAGCCGAAAACTTCAATATAATTATTTGAATTAAAGTAAGCTCTGTTCCATCTTCAAGCAAAATTTTTTTTGGAATAACTTATTTCTGAAATTTACGTGTTTTAATAGCAGATTCATTATTGAAATCAAAATTTCCATGGTAATGGCTAGAGCGATTGTTTAAATAGAAAGGGGTGTAGGGTGTTAATAATTTGTATCAGTATAGAGTTACATTCATAGATGTCAAGTCAGGGTAAGGTTGTGGTGTCTAAATTTTATAACGGAAGATGATTTCATCTAGTCTGGTTTACGTGTCTATGGAGATTATTTATTTATTTTTTTGTTTTTTTTCTGAAAGGGTTTTGTGTATATAAAAAAACTGCTGTAAAATTTGTTTTATGATGATTTCATAAAGGGTTATCTTTTTTTGTAGAGTATTTAAACTATTCATTAGGACTATGGATTTTAAAAATTATTTTATTGTTTGTTTGTTTTTATGCTAATTATTCAATGCAAAAATTTGACGATGTCGGCAAAAAACCGTTAACTCATGTCTATTGTTTAATAGATTTTTATTATTTAGAAACTTAATAATGTGTAGTTTATCATGTAGGCATAAAGGGCATGGGTCATCCCAAGTTTTACAAGTTTTAGTTTTGTTTACAATTTTCCATTTTACTTTTGGTGTTTTATTCATTTCCTTCAAATGCCAAAAATATTTAGATAGAGATAAAAGGCTCTTGATTATGATTCCAGTGTAATAAATTATAACCATCAAATATTAGTGTTTGAACCTTTTATATTATATTCTTACTCTTTTCTGGACATTTTGTTCTACCTGGATTCTATCCTCTTGGGAATTTATATATATATATATATATATATATATATATCAGGTTGGTGCAAAAATAATGACGTAATAATGTCATTTTTGACATATTTTTTAACGTCAAAAAATGAAATTATTACCACATTATTTTTGCACCAACCTAATACATATAATCTTTGATGTGAGCACCCTAAGATTCTACATTTGAATTTGTTCATTGTGTTTTTGGTTGGCTACTGCTGGCATTATCATGCCCATCTTCTTGTCCAGAGTTGAATTGCCTGTCCTACTCAAAAATACTTGATTTCCTCATATCATGTTCACTATAAGTCACTTTTAATAACCCTAATGTCTAATTTATATTTTTACCAATCTTCATGCAAAACTTGATGTTAATCACCTGCTCTAGATTTCTTTCACTCATACCTGCAAAATCCTCTACACCTCAGCAAGAACAAACTAATCTGGTATTATATCAAATAAGTGGATGTTGGAATATTTGCTTGATTCATTACTCCAGCAACTCACTGCATTCGTTCCAGGAATCAAATTGTCACACCTCATATATATATACACACACACACACACATATATATATATATATATATATATATATATATATATATATATAATCTAAATATAAAAGTGAACATTGAAGTCAACACTCAGAGGTGACAGGCTATTTCATGCTGGATGCAATCATCAGGCCATGAATGCTGGATCTTTCCTTGGCTATTTATATGTATAGGTCAGTGGTGCATTGTGGGTAATCTACTCTGGCAGTTATTTTTCTAGGAGTGGCTTCTTTGTTTATTTATTTATTTATGGTTAATTTATTTTACTTGTTTTTCGTTTTCATTTTGTATTATTTATTCTTTTCGTTTTTATTAATGCAGTAAAAAATTGGGGGGGATTTGCTTAGGTCGCTTATTTAATAGTTTGTTTTGGTCTGGGAAGATAATTAAAGCTATTTATTCGTTCAATGTTTAGATTTCTTGCTGTAGTCTATTCTGTTATTTTGGCAGACAGTTTTAATTTATTTATTTGGATTGATTATTTTTACTCACTTTTGCTTATTTATTAGTTCTAACGGTTATATGAAACGGCCTGTAGCCTCTGAGTGTTGACTTCAATGTTCACTTTTATATTTATATTTACATATGCTCTATCTCTGATATTGAGCACTTTATCCCATAAATATAGCACACGTTAAAACTATATTTCTTCATATATATATATATATATATATATAGATTCCTTAGTGAACATAGGGCCACAACAAAACCCATCCAACGGAAACAGTTCTGGATGAATGTTGCGCAAGCTGCTTTCACCTCTGTGGCAATACTTCTGCACCAAGTCTGTTTTGGTTGACCCACTTTTAACTTCCCCCGTCCTGGGTATGATGTTAAACTGCATCCAACAGCAAGGTCTCTGATCAGGAGGTTTTGAGGAGCGTGGAACCACCTCTTAATTGCTGGTGTTCCCAGGTCCACGTTGACCCGGGGTGGTAGCACCTGTTAGGGTCCCAGCTATAGGCAAATAGTGAACTCATAGTTTTTCCAGCTCTTACCCACATCCTGGGTATAACGATAAACTACATCCGCGTCCTGGGTATGACGGTAAACTACATCCGCGTCCTGGGTATGACGGTAAACTACATCCATGTCCTGGGTATGGCGATAAACTACATCCAACAGCAAGGCCTCAGATGGTGTTTTCGGAAAAATAATGTTGCCAGCTATACGTTTTTGAAACAATAATGTTGCCAGCTATACGTTTTTTTTGGAAACAATAATGTTGCCAGATATACATTTTTTGGGAAAAAAATAATGTTGCCAGCTATATGTTTTTGAAACAATAATGTTGCCAGATATACATTTTTTTGGAAACAATAATGTTGCCAGCTATACATTTTTTGAAACAATAATGTTGCCAGCTATATGTTTTGAAACAAATAATGTTGCCAGCTATACGTTTTTGAAACAATGTTGCCAGGACAAAATAGGCATTTAAAATTCATATAAACTGGATTTGGCATTAAATAACCCACAGTGGTTGATATGCCATAAAACCCAAACAAACAAACATTTTAACTTCTCTTGTGGATCCCACTCAAGAGCTTGCCTGGTGACACTAGAAGATGGGGGACAGATGAAGATGCCAAATGCCATATCAACAAAGGCCGACACACTTTCAACACTCTGCGTCCAATCTAGAAATAAACAGCCCTCTTATTTTATATCAAGATCTGGATCTTAAACACCAACATGAAGTCGGTCCTACTCTACGGCTCATAAACCTGGTGAGTAACCAAGACCAACACCTACAGACATTTACCAACCGATGTCTCAGGAACATCCTCAGTATCTGGTTGCTCGAAGTCATCTCCAACGACCAACTCTGGGAGAGAACCAGACAAGTCCCGATTGAGAATGACATCAAGAAACGGAAGTGGGGATACATCGGACACACACTCTGCATGACTGCTTCTAGTATCACCAGGCAGGCCTTTGACTGGAATCCGAAAGACTGCTTCTAGTATCATACCTCATATATAAAAAGAAATTACACTGAATTTCACATTATTAGCCACCCTTATCCTCGTTGTTCAGAGCTCTTCTTTTGAAATTTGGTGGTTAGACATATGAGATTATTTCCTGTATAAAGTCTTTGACAAAGATCCTATTTCTGTTAAAAGATGCATAATATGCAAATTTGTGTACATCAATAACACCAACCTGAGCATTCATATACACACCAATAATGAGGAAATTATGGTTTGGGTTTAGTTTGACAAGAGAAGAGAGGCATTAATAGAAATGTTTCACCTTTTCTTTGTCTCTAGAGTTGGTGAATAGTGACAGAAGAAAACTGGTAAAATTTGATAGAAACCTAAACAGAGAAAACTATATTAGTTTACTGTGGTATAATCTTCTCCCAGACTATGAAGATGGAGAAAATATTCAACATGATAATTATCTTTGTTACATATCATGTGCAACAAAAAGGTTTCTTGTGGATGAAGATGTTCAACTTTTGGAAGACTGGTCAGCATAATGTCCTGATTTCAGTATAATTGGAGAATTGTGGTGGAAACTGAAGAAAGTATGCAATCTCCAAGAGCTTTGGGATTACTGCTAAGAAGAATGGGAAAAAATTCCCATTGAAAAAATCTGAACCTTATTCTACTCTATGCCACATTGAATTGAGGCAATTATTTGAGCCATAGGCAGAAACACTAATTATTCATACTTTGACATTTTGTACTTTCTGTAATAATAAAGACAACTTTTTGTAAAAAATGTCCTTTTTAACTAAAAAAAAAAGCTGAAAGGTGACATTTTCACTGGTGGCCCAGTATTTTTGCATGTTTTTTTTTCCAGCATCACTTAAGATGTTTTATCATTCACCACACAACATTAACAAAAATGCAGTAAGGTTTCTTGCAAATGAAGATATTTGACTTTTAGAAGACTGGCCAGCACAAAATTCTGACCTCGGTATAATTGAATCATTGTAGTGGGAACTGAAGAAACAAGTTCTACAACAAAAAAAAGCATATGCACAAAATCTCTAAAGGCTTTGGGATTACTGTCAAGAAAATAAGGACATTGTCCTATTCAATGTTATATCAAACTGAGACTATTATTCAAGCTAAATGCAGCAACACTAATTATTAACTTCCTACTTTGATGTTTTATAAAGATGACTTTTTGAAAAAAAAAAAGATGTCCTTTTTAAGAGCAGAATGTCTCAGTATTTTTGATGGCCTTTTCTTCAGCATCCACCTAAGATGCATTATTATCCACAATAGAGCCTTAACAAAAAATCAATAACTTGTTTTCTTGCACTCAAAAATCATAAAATGTACTGAAAAAATCATACTGTTAATCACTTTCAGTTTGGGGGTAAAATTAACAAAAGTAATTATTTTAGCAAGGTCACCCAAAAGTTTTGCACACCAGTGTATATTTGATATTAAGATTGAGAATTGTGCTAAAAGCTTTTACAAGAAGAGCTGGAGTATATTATATTGCAGTATGCAGGTGTATATAAATATATCTGAATGCCGTAAGTATATATATATATATATATATATATATATATAAAAATAAAAAGAAAGAACAGTAAGATATATAATCCGGTGTTCTTATAGATATTTTTATTTTTACAAAATAGTGCTCAATGTAAATTTACAGAGCATTAATATTATAAATTAACTGATTTAAAATATGTTTTTTTCGCTACACAGTTCTAACCATGTTTCAAAAATGGAAGCTAAAAGCTTTGAATTTAATTTTGTAATTAAATTAAAAACATTAGTTCCATTTCATCCTCAAGCGAATTTTGGAGTAACTTATTTTTAAAATTACTTGGTTTTAAAGGCACTGCAAAAATTCATAATTCACGTTTCCAAGGATACAGAGAAATCTATTCATCCATTGTATATATATATATATATATATATATATATATATATATATATATTATTATGACCTGCCCCCGTCCTCCAAACCCTATTGATAGCTGAGGTAGAGGAGGATCATAATCTGTGTTATTTTTCTTTAACATTTACTCAATTTTTGTAAAATATATTTCTTTTCCAAGGGTCTCTTTCCAATTTGATCAGACACGTCTGAGCAAAATCGATTAAGGAACAAACACAATAGGTGACAAATAACAATGCAGACAAGGAATATTAATTTATTAACAAATGTAGAAACATGGGAAAAATATAAAAAAAACAGGCAAAACAAAAATGACAATGTGTCAAGAATAAACTTTTAAAGATTGTGAACAAAATAGTGGGAGGGGAACATCCTCTTAGGAAGGTAAAACACAAATCATTATTATTGTCTTGTGCCATACTTGCACGAATTTACAAAATATCAAAATTTTAAGACAAGTAGAAAGAAACATGTAATAAAAGGATCTCATGCCAGTCTCATATGAAAGTACAAACATGAAAAAGAAGTACATTTAAACAAAAATGAAGTACAAGATAAACAACAAACTTATCTCGTAATAAAAGTTCTTTTCCACTAATGTCTCTTATATCTACTTCTATTTTTTTTTCTTTTTATAAGAATCTCCTTTGAGGTCTTTTCTTACTTCCTCTCTTTCTCTTTTCGTCCTGTCTAGGAGCTTGAGTGATGATTAAGTTGAGACTGCTTTCTTTCTTTCTTTCATCTCAGTGAAGCAGCATTCTTGTTTGAGGTGGGTTTTTTCTTAATTTCTTTTCCCTTTCACCCTTTGTTTAGGGGCTTGGGTGACGATTAAGTTGGAAATGCTTTCTCTCTCCTTTGTCTCAGTGTAGCAGCATTCTCCTTTGAGATATTTTCTTCATTTCATTCATTTTCCCATAAGTATCTCTTTTTGAGATCTTTTCTAGCTTTCTTCTTTTCTTTTTCTATAAGCGACTGGTCTTGGAACTTGGGTGATGGATAAACCAGAGCTGTCTTCTATCTCTCTTTCGTCCTGATGAAGTGGCATTCCATGTACGTCGTAGTTGATTTCCAAGAATTCAAACATTTCTTTCGCATTCCAGACACTTTGGTTTGGTTGTTCGTTCGAGGTTCGAAGAGGGACTTTTCTTTTTCTGCATAGCCACCCAAAACTTTTGTGTTCATAGCAAACGGGTCCAGCTTTTCCATTCGAAGATGAATTCTCTTTCTTGTATTTTTGCAAACATGTCCATTCGGTCTGGAGGCCTGGACAAGACTCTTGTATTTTTCACAAACATGTCTGTCCTGTCCTAAGACCTGGACAAGACTCTTGTATTTTTCACAAACACGTCTGTCCGGCCCTAAGGTCTGGACAAGACTCTTGTATTTTTCACAAACATGTCTGTCCTGTCCTAAGACCTGGACAAGACTCTTGTATTTTTCACAAACACGTCTGTCCGGCCCTAAGGTCTGGACAAGACTCTTGTATTTTTCACAAACATGTCTGTCCTGTCCTAAGGCCTGGACAAGACTAACTCTTTCAGTTCACTATTTGTTTTCTTTTTTTTTCTTGTCACGTGGTCAATTTTCAAATACAAACTTTTCCCCATTGTGGGCGAAATGAGGTCATTGACCCCCTCCCTCATCTGCGGGATCAGGGAAATTTAGTTTAGAGTGTTTCAACTTTTCTTATCTGGAATCTATCCATGTAAATCATGCTGTCAACACGTTGACCAAAAGAGAAAGAAAGGGGGGGACACTCTGGTTAATCTTTGTTGCCATTAAGTCTACCTATCTCTTTGGGTTTACTATCTTTACGTTTCTGCAAGTACTGGGTTCTTTATTTTAGAATGGTTCTAAAATATAAGCAATGGTATAGTTTTTATAATAAATTTAGATGCGGGTTTGTAACAATATGCACCTAGATACTGCAATATCATTATATCATAGTTATATTATGTCATACATTGAACGCTATGAATGCTGATAAAGGGAGTAAAAGACTTTTACAAATATAAATGGAACACATAATATTGCAGTACATATCTATAGATAAGCTATATATTAGACTCTGTCAGGGATGAGAATAAGAATAACAAGTTTTTGCAACTAAAGAGTGTTCCAATAACTTGGACTAATTTTAAATGTGAATTAAGTTTAAGTGTCTAATGATTTTTGTTTTTTTCTTTTAGATTTAACAACTTAAGTCTTTGGCAATTTCAACCATGGAAAGATAAACAATTAAACAATGTGTTAAAGTTTCAAGAGTGCAATTGGAAAAATTGTTTGTATATTCAAACAAACTGGGTCAGTGGTTTATGTGAAAACACCATTGTGTGCTCATTTATGCCATTCAGCTGAAAAGATTGCTGCCGTGCACAAGAATGTGGCTGAAAATAGAGACACCTCTATTTGTCATAACGTGCATGAACTCAAACCTCTCCACAACAATGTTACATCATTTTGAATTGCATTCTCAGTTGGTCGATTATATTGTCCAAAAAAAATCATAACCTGCGCATAATGAATTTCTGTTTGAATATCCATCTTCATAATAGGCTTCAATAACTTTAACACGTTTTATCAAGATCTTTTGGTTTCGAATGGTTTGAATAATAATAATAATAAAATGTAAAATAAAAAATTTAACATTATTTTATGACTTATTGATTTACAAAGTGTTTCTGTATAAATATTAACATATAAATCTTTAATGGACCAAAAAAGTTTAAAATTACTTAGAAAGTACTAAACTATATATTGTTACAAATTTCTATCCATTTTATTCCTTCACCAACTTACTCTGCTTAGCCCATATCTATTTTTATTGCTGTCTTTCAATCATGACCAGAAAGACGGCAGCCATTTTGTTTTACTTGGGTCATGTGATTTATATTTTTTTCCTCTCACTTTAATAATCATAATCAGAAGCATGGAAGCCATTTTCCTATGCTTGGGTCATGTGATTTATGTTATGCTATGATTTATTAACAAAGGCCAGGTTTTAATATAAAAGTGTATGAAGTCAGTTATACAAAATAAAAATTGATTCATGAACAACAATAGTGATGTCGATATTGTTAAAAATTTAATGTTTACTAAAATCATCTTTATTACAAGCTTATCTTATATCATAAATTTGAATAAAGAGAAAATGGAAGTAGAAAGTGCAAAGTTGCTATACCTTGAAAATCAGTATGAGAAATCTTTTACTTGAACTCTAAACAGTAATATGGAATTATTTCATTCAGTTTTTACTAGATTATCAGATACCATTGCTTACACGATGAGGAAGCCTAGAAACAATTCACAAAGCATTAAAAATATTTACCTGTTATACAAAAATGACTGTTGTTGATTTATTCCAACTATTTGTCTCTTCTTAGTTGTTGGAGATGTTGTAAACACAATATTTTAGTAGTGAACTCTCTGGCTATCTTCAGGTCTCCATTTCTCTGATCATTTCTCTGGTTGATTCTGTATTTTGCTTGTTCCTGGTGAATCAATGTATATGGATTTTACTACCTGAACAAGAGATTGAACTCATGACCTGAAGTAACTGCAACAAGTTTTTAACCAAAGATTAGGTAACTGTCCTGAAGGACATTAGGCTGTGTATTTTTGGAGCCTTTAAATTGAATGTTAGACGATTTGATATTCATAATCACATTAGGATTGTACTGCTCTAATATCCTTTTTTTTCTTTTACTATTGTTCATCCAATACAAGGCCCAACAACCACTCAATGTAAAGGGTTATTAAATGAGGTTTCTAGGAGGGAGAAAGCAGTGAATATTATGAGGATATGCAGAATAGTTAACATGTCTCTCGATTAAGATTATAGTGATCGGGAAGCATCCTCTCCGGAATCTATTCAACAATGCAGCAATTCCGAGAAAGAAGCTGTTTGAGTGAAACTACTTCTTTGCCAACAGAATATGAAAGCAATCAGGATGAGTTGACTCAATGTAGATGACATGACTGAATATCTGGAATGTCTATCATTCCAGATATTCCAAGGAATGTAGTTCACCTGAACATCTGCCATGAAAATAGCATTAGAGTATTGAGAAGCTCGTAATGTTTCCTCTGTGATAAAGTGGTTGTAGGGTGGAAAGCAATTCATCACTCACAAGGCTGCACAAAAGTTTTTGAACTCTGTCAAGGCTAGAAAGTGAGGATTGGATAGCTCCAGCTCACTATATGGTTGCCTTTCTGTGGCTTTTCTGTAAATACTTTCATGGTAATTGTTCAGATGACCTCTGCTATGGTACGTAGACTTTTTAAATTAAAGGGCAGTACTAGACTGGCATCGAGGTCTCACAAATATACATTCGAGCTGGCTAGATGTAATAGTAAATTCTATGCTAACAGTTTCTTTTCTCACTGTGGCACTCCCTTCCAGCTCCCTTCTTTCCAGCTAACCTTAATCTGCAAAAATTTAAATCCAATGTTAATTGTTATCTACTGTCCTCCTGATTACTCTTTCCTCTTCCTGCTCATTATTAATGTTTCTGTTACTAATTCTTCCACACCCTGTAACCAATTGTGTCTTAGTGGCTTTATTGCCTTGCATGGAGTGATACCAATTAAAAAAAGAATAAGAGAATGAAGAGTTTCCAAATGACTTATGCAACTAATAACTTAATGCACAGACAAAAAACACAAATGCAGGGAATATGAAACTCCAAAATGAGTACAACAGACTATATATATATATATATATATATATATATATATATATATATATATATATATAAGTAGATGTCAAGTTCATTCTTGAAATTGATTCTATGATTCACAGAAACCATTGTCTTATAACAAATGAAAATCTCAAAATAGCAACAGATATAAAAGAATCAATGGAAATAAAAACTCAGCATCAACCCTGCCATGTTTAATATTTCACTCATGCAAAAGTGAGGCTGCTTTACCCAGGAGGGTAATGGGATCTTCCAAAAAGGCCAGCTTCCAATATTATCTTTTATTCATTGCAAGTCTCTTTTCACTCTGTCGACAATAACAGAGACTTCCTCTTGTCTGATACAATTTTTTCAATTCATCACACAGAAAAGTGTGTGATTCTGTGCATTATCAGTAAACATAATCTTCATTTATGAATGCGTTTTTTTTCCATTAGTACATGTAGAGAGTTATCAATACATATTTTAAGTATTTATAAATGTATCTGAGTGTGTGTACATAAGATTTTAGACGTTAATATAACTGAACAACCATCCATAGCTGTGTGCTGACATAAGTAAATACATGCCTATATACAATATGTATAGATTTTTTATATCCTACTCACATGAAAACATGAACAGACACACTCACACTAACACACACACACACACACACACACACACATATATATATATATATATATATATAGTGGGAAGAAACAAATATTCATACATGTACAAATTTTTAATTTATTGTATTTCGAACTAATAAATAAACATACTTTTCATATAATTAATTGTACACAGATGCATAATAACTAAATATGCATAGAAAACAGAAAAAACATTTGATATGATAGAAATAAATCCCATTTATCCTTTTTAATGGGTGAAAAAAGTATCCATACAATGCATATTTTAGATTTTAAAACTTTTAAATTGCTTTAATTCTCTAGGTTATTCAAATGGAATATTCTAGAATGTTCCATTAATTTTATGAATAGCCATTTTTAGTCTAAAATATACAAACAGAACATTCTGTAATTCATATTTGTGCAAGTAGGTTATCATCAGGGCAAGAGTTAAAGAATATACAAATTAGTTGGAAATACAATAAATTAAAATTTTGTATGTGTATGAATATTTGTTTAGCCCCCCACTCTGTGTGTTTTTATATATATATATATATATACATAAAGTAATGGTAATATTAGGCATTTCCATACAAGGAAACATCTGGCATTCATTGACTGGGCAGTCAGTATTGTTTTTGGTAGAAATTTATAAAATCTTTCTCTTAAACCAATTTTTCATGAAAATAGGATTCTCACGTCGAGTAGCTATTATTGCCCTTTCCAGTATTGATGTGGGCTTCCTTCCTAACCTTTTACTTGAAAAAGTGTGGAATGTTAATATTTTATGTCATTATTTTCTGTTTGAGTTATATGTGTTATCCATTCTAGTTGTTGCTTCTCTTGGTAGTCCTCGAATGATGCAGCTTCTGTTATTTGGTACAGTTCTATATTTGTGATTTGATGGCACCACTCCACAATGTTCAAAGAAGAACGGTCTTTGTCAATATTAACAGGATTCACTTGCTCAAGGCCATTTTTAATGATTGATCTTAGAAATCATTTATATACAGGGTGCGTTTGGTAAATTGTCGTTATTCTATAATTCTAATTTTGCACATGCACATTGTTTGCTTTTTATTTTGTCAACTGCACAGTATAGTAGGGTCAGTTGGGCACCATCTGTGAAATAAAGAGCACAATGATGCAATTCACTCTGCCAGAAATTTTGAAAAACCATCTTGTATTGCTTGGCATTCATGCCAGAAGTTCCAGTACAAATATTTCAGAGTGTTTGGGTGTCAGTCTGAGGATAGTGCAGATGATTTGAAAAGAGTTGGATGAGTCTAATGGTTATTACAAAGGTATTTGAAGTGATCACTAGCGATAGCAACATTATGCAACCATTCATCTTCCGACAGGCTCTCAGACTCAACATGGAGACCTACATCACGTACCTTGTGGAGGTAGTGCTGCCCTGTGTCAAGAGGGTGGCTACTGAATGTCACTATATCTGGTAAGAGGACGCTGCCCCATGCAACACAAGCAAGAGAATCCAGTCATGGCTGTCAGACAATTTCTGTCACCACATCACCCCCTTACATCTGGCTACCTAACTGCCCAAACTACAACCTCTTGATTATTATGGGTGAGGGGCAGTTGAGCGAGAAACCAACAAAACTCCTTGTAACATCAAAGGTGAACTGAACACAAGGATTATGGCAGCATTCACCAACGTAAACAAAGAGAACATCCAGAAGATTTGCAGGAGATTCCAAAGTCATCTGGAGGCCATAGTTGAAGCCAATGGCAATTTTATTGAATAAATTTACTCTTCAGTATTTCAAGATATTTTTGTGTAATTTTGGTAAATATATTTGTTAAAATGAGATGTCAGTATTTTTTCCATTTTTGTATAATTTAGATGACAATTTATCCATCGCTCCCTGTACAGCTTACAGTTTAGACATTTCTGAATGTGTGTGATGCTATGCATGACATCCATATGAAAGTCTCGATCTGACAAGGCTGTTTAAGAACCTGACATGACATGAGGTATATATATATATATATATATATATATAGGATGAAACGGCCATCCAGTGCTTTCTGCATTCTGTTGAGGTTTCTTCTAGACTTGATAAATTACTTAATTATTATTATAATTATCTCAAAATCTCCTAATAATTTCTATCACATATATACACGTGCACAAACACAAAACTGATAAATATACATGTAAGGTGTTGCCCAAATGGTCAGTAAATTTAAATGGAGTATAGTAAGAGCATTTCCCAGTTCAGTTTGTTAATCTTATCAAGAGGATTACTTTAAAAGCAACAGTGGAATGTTGGCCTAACGAAATGTGCTCATGTGCTTGCCTTAATTCTCTCCAAACTATATAACTATTGCCTCCTTGCTTCCTGGTTTTCAGCTTGTTGGAAGTCCTCGTCTGTAGTCCCTGTTTTTAAGAAATTTGGGGAACCTTCTGACCCCTCTAACTACCATCCACTCAGTCTTTTATCCCATTTCAACAAAGTCTTTGAGGCTTTACTCAATGCTAAAGTAGTTAAGCATCTTAACTCTCACAAGACCTACTTATCTGACAAACAATATGGATTCTGCTTTACCCAGTCTACTGCTGATGTGCTGACAGCAATAACTGAATATATATATCATGCTCTTGATAAGAACAGCAAAGCTCAAGCTGTGGCTCTAGATATCTCAAAGGCATTTAGTCTTCTTTGTCGGCTTTAGGGATTTCTGTATTACAGGACGACTATTTGATTTAATCCAGTCAATTCTTTCAAATCATGAACTGAATGTTGTTCTGAATAAGCACACTTTCAGATCCTTTCTTATGAATGCAGGGGTCCCACAAGGCTCTATCCTGGGTCCTACACTGTTTCTGATCTTCATCAATGATTTTTCTGATGTTTTCATCTCCCAAGTAGGCATCTTTACAGATGATACTATCACTTACAAAGTCAACCTGGCTGCTGCTCTCAAAAAGGACCTTCAGTCAGTGGTTAACTGAGGTAAGAAATGGCTTGTAAATTTTAATGCCTCCAAAACAAAACTGTTCTCATTTAGCCACCACAAAGATAATTCCCTGCCTGCCATTAGCATGGTTGATACTAGACTCTAGAAGAGTGTCTCACTGCACCTTCTTGGCCTTACACTTTCAAATGATTTGAAGTGGAACAACTACATTGAATCAATAGCTGCATCTGTTGCAAGGAAAGTTGGCTCACTGTGTCTTGCTAAAAGTTGTTTTGCATAGGAGTCCATCTTACATATCTATAACTCTACCATCTGTCCATGCATTGAGTACTGTTGCCATATCTGATCTGGTGCCCCAGCTGTTCATCCCGAGGTTCTCGGCAAAATTCCAAAGAAGGATCTGCAATGTAATCGATCCTGACTTGGTATCTCGACTCCAGTCACTTTCTCACCAATGTCATGAGGCTTCCCTCTGTCTTTTCTACAAATATTTTCATGGCAACTGTTCTGTCAAGATTTTTCCCTAGTGCCCCAACTATATAAATTTAAGTGTGCTACTATACTAGCATCTAGGCCCCACCTTTTTTTACTATCGAAATAGTTAATTGTAACTGCCACTTCTATTCCAACAGCTTCTTTTCACACACTTCCTGCCTGTAGAACTTTTTTCCATTTACTTGCTTCCCTGATAACTACAATCTTCAAAAATTTAAATGCAATGTCAATCGCCATCTTCTGATGTTGTTAATGCCGTTTATCTTTTATCCTTTCCTCATTCACTTTATACAGAGTTTTTTTTTCTCTCACCTTCATTCTATGTAATCTCCTACAAACCACTAGCACTTCCATCTTGCCTGAGGTGAAATGCTTTAAAAAAAGAAGATATTTTTATAATAAGTAATAGGCTACCAGCTTCTGTGTACTAGTCTGTTCAAATATCTCCAATGTTTTTTTTTTTATTAAAAAATACTTTTCTTCTGTGTATTTGGTCACAAAGTATATATAACCTAATGGAGGTAAATAATAATACATCATGTTGAATAGTTAATGGGTGATAATTATATCACATGAGTAAATAATATTTTGTCATCAATATAATTGGAGAGAGCTGTAGTTGAAAGGTTTATTCTCTCAATTATTTCCCCCATTATGGGCATTATTATGTCCATGATATAAGATCACATTATTTCAAGAAGGAATGGAATGACTAAAAGGAAAAAGAATTACAAACATGCTTTGTTCTCAGACAGACTTATATACCACTAACACATACACAAAACTATATAAACATATGTACATGTGTCCCATGCAGAGAAAATATAGCACATCTACACAGCAAGCAGTTTGAAAGAACAAAAAAATAGGAAGTAAAATATAATATGGAGATTCTCCTGTGTTACTGGAGAAGCCATGTTTAGGACTCCAGATTCAAATAGGCTGTATTCATCTTCTATGTCTCAAGTGAGGATATATTCTGCAAACAGGAAACAGTGTCTTGGGTTTTCTTTCTATATCTGGAGAAGATATATTCCCAATGTGCTTGTAAGTTGTGGCATGTGCTGGAGGAAATGATTTAGCCTTAGAGTAACAACGCAACTGCCAAGTTTGATTCCTGTAAACCAAATGAAATTGACTACCACTTTCATCACTGTATGAAGTGATGTTATTAAGCTGCCATCATGTGACCCACATGCCTTCATCTCCATGAAATTGATATAATGGCTTTTTGTATCCCTACAAAACAGTCTCAAACCCAACAAATATAGACCTTTGTTATGAATATTAGTTTCACACTCAAAGTAATCTTCAGACATCTGAAAGAACAAATAAAGAGAAACATAGTTTCTATTTATTCCTGGATTTAATTTTTCAATTTTGGTTTTTCTGGTCTGGGTATATATATTCTTAATTTTTCTTTTGTTTGTTTTTGACTTCTTCAAACAGGTATATTTTTCTTTTGTTTCATTTTGATTATTTTTTATGCATATATATCTATATACCGTACATACTCACATATCATGCAACCTTTGAAGACCTTATTACAGTAAATGAATTTTGGTCAACAACATAGCCAGATCCAGCAGTACATGTGCTAATTTTATATCTCATGTATGATGTGACCCTCTTAAAATTAGCTTCAAAATTAGGTCTTCAAAAGTCATACGATATGCAAGTATATACAATAACTACATCTATCTATCTGTCACTTAAAATGTTATTTTAGTCAATACCCATGTTTGGCTAGGTGTACTACTTTAAAAGTGTTTATTTCATCTACCATCCAGCTCCCTTGGTAAACTTTAAAAAGAAAATGTAGAAATGACATTAAAAAATTTAAAATAAATGATTAATGATTAATATTCATTATATTTTCAAAATTTATTATTAGTAAATAATAATACTTACATCTATGTCTTATATTTTTCATATATTTTATTTTAGTTTCATAAAACTTTTGAACTCAAGAATTTCGTTGATTGAACCAACCATACGAGTGAAACTACAGTGAGTAATTCAGTGGATGGTGAGAGCTTTGCTGTTGACAAATGCATACATGCTGGGGTCCTACTATATCCTGGGTGAGTATATGTTCTATGGATGTACATCAGTAAGTTCATAGGTTTACAATAGACAGTAAAAAAGATCATAACAGCATTTACACACAAAATTAATCTACTTGATTAGCCAGGCACTTAATTGTTCATACAAAAATAATAATAAAGACTGAACATTGTACAATGAAAATTTCAGATGAAAATTTAGCTAATATTAGGATGTTACATAAATTTGTTCATTTTTTATCATTTATTTTAATGTTTATTATTTATTAATAGTAGTTCTAATGAATCATTCAACAATTTATTCCCCTTCATTATTTACAACCACCTCTCAATGATCCATTAATTGTTCAATGTCTCAGTGATAAAAATCTCCAGGTTTTGACTAAGAAAATTCATCAAATCACATTTTAAGTTCCACATCATTGTTGAATAAAGCACCCCTCAAATTGTTAAAAAGTGACCAAAAAGGGGGTAATCTGAATGAAGAATATGATGGGTGTGTCAGAAATTCCCAACCAAGCACTTTAATGAAATATTTGGTCATGTTAGTAACGGGGGAAGCTTTATCATGTCGAATGTTCACACTATATTACTCGTTAGGTTTTTCAGCTGAATTGCGTCTTTGAGCATCTGTTCAACATACACCTTAGCATTGACTATTTGATTGTTTCGAGGCAATTTATCTACATATCCAGCAAAAATATCTAAAGCAACTTTGGCAGCTTTGTGACCTTGATTAAAAGCAAGGTGAAGTAGAATATGCTCATTCCTGTCTACTTGGCAATTCCGTCTGAAAAGGGTGTCTCAATTGAAATAATATTTCAATAACATTAGACAACAGTTTCACAGGAATGACTTAGTAAAAAGCAAAAAAATACTATGAAAGATTATTCTTTGAGATCATTCACAGGACATCAGAAAAAATGGTTGAATATAGATATAACAACCTAATACTTAGGGAAGAGTGATCAGTATTGGAGATAGAGTATTTACAAATAGAGTTTTGACATCAGAATCAATACTGCATGGGGACTGTCAGTTTCATGCTTCAAAGTGTTCTTCGGACAAAATTTCATACTCTATCTCAAATACTGAATACTCTTCCTTAAATATTAGTTTGTTACACATATTCATCCCTTTTTCTGATGTTCTGTGAATGATCTCAAATAATCTTTGAGAACATTTTTTGCATCTTAATAACTCTGGTCATCCTGTGAAACTGTTGTCTAATATTATTGAAATTTTGTCTGAAGAACACATTAAAGCATAAAACTGACAATCACCATTGCATTGAAACATAAAACTTTTAAGTAAAAATTACCAAAAAACAACTCACACTTGGACTAACATTGGTAATAGACAGTAGCCATATGACTGTGAATAGAGACATTATCGCACAGATGTTATAATCCACTGGAATTAGAACTCTTTCTGATTCATTCTGCATACAGACCAGATGTGAATGTCATGAAAGCAGAGTACAAAATAAAAATAAGTAATTTTCTGTGCATAGGCTCTTAACATCACATCCAGTCCATAAAGCAAGCCCCCAGAATGAAAGTAACAATGGCCAATCATGATCATTCCCACCAGAAAAGCAGATGTTTGTGGGGACTACCAGATCTGCTTAAAAGCAGGCCTCCTATATTGACTGCCAGAGTTGCTGGCCATGAAGGCCACCTACCGACACAGAGAGCGCTGACACTATCACCAACATAACCACTACTCTCAACTCAACTGTTACCACTACTAGGCTTTATTAAAACAACATCCAACTTCCTTGTCACCACTAAACCGATTCATTACAGATATACTCTCACAGTGAGATATTCCACCACAGGCCTACAAGCTACAGCTAATTCCTCACAGTCAACACCATGACTCCATTTCATAGAAGCACATGCATTCAAGCTACACCTAATTCCTCATTACCACTACTATCACCTCAGCATACCTAACTGTGAGCATGTTTCATCAAAACACAGGCCTACCAGCTGCACAAATCCCTCGTCACATCAGCAAACAATGCACCCTACCATGAATCAACCCACCACTATGACCTTGATTGACCAACATATGTGTCAGATCCAACCAACAACAATATCCTGTGACCTTGGCTAAACCAACACAAGAAATTGGTCAACTCCTGATGCTACACTTACATCTAATCAGCTTTCTGGCAATCAGCAACTGAAATTGACATTTCACCAGTTTTCTGTCAAATCTGTAATATACCTATTTTATTGCCCTGGAAGAAATCCCATCATGCATTTGTGTGCTTCTGCCTATAAATTGGGGAGGGGTTAGCATTTTGAAATCATTACCCCATGATTGGAACCAACAAATCCTCAACAGAGCACATAAATACTCAACGCTGATCCTAGGACTGTTTTTTTTAGTATGTCTAAGATGAAAATAACCAACGTTTTACCCAGAATTTGAAGATATAAAAGAAAAACATATGAAATAAACACTATTTGAATTAAACAGAGTATCAACTAAAAATAACGTTTAAAGTAATAAAAATATGTCAAACAAAATCCATTAATTTTTTATACATACTGTTGTAATGCTGTCTTTGTTCAAGATAACCAAGAATTAGGAAGACTGTAGTTAGAGAAAGTACCAAAGGAACAGAAGGCTAGGTAGGTAGAGGAAACAAGGAAAAAGAAATTTATTAAAAACTCATACATAGAACAGAAAAACTTGAGTAAATCAAATACTACTCAAATCCTACTCTAATATAGCTACTTGCCATATTTATAAGAAGGAACAGTCCATTGTTACAGTATTAGGAAAGAGTAGGAAGTATTTTAAGTCCTACTCTACAACATATACATATATAAAAATCTATTAACTCTTTATATACACACATGGTAGAATCTTATAATATAAAAACCACAGTCACTCTTGTTTTTTTAGTTATGTCATGAGAAAGCAAAAAGAAATAGAATTAAGTGAGGTACTGAATGATTTTAGTTCTACTGGAAATATGAGCTTCTGTAGCACTATAGAAGGATACTGAGAATTCCATGGTGGAATAAGCAAACAACAAGGAAGTCTTAAAAAATATGGCAACAAAAAGTGTGACCACAACAACTTCCAGTTTCATTACTCATTCACATGACTTGTTGCAAGCATTTCTGGCTTTTTCCAGTGTTACCACATGCTGGGATCACCCCACTATGGTCAATATTATCAAGAAATTGCCACCTTAAGTAATCAACAATGGTAAGATTCGAGTCTGTGTCTCATGATCAGAATGTTAACATTTAAAGCACTTGGCTATGTATCTATTACAAAACCCAAAAAAATTAAAATTTGTTTATTTATTCATTTTTTTTTTTTTCTTTTTGCATTCTTCAAAAAACATCTGTTTTATCAAGTAAAAAACATTAATCATCTCTTGGAAATTCAAATATAATAATAATTGATTAATTAATTAATTACTTAAATTATAATCATTAACAAACACTTAAGCCTAGTTAGTTCCTTTCAGGATTCAGATTATATCAAATTAATAATGCAGTCAGCTTCTTTCTGAGTTCCTTTTACAAAAGCATGGATTCCATTTAGTTAAATCTATGAACACTTCTCCCTGATTTTCACTTGTGAAAAGAATGCATCTTGAATAACAACTGCTTTTCCTAGCTTGTAATTATTCTCGAGCATCTGTAATGGCGTTCATGCACAGCCCATTATATTTGGCAATTATTAATAATGAATCTGTGTTTGATAAAAAGCTAAAGTCAAACAAACAACTGACCAAATGAAGTATTGAAAATTGATGGATAATTGCTAATTGTGTGATTTCAGTTTGGCATGTATTTTCAGAAATATTGATTCAAGATGAATGACCTATAATGGCAAACTTATGCGAAAAAGTACAGATAAATAAAATATAAATATATAAAAAAAAGTCTTTAAAGTGAAAATCAAAATTTAATATCTCCAGCATTAAAGTTTTATTAACATCATAAGGCAGTTAGAAAAGTCTGAAGTGGACTGAATTAATGAGTCAAAATGGTTGACTCATAAAAGTCTTTGTTGCCTTAATAATAATGTCCATAAAGATTTTTCAGATTGTTTATAAGGATGTATCAAAAGTATTTATCATATTTTAATGATGGTGAGCATCACAAGAAATCCTGCATGTTTCTGAAAGCAAATGTAATGCTCTACATATGATATTTTTCAATAATCCTAGCTTTTGTGAAAGCTTACTAACCAGTGTTGAGTTCAGTCAATAATTCGAGTGGGGGTTTGCTCAAGAAAACTGGTTATGTGAGGAAAATGAAACAAAACCAATAAATAAAATAATAATAACAAATAAAAATCAATGAATAAATTCATTTTCCAATGATGCAAGTTATAAAGAAACCGGAAAGAGTATCTAGTCATGTGTGCGATTTTATGACCCTACTTCCAGAAAGGACAGAATTTTCCTCTTTCCAGCAAGATTGCTCAGAAAAGACAGAAATTTTCTTTTTCTCCTCTTGGCCTCAAGATGTGAGGCACATGGTAATATTTTTCCCATTGGGGCAATTTTGTTTACCCTGATCCAACGATTTGGTTGGTTGTATTTTATGGCATATCAACCACTGTGGGTCAGTTAATGCCAAATTAAGGTATATATATATATATATATATATACCTATACATATATTAAATATACAGTACTATTAAACATATAGCTGGCAACATTACCATTTCAAAAACCCATAGCTGGCAACATTATTTCAAAAACACATAGCTAGCAACATTGTTGTTTCCAAAAAACGTATAGCTGGGAGCATTATTTTTCCAAAAACATTATCTGAAGCCTTGTTGTTGGACGTAGTTTATCGTCATACCCAGATTGCGGATGTAGTTTATCGTCATACCCAGGACGTCCTGATCCACTGAATACTGAATGTTTTTACTTATTAACAGCAGCATCAGGTGTGTTTCAGCAGCTGCAGTCATGAAGTCGTGTTTCAGTCTTCCCAACTCATTTTGAAGCTGACTTGAGCTTGGCCAGATTTATCCTTATTTTCCATAAATCTTTTTAAAGCCAAAAAGAAATTGGAAATACTCAAGAGACCTTTTAACTTTATTTCAATTCCATCAACATAAAAGAAATAAACGTCCACAGCAGAAACACAAGTTTTTTTTTAATCTTCTTTGTTTATATATTGAACATGTACCCTTGTAAACATCCACAGCTACAGTTAGCAACTTCCTATAATCTGAAATATGTTTCAAGCTTAGATAAACCTACAAAGAGTTGATAAGCCATAAAAAAAATAAATAAGTCAATCAATCTGGAAGTTTACAGGCATTTATTTCAAAGCTAATTTTATGAAGGTTATGTATGGTATCTTTCAATGATCCTAACTCTTCTGAATGTTTAAAATTCTTTATTCCAAATAAATGGCAATTTTATTGAATAAATTTACTCCTTAGTATTTCAAGAATATTGAATAATATAGACATATGTCTGTTTATTTTTATAATAATCCTTTCTAGTTTTCTAATTAGCTTCTTGATGTTAAATTGAAATTCCTTAAGGAAGGCACCATAGATTTTGTTAATCCAAATACTTTCAATCTCCTCTATGATAATCCTCAGGGGTGAATTATAAAGATAAACTTATTGTAACTATGATTGTTGTGATGGTGATTTTTGTAAATACACATGAACATGCTCTGTTATAATTAAAAATTTTTAAATTCATTCATTATCGCTATGATGTTTTATTTTGCATGTGTCCCAGTATAATAAGTTAATGAGAATAAAAAATGCAAAGTGGCATTACATGTTGGTCAAATTAATTTTAAAACATTGCTACTACACTCATAATATATGTTGTATAATTAAAGAGGTTACAAACAGACAAAGGTGGTACTTGAGTGAAGGAACAGCAACACGTACGTAGATGAAAGTAAAAGAGGTTTATTGTAAAAGAGAATACACTACTGAAAGACAGGGAATCAGGTGGCAGGCTAGTAATTCCCAAAGCAAGCCCCCAGGTATCTCCTGTGCTCACTATATATAGATACTGATATAGTCAGTTCACATAGGCAATAGGGAGTGTGGGACACTCCATTACAACAATATATATATATAGCTTTTGGATACCAGCACATTTGCAGAATCTCTTTTTTGCTTTCTTAAAGAGATTCCTCAAGTGTGTTGGTATCCAAAAGCCAAATAAGGTGATAAAGAACATTGGAGAGAAAGTGGTTGAAGACAGTGCATGGATTACCCAGAAATCTGTATCAAGTTGTATCCAGCTAACGATATAGACCAACTGCACTGTAGCATCATTCAGCTGTTGTGGTCCCAATGGTATTGAGCTTAATGGGCGAAAACCTTGTTGAAACTTGATGCTCAGCTGAAGATTGCAGCAGGTTCAGAGCACTTGATGTGTACTTGTGTTTATTATATATATATATATAATAAACATATATACACAGTTGTAAAAGCTGTAGATTACAGCTTTTTCAACCGGCCTGAGGAGATCTAGCGATTGAAATCCAGGTAGTATGGTTGTGAGAGATTTTCTTCCAAGGCATCTCGCTCTGCAATTTATATTTTATAGCTTGGATTGAGCACATTTTTGGTGTTTATGCCTTTCTATGTGGCCCCCCGACTTTTTTGCTTTTTTATTTATTTTTGGGCCTCCTATTATAATATCTTATATTTTAAATAATTATTTATATATATAATATATATATATATATATATATATATATATATCCAAGTATATGATTGGTGTATATGGAATAACCAACAATTACTATTCTTAAAAGAGTGCTCAATACAAAGTAGAGCAGATATAATTATTTATTTAAAAAAAAAATTTATAACATAAATATGTTATAACATATTTATGTTATAATTTTTTTTTTTTTTTTAAATAAATAATTATACATATATATATATATATATAAGTTAACATTGAAGTTAACACTCAGTGGCGAAAGGCTGTTTCATGCTGGACACAATTGTATATCTTTATATATGTATATTTATATTTACATACACTCTATCTCTGATATTGAGTGCTTTATCCCATAAATATAGCACACCTTAAAACTATATTTCTTCATATATATATATATATATATATATATATATATATGTTCTGTGTATAACTCATTTTACAGCATGTACAGATCTACAATTTGATCCTAGGCTGAAATCTGGGGAGTGAGACTTTGATTCTAGTAAGAATCTCTGATCATGGATAGGAATGCCAATCTATACATAAATAATCTTGTTATTTTTTTTTAGGGATACTCTGTATGTACTGTAATATAAATGGTGGTTGGATCATATAGGACATTCACTACGATAATCGTTATTCCAAACATGAAACATCTTCCATATAATGTTCAACTTTGTTCACTTTAAGGGAAACAACTAGAGAAAACAAAATAAATCCTCACTACTTCTTTCCATATGAAATGACCAAGTCTGCATGTCCGAACACAATATTAATATGGATATTTTATGCATTCAGTTTCCATGGAAATATCCCAAACCAGATACTCATAAGTAAAACTGTCTTTCATATAAAACCTGAGCCTAAATCTCCCAAATGTTTAGAATAGGTGGGTTCAAATGAGAAAGGAGTACACAAATTGAATTTAGATTTGTGTGGCTGTAAAATTATTCAAATTTAGAAATAAATTTAGTTTGAAAAAGGTTGAAAACCATCTGCTGCTAATTTTTTTTTTCTTAAATCATGTGTAAAAGGTTACTTGTTTTCTTTTTCAAGGAGTGTTCAGGACAGAATTCCATATAAAGACAGATTGTTTTGTTTTTTTTTTTCAAAAAAAGCATAGGAATATGGTAACAAAATTTCACTAATATTTTTTATTTAAAAGTCAAGCTAATAATTTTCTGAGCTAAAGCAGTTTAAATAAACTTCAAAAAACATCATCAATAATAGCTCAAACAAAAAAAAAAACATGGTAAAGCTCAAAATAATAATGATCTCATTAGAAATTAATCAAAATACACAAATAATACACTTCTGGCCACAATTCTTCAGACCAATAAAATTAAAGGAAAAAATATAACTTTTGTGTTGTTAGACTAAACCACTTAAATGAGTAGAACTTTGAAAATGAAAAAGATAAAATAAAAACTTTTTTTTAGCATTTAATAGGGAACATTTGCATACTGGGAAATTGGGTTAAATACAAGTCAGAAGTTTAAAATGATATCTAAAAGAAGTCCTAAACAGAGTAGGAAATGCCCATCAAGATGTCTCAGTAGTGAGTTGCAGGTCTGTCATTGTGAATAACTTAAAAAATTGGCTTTGTCAGGGTCAATATAAGCCCCTGCAGAATGCTAGCTGAAATGTTATTCCAAGAAGAGGGATTCGCAAAGATCCTGCACTGTTTGAAACTGACATCAATTTCTATAGACTTCTCTGGCCATCCACCTCCAAACATTTTCAGTGCAGTTCAGGTTGGGGAACGTATTGGATGATCCAAAAGAACCACATTATTTGCCATGAAAAAGTCCTTTGTCCTGTGGGCATTATGGATTGTTGTCCTGCTGAATTATTCAATCATTTCCACACAAGCAAGGCTCTTCGCTCAATAAAGATGTTCTCTGCCATGTGACCAGCTGCATCTCGACACGACTGTATAACCTGAAGCTCTGTTGTTCCTTGGAAGAAGATGGCCCTCTAGATCATGATGGAACCTCCTTCAATGTATCATGTAGAAAATGTCTCTGGTTGAATATTCTTATTATATTGGGAGCCATCTGAACGATCCAGGTTAAATTTTTTCTCATAAGAAAACAAAACCTTTTTCAACTTTTCTAATGTCACATGTTTGGCACTTCTTAGCAAAGATTAGGTGAGGTTTTTTGTGGTGTTGAAGGAAACATGATCTTTGAAGATATTTACAAATTTGAAAGCTTTTCTTTCAGATATGCCATCTTATTGTTCTTGAACTGCATCCCGCATCCATAAGAACCATAATCTGATTTGATGATTGGTTGGTGTCTTGCAGGACAGGCCGTTGAAACCTCCAGCTCAATGCTGACAAAATTTCTTGGGCCAATCATTTGAAATTCTCATTATGTATCCCTCCATAGTCTTTTAAGAAATTTGCATCATCAGTTTTATTACATCCTCTCTCACCAGTGATGGAACATTGAATGAGTCCTTGATTTTGCAGCTCAACAATTCTGCTATGTTCAAACTCTTTTTAGCCTTTGCCATGTGTTTTACCTAATGTAACACAGGTGATACCAGGGTGTGATGTTGACAGCACTAATTCTTGACTACAATACAAATGACTAAATTTCATTATGTGTTTGCCAATTAAAGCTTTGTCTAAATATGGTTTTAATAAAACCTTTGACCAGGCTATTTAGCCTAATTTCCCAGTCAACTCAAATACGTGGTTGAGCATATATATATATATATATATATATATATATATATATATATATATGTATATTATATTAACTGCATCCACCTGCAAATAAAAGACTAAAAATAATGGAAGCTTTAATAATAAAAAAGAAAAAGCCTACTTTTAACAATATTAACTATGAACAAAGCCACAATGTGCTAACCGTATTTGGAAATTAAAAACATCCCTACCACACACTAAGACATACACAGAATGCACACACTCAATTAAGCTGAAAATTGAATCATCCTTGATAATGGCTAAAGGTATAGCCGAAAGCGCTCGGAAATATAAAACATTTGGACAGTTCTTACACACCCTTTATCCAGAAAAGAAAGCTCTTGTTAGAACACAAGAAAAATTAAATAAAAAGCTTAACCATAGTACCTTGTCAGTCATTTTTAATGAAATATATATATAGCTTGAGGCTTGATGTCTAGCTACACTGGTGAGTCTGTCTGTGGATGACAATATATATATGCACTGGATGTAACAGCAAAATTGTCCAAATTGTGTAACAGTATGGGAGAATTGTCCATTCCACAAAATGTTTAATATCTAAAAAAACACTAACCTAATTCAGTTTTTTTTTCCTAGATTTTCGGATAAGACATTAAGCCATGTTGACACTATTTGTTGTAGGAATCACTGAAAAAAATGTAATTCAGCTAGAAAGATAATGGGTTAAAATCATTTTGTGTGAGCCCCAATGTCTTCTCAACCGAGAAATGGTGAGAGGAAAAGATCATTCAGGCCTTCGGTAATGGTACCCGCATTCATACTCTGGCTTCTATCCTAAGAGTCAATTCAAGAACCGTCAAGAGAATGTTGAATAACTTTAAAAAAAAAAAGAACAGTCGAGAGGAAAACTTGATCAAGTTACAACAGGAAGAGGATCATCATTTCAACTTAGAGCTAAATACATTCTTACTGTTCAGTAGAGTCCAATAGTGTTATAAAAACCTCTGAGAATTCTATTAAGATATCTTTAATCATCTCTAAGATAGAACAATTCAAAGCTTAATCTGACAATATGATATGTCTTGAAAAGGGATATATTTGAACAAAGTAGCTAAATGGTTTTGGCTACTATAACCAAGTAGAATACGGTAGCAGTAATCAACTGGTACATGTCGTAGTCGCAGGTAAAAAGTGTAGATCAATGGCATAGTCCAATGGGCGTTGTTATAGACTTAGCTCTCACACTAAGGCTCTGACTCTGTCGTACCTATACGTCTGTCGGTATTTATGACAGACACCAGCCAATCATATTACAGTGAGGGCAACACAGGTGTACGCATATTCCATTATATCACAATAGAATAATTTTGCTGTTACAACTGGTGTGTATATATATATATATATATATATATATATATTATTAATTTAAACATGATAGTGGATACATGTATTTGAATAAAGATTACCTTTTTTTTAAGTAGTATGAATTTTTGTCAAGAAAATACATGAGAAAATTAGGCTATCCTAGATAAGACATCTGTGTCCTGGGTAAGACAATAAACTACATCCAGCAGCAAGGCCTCTGATCAGGAGGTTTTGTGGAATGTGGAATCACTTCTTAATTGCTGGTGTTCCAAGGTCCACCCTGACCTGGGGTGATAGCACCTGTTAGGGTCCCAGCTATGGGCAAATAGTTAATCCTCAAACTGGGCTCAAAACACTATGAAAGTGTAAAAATTGGTTTTCACACCAACATTTTTGTAAAAAAATTATTATCAACAATGAATTTTTGAAGAAAAAAATTATTACCGACAATACATTATTACCAGCAGTACATTTTTTGAAGAAAAAAATATTACCAGCAGTACATTTTTTGAAGAAAAAAATATTACCAGCAATAAAAATCTTGTCAGCATTAAAAAACCCATTGAAGTTGATATGCTGTAAAACCAAACATAAGACAATTAGGAAAAGTCTTATTTTGACATGTTTCCTTGATCATACATATTCATCAGAAAATGAATTTTATTAAAAAAAAATCTGTGTATGCACAATTAAAAATGCTGGGTTTAATTTTGTTACTATAATGTTTTGTTTTTTTTTAGATCTTTATTTATGTCTTCATTTGATTTAAGATTTTTCAAGTTGCACATAAAACCACCAAGAGTACTGTTTCAAGATGTGGCCAAAAGAAATTAGTGACTCTGTTGTGTGATACAATTTCTGACTGGGTATTTCTTCCCTCTACACCGTTTTTTTTTTTGTGTATTTATCATTGTTCTCTGTCTTGTATTCGTTCATGATCGTTCGTTCTGTTATAACTGCACATATCATACGATATACTCCAACAGAACTCACTCTCTTCTCCAATATGATCTACCAGAACAGAAGAGCACATAAATTCTTCCTTCTGATTGTATTTAGAAAATTACATTACAAGGAAACTCTCAGAGGACATGAATATATGTGAATAAGTTGCTAAAATCTTTCATATTTATAAATCTACTATTCGTCTATACATTGAATACTGGTGCCATATCTGATCTGGTGTTCCTGCTGTATATCTCAAGATTCTTGACAAAATTCGAAGAAGGGTCTTGTTTGATGGAACAATTCACTCGACTTCTCTCAAATTGGAATCCTACCTGCCAGACAAAGATGAAGCCTCTTTAGTCAAGAATAAGGCAAGTCTTGTTGACCATTTCTGCCATTCAACTCTGGTTCTGGTTCACTGTGTCTGCTACACAAAACCAGGTAATAAATCAAGTCATGTATTAGCTTGGTGCAAAAATAATGGCGTTTTTTGACGTTAAAAAATGCGCCAAAAAACGCCATTATTTTTGCACCAACCTAATAGATATTGGTACTTATAATGAATCTTTGTCTGAACAAATTATCTTCATCTTTTAATTAAAAAAAAACTGGCACTTATATGATTGACATGAATCACATTGAGCTTCACTAAAGTAAATTTGGTTGAAATAAAAATCCATTTTCTTATGGCACTGTTTGAAGAGGTCAAAATATTCTTATATATTAGGTTGGTGCAAAAATAATTTCGTTTTCTAACATATGTTACTATGTGAGAAAACGAAATTATTTTTGCACCAACCTAATATTTACCATTCCATCAGATTCTTATGTGGAAACCAAAAAGAAAGTAAATATACAAACACATTTTCTTCATAAGTAAAATGGATTGTTCCACTATCTTAACAGTAAGTTATAAATATTAATACTTAAATTTTACAATGGTCAGTTTTTAATCTATGCATGACAATTTCCATGTGCATGACACTCAAGGTTGTACTAAAAAGTGAGTAACAAAATGTATATTTACTCTCGGTATAATTTTATTTTACATCAAATACTGTTTTGTTACCAACAGCACTCACTGTGTGCTATTGTACATATATATATATATATATATATATATATAGCAGCGTCCAAAACTAAGGGACAAAATTTTAAAACCTAATATTTGTTAGAAATAACAACTGTGAAAAGCTGAAATTTTGACAACTGGTAGTCGTTATCATCCATAATAACATACTAAAATTTGAATCATTTGCAAAGGATAGAAAAAGAATTATAACAATTATTTTATTATTTTTCAAAATAGGATTGATTGTACGTGTATATAATCAAATTGGTAAATATAGGTAGATGTGTGAGCAAGCATTCATATATATATATATATATATATATATATATGTCAGTTAACTCCTCCTTAATTCTCAAATTGTCACTAGGGGTCATTCACCCCATACTATAAATACTGGGTAACTTCTCACTTCATCTTCTTTTTTTCATTTCTTCATTTCAGTGACCACAAATGTAAGTTCTCTTTGAAGATCCGCACGAACGCCATGAACATTATACACACATACACATACATATGAACATTCACCAAACAACAAACACAAATGTTCACACACACACACACAAATGTTATTGTCCATTGTAAAATTGTTTTGTTTAATACATATATTTGTTTATATATATATATATATATATATATATATATATATATATAAGTTTTGTTTGTCTCCTTTATCTTCAGTTGGACTTAATTCAAGCCCGGCCATTTTCTTGTAGTTGAACCTTTTAATATTCTACCAGGAGTTACACATGTATTTCTAATACAACAGCAGGCAAACACACACGGTCCTCAACATATATATAGGTAGTAATTCATTGGTATAATCCAAGCGAGTCTTATTAGCAAAATATAGAATTTTAAATAATAAATGTTAAAACTAACTCACAAAGAGCACTCAATATTTATTTTCATTAAACAGAGCAATTTTTTTACAGTTGGAATTAAGATACCATTAGTTTAATAACTAATGGTATCTTAATTCCAATTGTATGAAATATATATATGTATAAACACTTTATAGTGTAAGAAAAAATAGTGCTTAAGAGTAAATAACAGAGCTTTTAATATATTAAAAACACACATAATACCCTATTTTGAATGTACAACTGGGAGTTTCATGCTATGTTCCATTAAATAAGACTGACAAGTTTTGTATATTTATTTTATGCAAATTCCTTTGATAAGCTTAATAACATTATCATTGAAAGACAAAAGAAAATCACCATATTGATACATGTTTTTTAATCCTATCTAAGCTTTCGGCTTACATAAGCCATCATCAAAAATGACAATAACATTACAATATATTAACCAATACACGGACAAAACAATAATGATAGTCTGTTTTTGTTGCATGAAAAATTTCAAAACAACGAAAAACTCATGTATATGAGGTGCTGGAAGCATAAATTGCACCATGGCTCCTGATATCACACATGACCATGCAAGAGTGAAAACGAGAAATATTAAAAATGGAAAGCCATTGGTGTAAACCAATGGCTTCTGTTATCAATTATAGGCATTTGAGTATATTTGTGGAGTTTTCATAGTTTATTTTGTTCAGGTTAGGTTCCAACTGTTTTATGTATATAACTTCAAGAATTTTTAGTTTTTGTTTATTGTTTTCATGTTTAAGTATAGTTGTTTTTTGCACAAGGATTTTCCAGAATTGTGTATGTGGCCAGGCATGTTGTTTTAAATGTCTAAAAATGTTAGAGTTATCATTCAAATGTAGAGTCAAGCATCGTGAAAGCGAGTTTGTAGTGTGACCAACATAATTATTATGTAATCCGTTGGAGATACAATCTCCAAGAGGGCACTTGAATTTGTAAACTATGTTGTTTTTTTGCAATTTGATAACGGTGGGGGAAGAATCATTGCGAATAGTTGAGTTGGATACACTAGATTTAGTGTAGTATATGATTAACTTAATCTTTTTGCTAGGATCTGTCGGAGATATATTAGTATTTACCAATTTTTTTAGTATATTTTCATCTTGTTTATAATTAGTATGCATTTGATTACAATATAGGACATTAATATGTTTGAGGTTAGTTGAAGCAGTATTATCTTCTATTTGCTTAGTATTGAGATTTCTAAGAAAGCATCTTATTTGTTCATCAACTATATATTTTGGAAAGCTATTATTAATAAGTGTCTGTTTTATATTCTTTAGTTCACTGTAAAAAATCTCTTTTGTGGATGAATTAGTTTCTGCACAGTGTATTAGATTTTTTATAATTGCTATTTTGTAGTAATATGGACAATCACTCTTGTAGTTAAGTATACACAAATTTATGCTGGTAGGTTTTTTATATGGTGAAATAGTAAATTTGTTATTATTTATGTTTATCAATATATCAAGGAAGGGAATTTTATTATTAGTATTGAGTTCATACGTGAATTTGTTGTGGCCCGTTTAGGGGCCAGAAAGAAATACACGGAAGACAAAGGTAATTTGAACAAGTATATTGAAGATATATACAAAGCAAGAGTGTTAGTAAGAAGTAGATAGCTGTGTACATCCAAATGGTAAGTTAGCACTGCATCTACTTCTCCTCTCAACTGACACTCACAGTATTTATGAGAGGAGGAAGAGTTCATTCTACTGTAAGAGGGTTTACCACAACAGAATTTAAGGACAGAATTATATTGGAAAAGTTTTTGAAGTTAAAGTATTTCATCTGTATTTTTAACTAACATAAGGATATCATCAACGTATCTTAGGTAGATGGATGGTTTTTTAAAATCTGTAAATATCTTATTTTTGAGGTTTGACATGTAGAAATTGCTAAATGTCAGACCCACTATCATTGTTACCATGTTCATGTATCGCTTAATTTATATTGTAATATTATTGTCATCTTTGATGATGGCTTATGTAAGCTGAAAGCTTAGGATTAAAAAACATGTATCAATATGGTGATTTTCTTTTGTCTTTCAATGATAATGTTATTAAGCTTATTAGACGATAAGAAAGGAATTTGCATAAAATAAATAGACAAAACTTGTCTATATTATTTAATGAAACATGCATCAATGAAAAAATGCTGCCTAATTATATATATATATATATATATATATATATATATATACACACACACACCCACACACACATATATATCTATATATATATATATATACACACACACACACATATATTTATATATATATATATATATATATATATATATAATTATTTATTTAAAAATATGATTCCAACTCGCTACATAAGAGGTCTCATGTTTCAAAACAAGAGCTGAAAACTTCAAAATAATATTTGAATTAAGTTGAAATAAAGTAGGCTCTGTTCCATCTTCAAGCGAAATTTTTTACCAAACCAGTTTCTTTCCTATTTTCTACAATATTTTCACATATATATATATATGAAACTTTTGTCATCATATATATGATTATTTTTCCATAATGTTTTCTATGTAGTCTACATGTTTAAAAAACAAAGAGTGCTCAGAACTTTTGCACACATAATATACAATGCAGAAAATTATTTTTATTTTCTTATAATTTTTTTTTTATTTTGTTTCTTCTGGAAAAGAATTTCAAATTCATATTCTTTCATATCAAAATAGATATTTTCAATTTTTTAAACAATCTTTTTGATCTTTTCTTTTTGTCCAAATCATTTTTGTATGTCTTATCTCTGTCTCAGTAAAGTTGTCCTTCTAGTTTTGAAACTAATTACATTATTTATAAAGCAGAAGTTATGAAGAAATGATTTAAACCATTATATACTAGAAAGGCACAATAGATAAGATCTTACAATTTAGTGATATATTCATTCAGATCCACAGATATGAACACCTGGTCATATTACCTGTCAAGATTTCTCTGTGTATAGTAAAAAATATATGTTAGGATTATTTTAATTTTTTTTTTTAAGTGTGGTTGGAAGAAAAAATATATGGTAGGATTATTTTAATTTTTTTTTTTTTTATTAAGTGTAGTTGGAAGAAATTACATCTTATCAAAATATTAGGTTGCATCATAAGTAATTTTTGTTTTTGGGAAACAGTTGTAATGTATCACCCACACTACTAATCATATGTGTAAATCTGGCATAGACAGACATATTTCCATGGCAGCATAAACAGTGGATTAAAAGAAAATAGTGTTTTTCAGCTCCTCCATGACAACATAAGGCAGCTTAAAGCAAGAATAACACAGGAAAAAATAGAACTTCATGGTCGGTTGAGATTAATACTTTTATAAATAATTTTTTTTTTTTTTATTAGTATTAGTATCTCCCCCTCCTCTTTTGGCAGAGTTTGCCAGTATACTTGACTTAGTAGCATTTCTGTCTTGGATCCACTTCCAGTTCTTCAGTATGCATTCTTTTTCTGGAACTTGTCCTTGTAGGTTCCATGACTTGTTGTGGTGGTGGCGGCACATCAAAAACAACATATAGTATTTTTATCGGTTCTTCCAATGTTTCAGCTCTTTCCTCAATGAACTTATTTCAGCTGATTATAGGGCCTTTTATGTTCAAATCTTTTCACTTTTACCATGTAAATCAACTTCCTGATTCTTGCTGATTTTATGCTATCTTCCCATGTTTCTTTGCCATCCTTGAAAATTTTGCCTGTCTATATCTCTGAGATGAGGTATTATGATTACTTACCTTATTCATACTGTTATCCTCATCTTCATTGCCATATTCACAACATTTCAGTTCTTGTAGACTCCAGCCTTCTTTAGGTGACTGCAATTTCAATCAGATTTTCAGTTCGAATTTCCAATCACCTGAAAAAGGTCGAAGCATATGATGACCAAAATGTTGTGAATATGGCAATGAAAATGAGAATAACAGTCTGAATAACTGAAAATTTTGGTTTTGTTTTTGTTTTTGTTATCCATTCATGTTTGTTGACTAGGTAATAACTTATTGAACACCAATTTTACTTTTCTAGCAAACATTAATTTTTCCAGCAAAATCCCTGATGGTGTATTGAGGTTAGGTATTAACATGGTAAACTCACAGAAGATTTTGAAGTGCTTCCTCATTTACTTTCTGAAGACTTGCTTTCTTTAATGCATTTTTGAACATTCCCACAAACTGCTTGACCTTGGGTGAAATTGTGGGGTTGTAATATGTTCAATGGAGAAGATCTTACAAAAATCTTTGAATTCTTTACCCATGAATTACATTTTGTTATCAGATACTATGGTATCTGGTATATCATATCTTGCAAACAGTTCATGCAAGAAATTCATTGTCACTGAAAAGGTTGGATTTTTGCACTTGTCAATTTCTGGTCATTTAGTGAAATTATCAACTACTTCAATATATTGTAAGACATTCATTCATGTGACAAAATCTTTGTCCTCTTTTTTGGTTAGATTCATATACCTGCTATGAGCATTCAACAGAGATCTCTTGTCACTAAAGATTTTCATCAGAATGTGTACTGTGGCTCTAAACCCAATTTCATTTGTCTCTTTTTGGTAATATGTATTTGCAGTATTTTTCGTACACTATTGGATATATTTTCCTCAACAACACTTTTATTTTTCTACAAAAATATGCAGAAAAAGTCAATCTCCCATCAGGATTGTATATAAATTTTGATATGGTATTTTGGACAGTGTCTGGCATAAAAGACACTGAAGATTTTTTTGTTTTTGTTTTTGTTTTCTTCAGAATTATTTTACTGTTTTTGTAGTTCTAGCAACTGTTGATTTTGTTGTTTCTGTTGTTGTTAAATTTCAACTATCAAAGCCAAAACCTTTTTCATATTCACAAGATTATGTTTTCTTTTCTAGACTCAATACTAATGACTGACTCCAAATGGCTTCTTCTCTTATCTTTGACTTGGAGTGTTTTATTATGGTTATGGACTAGGTTATATAGTCACTGGTAGTGTAATGTTTACTCCACAATACTTTACTACAAAAATGTGTACTGGTAGGTTCAGTCCTTAGTAACATCCATTTTGGGGGACCAATTGTAATGACAAATTTATCATTCTAACTACTAATAATATGGGGCAGTAGTAAAAAATAAATTTGGAATACACTAATATTCTTTAGTTTCTGTGTGGCAGTGGATTAAAGAAAAAATGTTCTCCATCATGATAACTACAGCAAGAATAATGCAGGAAAGATTTGGGAACTCAGTCTGTTCTACCCCACTGATCATATAACTTTTTTTGATTGATTCAAAATGTTCTCCTTCATGATAATGCAACTCTACATACAGCAAGAATAATGCAGGAAAGATTATGGAACTTGGTCTGTTCTACCCCAACTACCACATTACTTTTTTGATTGCTGCAAATGCCTTCACGGAAAAAAACCTTTCTCTAGTGTTGAAAACATTTTCACATGAAAACCTGAAGAATTTCATTTAAATTATGGAAGAGCTCCCTGATTAGTGGCAACAGGGCATTGCAAAGAACGGGAAAAATATAATTGAATAAAATGTAATTTTTTTTTTTTTTTGAAGAATAAATTTGGTAATCAAAAATTAATATTTTTTATGATGTAATCTATTATATTGTCCAGACAGGGAAAGGTATGTATCCATCTCTACTCCCCCAGTTGTGGGTTAAATAGTACGATAGACTGGTCCTGGAGAAGGACAAAATTTAATTCAGAACCAATTGAGTATGGTGTTAGTAATGCTGTTTCATAAAATTCTACTTGTTATGTAAACTAGAGTAGCAATACTTTGCATGTTGAGAGCTGTGGTTTCATACACCACAGTTGAAGTGTATGGGTATCTGAGTGAGTGAGATGGCAAAAGATGCCTTCCAAAAGCAAAGCCCAATATTAAGAAACAGGAAAGAGTACTGAAATTCTATGTAATATCAGTCTTCCTATATGGCAATGAATGTTGGGCAATCTTCTCAGATGAAGAAGAATCTTGAAGTGACAGAGATATGTTTCTACAGAAATATGCTGATAATACCATGGACTCAATATGTGATCAATGACAAAGTTTTAGTGAAAATAGAAACTAAAAGGCCACATATACTTAACATCGGAAAGACATAATTGAAATTTCTAGGACGCATATTGAGGAAAGAGGGCTTGGAAAATTTGACACTCACAGGACATATTAAATGTTATCAGATTGGAGGGGTCAATCCCAGCATGCAGCCCATTTGGAAAGTGCCTGAAAACCATACCACGAGTTGACCCAAGCCTTGTGAGTGAAATTGGGTAGACAAAACCCTTGGGAACTGTTGATAGCTGTGCTAGCATGAAGTCACAAATCAGGACTTGAGCGTACTGGCCTTGTTCAAATTGTTGATCATGCTAGATAATATGCTCTTTCCCAGAAACTGTAACTAAGATCTGCTCATCATAGTTACAGTATAAACCACAGGTGGGCTCTGTGGGTGTTGAATAAACACAAATGTGTCTGAGCAAGCGTCTGCAATAGGGATTGACTAGCCGCCCTAGCAGAAGAGTATCCTTGAATATGAGTGGCCAGCTATACTATTCCCAGATAAGTATCTACATCTTTGTTGTTTTGATGATTAAGTTTCAAGTGAATCATTTTCCAATTTTTAAGTATTGTTATTGTTCAACAAATTATTCAGACTAGTATCCTTATTTGTGTTGTATTGATCTTTTTGATTTGGCCATTGCATTCTCTATTTTTTTCAAGTGTCATTTGATATGCTGAAATGAACTGCTGTCATTATTCTATGAATTATTTGAATGAATTGCCTCTTCTTTGTTCTGGACTCGTGACCTTTCTTCTGCATTCTGTCTGAAGCTCTGAGCAAAAATGTGGCCATTCTTGCATGAGTTATTGGAATGAATTGCCTCTTCTTTGTTCTTGAGTGGTGACCTTTCTTCTGCATGCTGTCTAAAGCTCTGAGCAAAACTGTGGCCATTATTTTATGAATTATTTCAATTTGTATAATAAACTTTGTTGCCTCCTAAGTTTTGGATCAATGTGCTCTTCAATCTTCCTCAAGTATATGGTACATCAAATAAACTCTGTGCCACTTAGAAAAGAATCATTGATCTTACTAGTTTTTTGCATTGGTATTGCTAAGTTTCTTCTCCTATATTTGCACGCTTCACAGATCTGAGCAAAAGGGAATCACAATAAAATTTAAATGTTTTTAATATTTTTAAATACACAATCTTTGACGATTTTTCTCAATCATATATATATATATATATATATATATATCATTTTTAGAGTGTCAAAATGAACAAATATACCTACTAAGAATAACAGTTTGGAGATGGACTTAATTGTCAGAGGCTATTTGAGATGTATACCACAGAAGCATTTTATAGACAGTGGGAGCTTGTCCCTACTATCACAATGTGAAATATATATATATATATACATACATATATATAAATACATATATATATATATATATATATATATATATATATATATATATATTTATGAGGGATAAAATATAAATGTTGAAAAGAAAGTTCTTGGTATGATCAAAAGCTATTCCCCAAAAAACTTTAATTTTGGGTACTTTAGTCAGATTTTGTAAAGACCCTGTCATGTTAGGTTATACATGGCATTTCTCAAGTCATTTGAAGTTATTCCCTTAATAACATACAGCTTGTTATACAGATTTATATACAGTGATGGGATTCATGAGTGTTCACAACTGTTTGTGAGAATGTTTTTGTTAATATTACTTTTTATTTTTGAACAATGAAATTAATGTCCACTAGCATAGATCAAAAAGTCCGACTAAAAAAACTGCTTCCTTCAATAAATCAAACTTCCTTTTTTTCTTTATTGATATTTTTATATTTTTATTGTTATGCACTTGTGTATATTTATATTGTTTATATATGCTTTTACATGTATCAGTGTGCCTAATATATGTTGCGTTCATTGGCACTACTCTCACTAGCATTGAATTTAACTGATAAATTGATACTTGGATATTAATAGTAATAATGGTATAAGAATGTTATAATGATGAAATAATGTGTATTTATAAATATATATTTATCTTTATGCTTTTTACAGCCTTTCTATTTCATTTTTCTTAATTTACTAAAACAATTTATTTATATATATATATATATATATATATATATATATATATATATGCTTTATGTATGTTTTTATATATATATATATATATATATATATATATATATATATATGTGTGTGTTTGTGTGTGTGTGTGTGCATATATTCATATATTTTATATTGATTTTCCATGTTTGTGCAATTTTGACAGGTAAGTTATGTTGTCTCTGTAGTTATTTGGATGATTGAATCTAGATGAGTCTGTTTATTTGCATGCTCATATATTCAATCATGTTTGCGTGTTTGTGTATTATGACGTGATGCCTATCTTGTCACCAATAAACCTTTCTCCCTTGTCCACTAAATCTCTAATCACAACCCTGTCAATGTAACTAATTTTGTAGCCATATATTGCATCTCTTACTTCCATTCAGATTCAGACGGAAGACTTAACTTATTACTAAGAACAGTACATGAAAATTTAGGCATATGTTCTCCATGTTTTCTTTGAATAATTTTTTAAGTTTCTCAACTTGATGCATGGTTATATTTAGAGTTTAATATTTGTAATTTTTATCTTTAATTACATAATAAATTGGAGATTAATTAGTTATCCTGATTTCCTATATAATTTAATATTAATTTTAAAGCATTAATAAATTGTATCGAAGGTCAGTTGTTGCATTATTTAAATTATATACTTGTAATTTGATTGGCCATTACATCTTATGTAAAAATATTCCACCTAGTGGGAGTAGAGGTTGGTTTTGAACTCTTTAAAAACTCATTATTTTACAATCAACACCATCACTTGACAAGACACCAGAGGGGTTGAAAAAAAAATAGCTATTTTTGTAGTGATGTTATAACATACTTATGTTATAATTTTGAAATAAATATTAAATATATATATATATATATATAGAGAGAGAGAGAGAGATGCAACAAAAACCAAAACATTAACCTAAGAACTGAAATAAAGTTCTTAAAAAGCCTTATCACATCTCGACTCTCAAGTGGATATTATGCATCACATCCAACTCATTTAGTAATGTCAAAACTACCATCTATATATAACTGTTTTCTCAGAATAATGATTAAAAATAGCTTCAGGTGAATGTATCCTTTAGCTCTTAAAGATAGACTTCATCAGACCTTATAGACTGGTGCTATAGAATCACAAAGAAAGAATTTTATCAAATAACAGAAACCTCATTGCTTGAAGACTTCAAACAGCAGCAACAACTAAAATGGATAGCATATGTAACTAGAAGGCAAAATCATCATATAATCAAGATGATGACATTCCACACAACCTGAAACAAATGGTTAGAAAGGAAACTACCATCAATAATAGAAATAGCAATAAGAGTGGACTTGAGAAACCCATTTTCCTAAAAAGTGTTTTAAGAGAAAGGTTTTATAAATTTCAAGCAGCAGTAACGCTGTTTGATCAACGAATGCCAAATGTTTCCTATATGGAAACAATTAATTTTTAGTACAACCATTACCATAGACAGATACAGATCTATAGCTATTTGAATATTTTTATATGTTTATCTTAACTGTCATAATATCTCTAAAAATATCTGTATAGGAGTTTTTTCATAAATATGTATTTTACTTTGTTGATGTATCTCAATAATTTCATTTTTAATGTTGCTTTTTGAATAAACTTGTGTATGTTTTATGTTCATAAATATTTATACCTTCATGATATGCCTAGATAAATATTAATGCAATTTTATTCAGCTTATTGATTTTCTAATTTAAACAGTGAATAAAAACCTTTTTGTAATACTAATGTGTCTATTTTAAAATGTTTATTTATATAAATTTAAATGTTGGTGGGAAGGATTTTTTTCACCTGGTTTCATATAGAAAAATGAATTTTCTTTCTTAAAATTAAAAACTAGAACATACTTTAGTATAACAAGAGTATGCAGAAAAACACTGGAACTGAAAATATGATCAAATGACCATAAGTTTTTTTGTTTTTTTTTTCTGGAAAGGCTATTTAAAGTACTGAGCATATTTTAGAAGCAATTAAAGTAATTACTTGGGTATATTTTAAAAGAAAGAAAATTTTCAGTTTTTTTTTTTTCATTGTTCTTTTTTTTTTTTTTCCCAAGCGAATTATCCATTTATTAAATGATCATGTTTTTTGTTTCTTCCGTCTCTTTCTTCCTAATTCAATATTGTCTTCTGTTATTCTTTTCATTGCATCTTATTATTCTTTCTAATTTCTTTCTCTCTATTTCTTTAATTTTCTCCAAACAATTTCATTCCTTGCTTCATTTTTTAACTACTATCCTTTTCCTATTAATTATCTCCTTCCTGGTCTTTTGAACAGGAGCAGAGGTCTATCCCTTGTTTCCTGTTTAGGATTGAATTTCCAGTTCCTTCTAAACTCTTTGCTTTGTCTTTCACTGCCAGTAGCCCTTTGTGTCTTAGTGGTATTATTTCCTTGCTTGGTGTGAAATGATTTAAGAAAAAAAAACTTGCTTCATTCATTTTTCATTGTTACTCTTTTCTTTTCTCTTTTTCTCTTTCAATTGCTTATTCTTCATTCCTTCTTTTAAAACATCTCTCTGCTTTCTTGATTTTCTTCAACTGATTTCTCTCTTTTCTTTCCTAATTCCTTCCAATTTCACTTCCTTTTTATTTTCTTTCAATTTTTTTCCTTCATTTTCCAATTTCTTTTTGATTTCTTCCTTCTAAAAAGTTTCTCTTCCTTTCTGATATTCTTCAGCTTCTTTCTTTTTCTTTCCTTTTTTGCCTTGTTTAACTGACTTCAGTTTCACATTTTTCCTTTTTTGCTCTTGCTTTCCTTCTTTCTTCCAATTTGTTCTCTTCCATTAATTCCATCACCTTTTTCTTTTCTTGCTCTTTCTTTTTTCTTTCGGTTCACATTTCTTCTTCATTCATTCCTTTCATAATCTTTTTTCTTCTTTCTTCCATTTTTTTTCTACACCATTCATTCACCATTTCTCTTTCTTTTACTATTTTTTCTTTTCTTCCAATTTTCTCATCTCCATTTATTCATTCACATTTTTCCTTCTTGACCTTTTATTTGTTTTCTCTTCATTTATTCCCTTGAAATTTTTGTTGCTCCATTTTTTCGTTCTTTTTTTTTTCCAATTTCTTCTTCAATCTATTTCTCTTATGGCTTTTCTGCAGCATTGTTTGCTCTTTTCTTTCTCTTTTTTCATCCGACTACTTTCTTGCTCTTTCTTTTCCTTCTTTTCTTCCATTTTCTTCTCTATTCCTCCATATCATTTGTTTTTTCCCTTTCTTCTTCTTCTTCTTCTTCTTCTCATTCCATCTCATTTTTCATTTTTGCTCTATCTTTTCTTTTTCTTTTCTCCATTCCTCCACATAATTTTCATTTATTTTCCTTTCCTTCTTCTTCATTCTCTCCATCATTATTTTTCCTTCATTTCTTCCCCATTCCTTCACATTGTTCCCATTTCTTTACCTTTCCTTCCAATTTCTTCTCATCCATTTATTCTATCTCGTTTTTCCTTCTTTTCTCCTTCTTTTTCTTTTCCTTCTTTTTCTTTTCCTTCTTTTTCTTCCCCCATTCCTTCACATTGTTCCCTTTTCTTTACCTTTCCTTCATATTTCTACTATCCATTTATTCCATCTCATTTTTCCTTCTTTGCTCTTTTTCTTTCTTTCTTTCTTTTCTTCCCTCATTCCGTCACATTGTTTCCTTTTCTTTACTGTTTCTTCCAATTGCTTCTTATCCATTTATTCCATCTCGTTTTTTCTTCTTTGCTCTTTCTTTTTCTTTTCCTTCTTTTCTTCCCCCATTCCTTCACATTTTTCCCTTTTCTTTACCTTTTCTTCCACTTTCTTCTTATCCATTTATTCCATCTCGTTTTTCCTTCTTTGCTCTTTCTTTTTCTTTTCCTTCTTTTCTTCCCTCATTCCTTCACATTTTTCCCTTTTCTTTACATTTTCTTCCAATTTCTTCTTATCCTTTTATTCTATCTTTTTTTTCGTTTCTTACTCTTTCCTTTCCCTTTTTTTCTTTCAATCCCTCTTTGATCATCATTTTTCTGTCTTGTCTCCATTCTTTCATTTAATAAAATTCCATATCAACTGGTTAATGATCATCTCATGACATAAGTTCTGCAATAACTTTTCCTCTCTAACTTTCTACAATGGCTTCCCTGAAAGAAAATTAAAATATCTGTTCACATTACAGATGACTGACCATTCCACAAATTCTCTTTTACATACATATTACCCTATTATCTTCTCAACTGAACTCATGGCATTCTGTTCTCTGCATAAAACTAACAAAGTAAAATTGAAAACAGACATTAACTTTCCTAAACTTCTACTCGCATGTATAGCCCTATTGTTAGAGTATATGCTATATTGGACAGTGTAAAAGACACTCAGACATATCAGATGCACTCTGCTTTCAGCAGGTTACATTCAGGGTACACTCAGAAAAATGTTTTTAGTACTTTTTAAGCTAGTAATATTTAAAGCAAACAATCAGTACATTACAAAATATTAAAAAAGAATTTTAATAATAGCAGAAAACATTGCTGTATATAAAAAGCAAGCAAGATCTGGCCACTCCTCACTTTCCTGTCTCAATAGAGTCTAAAAGTGTTTCTACATACTTGTGGGTGACCAATTATTTTCCACCCAGCAACCCCTCTCTCACAGACAGGATGTGGCAAGTCTCTCACTGTTCTATCGCTGCTTCCATGGAAATTGCTCAGAATAACTGCATTCCTTAATTCTACCAGTTCTTCATGGCGAACGACACTCATTCCCTCTGAATTGCATTGGTGAGAAGTTAGTTCCACTCGAGCAACTCTGTGGAACTGGCTCTCAAGTGGATGTTTCCCCAATCACTAACCTGTTCAAGTCTAGGGTTAACTGTTATCTTCTCTGCCTACCCACTGTGCCTCTTACTCTGTAACCCTTTACTTTGAGTGTCCCCTGGGCCTTCTACAGGATGAACTTCACTGTCAAAAAAAGAAAAAAGTACAACAAAAAATAGAGCAAGAAATGAAAATATAAACAAACCTAACACTTTACTAGTCTTTGTTCTGAGGCTGTTTCATATGATAGACATATATCTTAATCTCCTAGAGTAGTGTTTTACCATTACCAATATTTCCTTTCGGTTACACCTGTTTTTTTGCAGTTTCCAGATGTTCAATGACATGAAAATGTTGAAACATATTTAGGTCAGCTGGTATTGACAACATCATCGGTACTTTGTTATGATAATTCTATTTCCAGTACGAGTACTACTAATACTAATGATATTATAGACCAGCCATAGATCTCATCTCTTGTGACCATCATTGATTAGTAGTGCTAACATGCACATGTTTTATCTTAAGTAAATATCTTCTTCAGTATGGAAGATTCACTTGCCAGTTATTGAACTTAACCAGCTACGCATGTCTCCTAGGGACTGACGCACAGTACATCTCTGTTCTTGAGTGGTCATAGTGTGGAAGCATCCTGGTTCGTTGTCAAGAGTGTTTTTAATTCGAATTTTAAGGATGAGGTAGCTAAAGTGCCTTGTTAGTCACATCTTGATACTCACAAATGCCCTCAGTCGCAGGCCATCAAAGTGAATTGGGCTACCTGACTGGAAGGTATTCCTAAGTGTGCCACATCTGCAAATTTTATGTGCTGCTTTTATCAAGAACTGTCACCATATCATGCACATTTGGCTGTGATGCATGTGCCTTGTATACACCTAACAAACTGGATGTGATGGTGAGTATATTACTATATTTTTCATTAATATCACTTTTTGATGTACTTAGTTCTCACGCAATAATTATAACAAGTTTTAGCTGGTGAAAATTTCATGGTTTTCCTATTTGAATTTTGTGATGAAGTTAATGATGGATTAAGTTCATGGCAACTTCAACAACAATAAAATATATCCATAGAAATTCACCTATCATATTGTTAAATAATTGCACTTAACAAATTTAAGAAAATGTTGCAATAAAATTCCTAAATATAAATGCTGGTTGTTATTTTAAGAAGTGGGTACAAATGAAAAATTTGAAATTGACAGCTTTTTCCATTTCACTGAAACAGCCATTAAACACTTTTATTTTCCCTTCTTTCTTTCTTTTCTCCTCTCTTTCCATGCGATCAAAATGGATCAGCCCATGATTTATGAGGTATTGGCAGGACATAGCAGTCATGCAGATTAACAAAGGGAGGAAAAACACAATTATAATAGGATAATAACAAAAATAATAATGTTGTTTGAATAAATAATATTAATCTACAACCACTTTTCCACTTGCAAGCCTATCATTATTCTAACACTATTTCCATGGCAAATGTTCAGATGAGACCATTCTTTAATTTCACTTGTTCAGACCTTTAAAGCTAGGATTTTCCATGCTATGACCATAGTATATAATCCTCTATATTTCATTTTTAAGGAGGAAGTTCTGCTTAATCAGATTTTTCCTGAGAACTGATAATTTGTGGAACAAACTCCCATATAAATTCTTCTATGAACATTACAATGTTAACATCTTCAAATCAACAGTCAATTGCTGTATATTCTCCTTATCCACTTCCTTCTACCTCATCTTATGTTCATATCACACACTTCATTCAGTGACCATCTACCATAAATGGTTCTTGAGCCTTTTATTGGGTGTACTTAAGTATAACAAGTGGAGTCAGGTTAGGCAAGTGTGACCACTTGAGGTAAAAATTTTAACCTACAATAGTGAGTTCTGAGCAAAGGGTGTTTTCCAAAAGCTAAGCAAAGTAATAAGAAATGGAAAAATTTCATTAGAAGCAAAGAAAAGAGTACTGAACTATTAGGTTGGTGCAAAAATAATTTTGTTTTCTCACATAGTAACATATGTTAGAAAACGAAATTATTTTTGCACCAACCTAATCCTCCTCTAAGGCAGTGAATGCTGGACAATCTCCTCAGATGAAGAAAAGACTTAACTCCTTGAGCCCTTGACTACTGCTTTACCGGTGGGGTAGAGAAAAATGACTTAATGCCCAGCCACCAGTTGAACAGTCGGTAAACACTTGTAAAGTTCAAAGTGTTAAAGCAGCAGAAATCTGGTTCTACAGAAGGATACCGAGAATACCATGGGCTGAACATGTGAGCAATGATAAAGTTCTGGAGAAAATGGAGACAAAAAGGAAACTTATACTTAACATCAGGAAGAGATAGTTGAAACTTCTAGTGTGCATAATGAGGAAAAAGGGGTTTGAAAGATGTGACACTTACAAGACATATTAAAGACTATAAGGACAGAGGAAAACCATGCATAACCTACCTAATGATCTTGATTAAATGGATGGTGGAAGAAGAAATAACACAAAGATAAAATTTATTAAGAGCTACAAATGAGAGGAAACTGTGGAAAGCCATGATTACTAATATCCTGAAGGCACATGGCACATACAACAAGAAGACGTCTGTGCTGAGAGTCAAATTAAATTTCAGGAGGCCTCAAGTTTGTATATTAAGTTTCAGTACAATTTAAAGTTTCACTTCAGTAAAAGAGAACAGATTTTATATGCTAGTAATGTAACTTATTCTCATGACTATTTAACATATGTGGAGGGTAGACAGTAATGCAACTAAGATAACCACAGCTTTATTTGAATATTTTGAGTATATCGGCCATCTCCTGCATTAATTATTCAGCAAGAAATCTCCAGCACAAAACTTAGCAAACCACTTTTGACACATTAGATCAGTTATAGTCCTTTCTCCATAAACTATTCAATCTTTTTTTTTCACAGTTGTGAAAGATTTTTACACTTTTTAAAGTAAAAAAGCATAATATGCTACAAATCTTCCTTATTTTTCTACATCTTGAATGTTAGAATCAGTACACAATTTTAACCATGTTTTCGTTAAGATATACAATTATTTTTTTAAGACCTTTTTTATGTTTATACGTTCTTTTTATAGATACAAATATTTAAGTAAATGCTCTGTTTATAATAAACAGTATTAACAACATTTACTGACCTGAATGTCCGAGAAATTTTCATAGAAAATATGAGTCCTCCGACAGGATTCAAACCTCTATCCTATATGGAACTGTCATATAGCCTGATGTGCCTTTACCGATTAGGCCACAGAGGAGCGTTCAGTTAGCAAGGTCGATTTTACTGTATTTAACCTACAATTCTCCATGATTTTCTCTTGTACATTCATATCTGCTCAATGCATATCCAAATGTAAACAAATGACGTCACACATTATGAAATGGACAAAGTCCGACAAATATTTTTTAAGACATTTTTTAAGTTTATACGTTCTTTTTATAGATACAAATATTTAAGTAAATGCTCTTTTTTCCATGAAAATGTCTCAGACATTCAGGCTGGTAAATGTTGTTAATACTGTTTATTATAAACAGAGCATTTACTTAAATATTTGTATCTATAAAAAGTACATATAAACATAAAAAATGTCTTAAAAAATAATTGAATAAAATGAAGTTATCATTATTTACATGTGGATTATTGTCCTTATTCCTGTTGTTATTATCGTAACATTTCAGTCATTGTGCCCTCTAGCCTCCATCAGATGTTTATCGATCTGAGTAGCCTTCAGGGAATTTTGAACTGAACCCTTCATTTAATCTATAGGGGTAGAGTGTCTAGATTAGCATAACATATGCACTGATTCTTAGCATATATAAATAAACACTCCTAATACTATCCTAATGACAAAAACAAAACAAACATTACAGCTAACACAATATTTAAGAAGCATGGTTTAGTTTGGCACAAGTATTGAGCACTCAGTGTTGGTTGACTTACAACATTGTAGCAATGATATGTGAGACGAGCTTGATAACATTGTCTCATGAAAAAAAGAAGAGAGTTAGTGATTATAGGATAGTGATTTTCACAAGTTCTCAATCCCCACCCCACAACATGAGAATTTTTTTTCAGAATATCTGGCAAAAGGAGTAAGAGAAGAGGAGTGGCGCTAAATCATTTGTAAAGGCATTAGTATAACATGAATATAAGGAGCTTTGAAATTTAAATCTAGTTTGTCATCTTTGCTTTCTGTGTTGTCTATTATGATAAATATCATGACACATCACACCTACACACACACACACACATATATATATATAGGCAACAATCCTTCTTCAATAAATGTTTTGTTAAACAAGACTGAAAAGCTGATCTTTGTTCCTTTTTATATTACATTTTTCTATCAACTCATGCAAAAAAAATTTATTTAATAATCACTTATGAAAACCAAAAGAATGCCAATAAGTTATGTTCAAATTCTCCCTGAAAACCAGAAAAACTGAACTAAAAGATAAAATTAAATAAAAATAATCTTAAACAAAAATTTTTTATTGTTCTTCAATCAAGCCTTTACAAATTAAAAACTATTATACAAATAATGTTAATATTAGCTGTTTCCTTATAAGGAAACATTCAGCATTCATTGACCAAGCAGTCAGTGATACTGTAGGTTAAAATTTATAAAATCTTTCTCTTAAAACAATTTTTCAAGAAAATAGATCTCTCAAGTCCTGTATCTATTATTGCTCTTTCCAGTACTGATGGGAGACAAGGGGTGCTTCCTTCCAAACCTTTTATTTGAAGTAGTGCAGAACATACATATCTTGATCATGCCATTATTTCTCTTGGCGTTGTATGTGATATCCATTTCAATTGTTGCTGCTGTTGGAAGTCCTCAAGTGATTTAGTTTTTGTTATGTAGAACAGTCCTTTATGATTCTCTAACACCAGTTCACATTGTTCAAAGAAGGATGGTTTTCACCAAGATTCACAGACTTCACTCACTCAAAATCATTTTTAAAATTTATCTTAAAAATATATACAGGTATACCTCACCCTATGCTGTTGATTGGTTCCAGAGGTCACGACTTAGGTTGAAAAATGACTTAAGTCGACATAACCCCACTGTAAACAGCAAATAAGCACTCCCCATTGATTATTACAGTATTTATCATATGTACATACAGTGTTCTGAATAAAATAATTAATTTCCACCTTATCTTCCAGAGATATAGACTTATGCTTAGCATTAGCACCCAGCTGGGACTTTTCTTCAGAGCCATCAGCAAAAAGGTATTCTAAATCATAATGTAAACAAGTCCGAATTCAAAATTGGTGTTGGGGCAGAAAACAATGCACAAAAAATTTGAAATAAGAACATCTGCTGAACATACTTTATTATCCTAATTTTTTTTGTTTTTGATGATTTTATTATATATATATAATTATTTATTTAAAAATTATAACATAAATATGTTATAAAATCACTACAAAAATAGCCATTTTGTTTCAACACCTCCGGTATCTTATCAAGTGCTCTACTCTGTATTAAGCACTCTTTTAAGAATAGTAATTGTTGGTTATTGGAATTTATTCCATATACACCAATCATATACTTGTGTGTATATATATATATATATATATATATATATAATATTTTTGTAAAGTTATTTAAATATGATTTTTATGTGTTTATTGATATTTTAGTATTTTGATGTTTCTAATATTTTTAATGTCTGATGTAAACTCAAGTAAAATGATCTAAGACAAGTTTTATTTTTCATATAATATTTAAGAAAAACCAATGTATCTTTGAAAATGGCTTAAGTCAAGGTGTCACTGTATATTTCTAAGATCAGTGTTTAACAAATAGTTAAACCTACCTGACCATAGCTCAATTAGGACTCATTTAAATACATGCAAAACCTACCAAACTCCATTCACAATATATTTGTAGAAAATGCTAGTATAATAGCCTCATCCACATGTAAAAATAGATTTAAAATAATGGAAGCATTAATAATAAAAAGGGAAAGCCAACATTCGATAACATCAACTTTAGACACATACATGAATAACCCAAGTATTCATTTAAAAATTCAGTTAAGAATTAAAAATACAAATAAAAATCGCCCTTGCACAAGTTGGGTTCGAATCCAGCAGTCTGCAGGACAACAGCCAGGTAATGATCGTTGACCCCTATCAAGACACCCTATGACTTGAACTGATCCAAATTGATCAGTGTAGGTTCCTCATCATCTTTTACTCCATCTAAGATCGTGTGGATCAGATGCAGGTTACTCTAAATTGTTCGACCCTTCACGCCGCAAGTCTGCTTGGGTCCCAACAGAATCTTGGCAACTGACTGGAATCTTCACCAAAATCTTTAACTCTGTTTAGCAGAATTATGGGCTTGTCATCATCTAAATCCCACCCAACACCCTTGTCCTTTTTCAACAGTGGAGATCTGGTCAGGGACCCCTGGTAGAACCAAGTGTTAAATACGACAGTTAAAATTAGAGCAAAGATGTGTGACAGCCTCAAGTATAATTCATAGGGCAAACAATCCAGTCCCAGAAACTTGCCTCTGCTGATCTTCTTTAATGCTGCATAGACCTCACCCTCATTCTCAAAGCTAGCTGAGGAAAGTCAGCCAAATAGCTGTGAAGCTCTTCATCACAGAGACCAGGCTCCTTGGTAAACCAGCTCTTGAAATGCCACTGAAACACCTCACACATATCTTCAGTTGACTGCATAGTACGTTTCTCTTACCTCATGAATGTAGTGAGTGGAACTTTGATCGATCTCTTCCTTACACAATTCTCTGCCTATGTTCACAGCTTCAGAAGACATCTTGCTTAACTTATTCGTAATTACCTGACCCTGGTAGCACTTGCTAGCCACACACTCCAGACCCTTCATAGCTCAGCCTATCTCGAGGCAATCCTCCCCCAGTCTTTGCCCAGGTAAGACAATCCTTGAGGGCCTTCACCTTGTTAGCTTTATCTAGTGCAAGATATTGGTTAAATTTGGTGGTGAAGGACCTAATACTAAGCATCTCCCACCACCTATTCCTAATAACTGCTCCCTCTAGTTCCCACTTCACTAAGCTGCTCCTGGAAGTCCTGCTTGTCCAGCAAAGACAGATTGAACTTCCAATAGCCAGCCATTCTAGGCCTATGATCTAATACCACCTGGGCACATATGAGTCTGTGGTCTGAATAGCCAAGCAGATCTATGTTGGACTTTCTGACTAACATTCTATCCAGGTAGCTAGCCACCTGGGTAACGGCCACCTAAGTGCCTATGTCCACATCTCCCCCACTGGGTGATTGACCCAGTATCTATCAACAAGACCTTACTTGCCAATCAGATCAACCAAGCCATGATCGCCTGACCACCTCCTAGCTCTCCACCCCATTGGGATCCAGGATAGTATTCTAGTTCCCCATTAAGACTAGGCATGTTGAATCCACGAGGAATGGCCCCAACTGTGCAAAAAACGAGATGCGCTCCTCCCAGTGGTTGGACACAAACAGCAATGATCTGAAATGAATTATTATTCACAGCAATATCGGCCACAATCAGCCAGCCCTTGGTATTGACATGAACAAGGTCCACTCTTGCTCCCAGGGTACACTTAGCCAGCAAAGAAACACCTCTGGCCTGTCAGTCACCATATGCTGAATAGATGACAAAGTTGTCAGACAGCACCCAAGCATCAGCATTGCAAACAAAATGAGTTTCCTGGATCTCTGGCAGCATCCACGCCAAAAGACAAGAGGTTATGAAACAGGCTGGCAGCGTTATCTGCAGTAATATCCACAGGCATTCCATGGATGGTGATTTTTGTCAGTCTCATGCCCAAATATTCTGTTTGAAGGTGGACTGACTTTGAAGTCAGGGTGCTCCTTGCCAGCATCTCTGCCTCGTCTTCCATCAACAGCAATATATTCCATCGAGCATTAGTCCTCTTTGCCAAAATATTTGGTCCAGTTTTGAGGCACTTCAACACCTCTTCCATTGTTTCTCTGCTTACCCCAATAAGTATCAGATTTCCTACATTGGTTGTCAACAGGGAGAGAGAGTCTTGTTTTGACAGCATCTAATGCCTCTAGAATTGTGAGTAGCTCTTTTCTTTTGATGATCTCTACATATTTTTCTTTTAAGCTATCATAATAGCTAGAGTCTTTTTTGGCCCAATTCTCAGCCCAGGTTGTTTTTTGAGCTGGTGACACATTTTTGGTTTGTATCATCGGTGAATCCAAATTTTCAGTCATGATGTTGCCAGCCCTACAACTGGACAAGAAGTCCGCCTTCTGCAGTTATGGCTTATTTACATATTACAAAAGTAAAACAAACTGTTTTCGTAAAGAAAAGGCAACTTTTTTTGTAATTAAAAGTTTGCGAAAAACACTAAAAAACAAATTAAACTTGGGAGGGAGGCAAAAACACGAAAAAAGAAAAATAAAGCTGAAAATAAAAAGTTCAAATAGAGTTTCTCAAATAAAGCAAAAAGTTAACAAACAACAACAAACACAAAAAATAAAGTTAAAAATAAAAAAGTTTAAAAAGGGTTTCTCAAATAATATAAAAAAAAAGCTAATGAAAAATAAAATTAAACTCAGCAGATGTTTAGAAAACACAAAAAAATAAAGCTCAAAATACAATGCAATTATTATAATATTATATTAAAATGCAAATAATATAAAAAGAAAAGAAATTTAACAATTCAGAAGGTAATAAATCCAAAATTCTCATTGAACAAACTTATGTTGAACTCACACCTAATGCTAACTCTGCTCAGCTCCACTTCACTTATTTATATAAACAGACGATTTTATTCATTTAGGTCCTCCTATATGACAAAGCTTAATTGCTATACCTTGGCAGTCATCTTTAACGAAACTTATATAAAAGAGAGATTACTGCCAAATACACAATATATATATATATATATATATATATATATATATATATATATATATCAAATATGTTGTGCAGTTCAATTTATATTACAATGAATCATTCATACAAAAAAGTAAATTAGTAAAGTTAATGATATAAAAGGGCAAAATCCCTTCACTAACAAAATTTAAAAAATGCATTAACCTACCAATCACTCACTGAATGTTATGGACCTTGTTTTTTTATCTTATAAGCTGTATAAGGTCTTTCTTAAATATGCAAGTACTTTCAAATATACATTCAGTCATCTTCAGGCATGGAAATTATTTTGATTTTGGTAAAATTCAGGTAGCATCCAAGACAAAAAATATAATGCAGATCAAAATATGTTTTTTTTTAAATGTGTTATTGATAACGGATACAATCTTTTGGAGTGTGCAGTTGCAACACTAAGGTTGAATATTTTTGAAAATTTAAGAGAGTGCATTTTTTACTAATATGGCAATTTGAGAATTTTTTTGTTGTAGGAGTTTATCATTCAATGTGGCATGAACTAAATTGTTCAATAAGTAGAGCAATGTCTCAGTTGTTATCCCAAAAATTTGCACAACAGATCAGTTCTTTTAAATCAAATATGTGATGTAGTTCAATTTATATTACAATGAATGAAGCTACCTGTATTTTACCAAAAACAAAACAAGGATCATAACATTCATCGAGTGCTTGGTAGGTTAATGCATCTTTAAAATTTTGTTAGCGAAGGGATTTCACCATTTTATATTATTAACTTTACTAATTTAGTTTTTGTATGAAGGATTTATTGTAATATATATATATATATATATATATATATATATATATATGAAACATTGGTAACGGAATAAAAAACATTTAAACATCAAACTGGTTTTCTTATATACTTTGAAGGTTGTCCATTCCTCAAGATCTTTCTACATTAATGCAGATGTCATCCAATGCTTTATAATTGCATTTACATTGTTCCTCATTTTCATAACAACCTTCCCAGTATCATCAGTTCTCAACTCAGTATCTATGCTGATGACACAATTATTTATTCCAGTCATAATGTTAAGTCTAATAGGTTTATTAAAGTCAAATTGGTAGCTGATTTCCATAATGAGCTCCAATCTGTTGTTAACTGCGGTAATGAATGGCTTGTTAATTTTAACACCTCCAAAACTAAACTGCTTTCTTTTAATCATCTTAGAGAACCTTTTTAATCTTCCATCAACATGGCTGATGCTAAACTCCAGGAGAATAACCCATTGCATATTTACAGTGTTCTCATTTCCACTGACATCAATTAGTATATTTACTGAGTCATGCTAGGCAATTTTTCTTGCTAGGATCTATCTTACAATTTTATAAGTCTACCATCCATCTATGCATTGAATACTGTTGTCACATCTGGTCTGATACTTCTGGGAGAGATTCTTGAGAAAATCCAAAGGAGAATTTATATTTTCACTCCTGACTGGCATCTCAACTTCAGTAACTTTCCTACTACCATAATGTTTACTTCCATGTGTGTTTTCTATAAATATTGTAATGGTAATTGTTCTATATTGGAAGACCATATTTTACTGTTTTTACCAAACACACATATACACAAATATATATATTTGTGTATTTAGGCAGCAAATTCTCATTGTCTGATTGAATAAATTACAGACATTATGTCTGCTAATTTTTAACAAAATCCATTCATACTCATGAATAACCTTCCATATAGTGATGTTAAATGATGAGAGAAATTTGCTATAGCTATTTAAATTTCTTTTATTTTCATTTCCAAAGTACTTTCCACATGTCCAACCATTTGTCTATTGTGAGACATCTACAACAACATTCCTGTCTGCATTCACAATATAAAAAATTACTAATCAACAACACAACTATCCTTCACCATGAAAACAACAAATTCAGATTACAGATACTAGAAGCAATTTATATTAAAAAATTAAAGCCGACACTGAACAGAATCAACTATGAATACTGCAGTAATGTTCTGAAATGCCTGTAAAAGAACAGTTTTTTCACACTTTAATGAGTGCATGACCATGACATTATAACATACAAGAAAAAAAAAATTCCATAATGGATAATTTTTTCACGTTCTAATGAATGCTTGGCACATTGTCAACCGTTTTGCATTTAAAAGCATAACGAAGAAATTAAAGTAATGGATAACAACACACAATTTTATATAAATACTTATACTAATGAACAACATATAGTTTTGTACCACTTGCACCTCTGAAGATGATCTTGGATATAGATCAAAAGTACTTGTGAAATGAAAATAAAAGAAATTTAAACCGCTATAGCATATTTCTCTCATCCTTTAACATCAATACATGGAAGGTTATTTGTGAGTATGAATGGATTTTATTAAAAGTTAGAAGATATAATGTTTGTAATTTATTCAATCAGACATGTCTATATATATATATATATATATATATATATATATATATATATAAACACAGAGAGAGAAAGATGGATAAATTATTGTCTAAATTATGCAGAAGCAAAAATGAAAATAACACTGACATCTCATTTTAACAGATATATTTACCAAAATTACACAAAAATATCTTGAAATATAAAAGAGTAAATTTATTCAATAAAATCACCATTGGCTTCAACCACAGCCTCCAGATGACTTTGGAATCTCCTGCAACTCTTCTGGATGTTTTCTTTGTTTTAGTTGGTGAATGCTGCCATAATCCTTGCCTTCAGTTCATCTTTGCTGTTACAAGGAGTTTTGTTGGTCTCTCATTCAAATGTGCCCCAATCAAGGGAGTTGCAGTCTGGGGACTTCGGTGGCCAGATGTAAGCGGTGATGTGGTTGCAGAAATTGTTTCACAGCCATGACTGTGTTCTCCTGCTTATATGGCATGGTGCAGAGACCTGTTGTCAGACATAGGGTGTTCCAGCATCCATCCTCTTGACACAGGGCAGCACTACCTCCTCAAGGCACTTGATCTAGGCCTTGATATTGAGCCTGAGGTCCTAAAGAAAGATGGATGGGGGCATAACATTGACATCACTAGTGATCACTACAAACACCTTCATAATCACCATTAGACTCCTCCAACTCTTTCTGAATCCTCTGCACTGTCCTCAGATTGTGTTGTAGAGTAAATTGTACAGACTATATGAACTAGTCCATAACTTTAAATAGGGGGCTCCAGATCAGAGGTAAGAAAAGAAGTAGCTGTTTGGAGTCAGTCTTTACAATAAGTAATCCAGGCATCATGGCTAGTTGCCGAAGCATTACTTATATTATAAGCACAAAGAAGCATGTTATAACAGATTGATACCCAAACACTTTGAAATGTCCATATTGGAGCTTTTACAGTTTCCAAATTTGTGGTGGAGTGAATTGCATCATGGTGCACTTTTTTTCACATACTGTGCCCAACTGAACCTACTATGCTGTGCAGTCAACAAAATCAAAAACAAACAACACATGTGTGAAATAAAAAAATATTAAATGGAAACTATTTACCCCTTTTTTGTGATGTCAGTGAACACTCGTTGCCACTTTTGTGATGCCAACAAATGTCATTTTCATAATGCTCATTGTAGTAGAGGCTTTGTAATTGCAGATACAACTATAGTAACACAATTGAACAATACTGGTCTCAGACACCTTTGAATAACACTTGCACTAATAGTACTTGCTTGATAATATTCACTCAAAAAATAACCACCGAATAGTAATCTGTGTAGTGATCAGTATAGAGAATAGTATAATGAATAGTATAGTAATAGAGGATAGCATAGAAATGGTGATCATGCTACTTCTGATATATACATTTCTTTTATGGTCATGGGATCTACTTAATTCAATAATGGAATCACCTGTGTTTGCTCTCTAGTGATCTGTGTTCAAATCCAAGTGTCGGCAGCAACACTTTATTCCGATATAACACCATTGCACCCTATATACATACATACATACATACATATATATATATATATATATATATATATATATATATATATATATATATATATATAATTACAGAAGAAACCAAGTTCTAAATCATGTTTTATTTTAATTTTTTTGTCATGTGAGGGAAAATTTTTTTAAAGGAGAATGTATGTTTACAAACTTTTTGCTTCTTTTCTAAAACTTCTAAATCTTTGGGAATAGAATTTTGCCTGCAGACGAGACAAAATGGAAGAAAAATTTTACATATGAGCTAATGCATCTATTTAATTTCCCTGTTCAATCTCTCTTTCTCTTAGTCATTTCTCTGGCTGAATATATGAGATAAAAAAGAAAAGAAAACGTCTGGAAGGCATAAAGAAAGTCCTGTAAGATTACTTTTTGCTTGCTGTGTTTTCCTTCAAGACGTAAAAGTCCTTTCACACATAGCTTCTACTTCTTTCATCTTTCCTATCACAGCCTTAGGGGTCCTAATGTGTCATCTCTTGGGCTTTGGGGGAATCGTAATGGTGACTAGAGGCAAAAGAACACTCCAGAAATATATCCTTATGGCAAGGCATGTGTTTTCTTTGTTACTTGGCTATTTTCTTTGTTTGTACTGAAATGGGATTAACAATTGATAACAAGTATCCACTAGCAATTACTTTCTCGGAAGAAATAAGATAAAGATTTAGAAAAACATGAGTAGCACCCTCCCCACAGTTATGGGACCATTTTGTAGGCATAGACAGATGCATACTCATATTGGCAAGTGTATATACATATATATATATATATATATATATATATATATATATATATATATATATATATATGTGTGTGTGTATTTACATTTATATAAATACATGTGTCTGTATGTACAAAAAAGGCGAGCCAAGCACATAATAAACACATTTTACAAGACATTTTGAACCCTTGAGATAGGACCTAAGAAAATGTATAAATGATTAAATTATCTTTACCACAGAGCATATAAAATATTCAATTATGTCTGCATTTACTCTGTGTATGTGTTTTAGTGCATGAATATATATATATATATATATGTGTGTGTGTGTGTGTGTGTGTGTGTATGAGAGGAAATATAAATTTAAGGTATGCTATATTTATGGGATAAATGCTCAATATCAGAGATAGAGTGTGTGTAAATATAGAAGTGGACATTGAAGTCAACACTCAGAGGTGACAGTCTGTTTCATGCTAAACACAATTGTCAGGCCAATGTTTGTGTCCAGCATGAAACAGACTGTCACCTCCGAGTGTTGACTTCAATGTCCACTTATATATAATGTAATGAATATGAATACACCTGGGTTCCCCCTCACAGTAATATGATTGGCTGGTGTCAGCCATAAATACAAACTGATGTAGAGGTACATGGACTACACCGATTGTCTTTGCCTATTGCCTACCCCTACAATGAGGACCAGTCATTACGGTTACTTGCTAGATTGTTCTACCCGGTTACAGTAGTCAACAACCACTTTGCTACTTCAAACAAATATATCCCTTCCTGGGACATATCAATATATATATATATATATATATATATATATATATATATATATATATATATATATATATACATACATACATAAGAGGTTTGGCCAAACGTGCAGCCTGCTAGCCACATGCAGATTTCTAACCTTTAAATACAGCTTGTGAAAATATGTTGACCAAGCTCCTTCTTTCATCACAGTTAATATAAATGGTAAATAAGAAAGATTTCAAGCTTTATAATTTTTTACTGGGTATGAATTGAGACCCCATTAGATTAAAATGTAAGTTTAATGTAAGGTTTATGTAACAAAACATATGTGTAAATTTTGTTCATGTCTTGTGGCTCTCAAACATCTGAACTTTATTGTATGTGGCTCTTATACAAAGCAAGATTGGCCTCCACTAATATATATATATATATATATATATATACACACACACACACACACACACACATATATATATATATATATATATATATATATATATGGTATATTTAGGCAGAAATAATTTACCCAAACAATTTTTGTTAAATTCAACCTATTTAATTTTTTCATTGCATTTCTCAAGTTTTCTAATAAGATGTCATATACCAGGTATTGTGGACAAACTGTCTAAAGTTTATGTTTTGATCTTCTGCTCTCGACCATCTCAGAGTCATTATCAATATCTGGATGTTCTTATTCTGACATTTTTTGCAATGTTTCATTCAGTTACTATTAACCATATCAACCATTATCAAAATTTGGTGTCAATGTGGTAGAAAAGATTCTGTTGTCTACATTCTGGCATTTCTCTGTTATGCCCAGTTACTATCGACTCCCTCAGTCATTATCAAGAAATCTGTGTTTTCAGTGTGGTAGACAAGATTTTGTTGGCTACTTCCTGCTAATCTGTTGGTATAAATATTATTCTAAGTTATTTCTTTTTGTTGAATTCCCAAAATTTCACTTGAAGGCTGATAAACCTATAACTCAAATACTTTATGAAAAACAAAAACCAAAGTCAAAATCATCAGGAACAAGAGTGAATTTTCTGTATGAATGCAATAAAAAATGCACTTTAAACTGAAGTTAAGGCAAAGTAGATTAAATTCCTTCAGTTTGTATTATTTTTATTTCTAAGCTAATCATCTTCATCACAAGTTCTGTAACTGTTGAGGTACCATATAAACTGCACCCACAGCTGCAGTGATGTATCTAATAAGTTAACCTGACAGAGCCAACCCTTTTTTGGCTGATTTTTTTAAAATTGTTTTCCTTCTCCTAAACTGGCTCTCTCATCAAGATAAGTGAGATCAGTCTTTCTTGCTATGTAACGATATCAGTGTCAGCTGACATCTTTTTAAATAAAAAACATCTGACCTGTCACAAAAAAATGTTCAGACATTTTCATGGTGTTTATCAGCTAAGTGAAATGGACTTCACAAGTACATGGCAAGCAATCTGGACAAAGAAGATCACTGAATGAAGATAAATTATATTTTTAGACAAAGATGACAAAGCAAAGAAAAATGTTATGTATGTCAGTGGTCACTACTCAGTTAAAACACAGAGTATTGTGAATATTGCCACATAGCAATGCGAAAGGAAAGACTCCTGTTAGACTGGTCATCTCCCCTTTATCTATGCTTCATTTCTGCCTCGCTTATCTATAGCAGTAGCTTACAACCAGAAAATAAAACTTGCTTACTGCTAAGAAAAACTCAGGGTTTTCATTTGTCACTGACAGTGTGGCAGAAGGTTTATTTTTAAATCACAAGCATTTAACTGGAAGAAGCTGCGAATGAACCTGGTGTCTAGTCTGAGCTGCAATGCTGCAATTGACTCATGCCTTTTCCAAGGATATTAATTTAAAGAGAACAAAATGGAATAAACCAGAAATTGAACTCAGTATGCCAATTTCACTTTCCATGACAGTAACTGTTATGTTGTCTGCACATTAACTTCATTGACAAGAAAAATAATGTAAGTCCCTTGACCAACCACCAGCATCATAAAAATGTTCCCTCTCCACCTGCCATTTATTTATTTATGCTTCAGAGATCACTTAGCACTCCCCACTACTCTTGTCCCTCAAAGCATTTCTACTTCTCCATTAAAGACATGAATTTCTGGCACAGAGTCTCTGAATATAATTGGCTTTCTGCAGTAAAAGTGTCACATCCTGACACATCAAAGTGACGTATTCATCATGTGAACATTATTATCATTTGGTGCTTTATAACAATGGCATGTCTCTCAGTTGAGATATTTATCAGGTATTTGGATGCCAAATCCTAAGCTCCAGAGTTTTCTCATCAGCTGTCATACCATTTCAAATAATTGTTTGAAGAGTTGAAAGACATTTGATTAGTGCTGCTCGGAAGATAAAAGTTGGCAATAAAGAAAAAAAAAAAAAGCCAGGTGGGTGACATCAACTCCTTTCTTCCTACCTCAGTGTTTTTAAGTGGCCACATTCCAGACTGCTAGCATCAAAGAAATTCAGCTTCGGAATTTTTACTCTTGTCATTCTTAGAAATCTACATGTCCTCTGTAATTAAGTTGATGTCTTCATGATTTATTATAAGAAAAAAAAGTCCATTTCAGCAACAAGATGATCAGTTATAACAAATCTAGAAAAAGAGATAAGGAAATTGAAAACAAGATAGGTGGCACTAGGGGTAATTTTGTCAAAGAAGTTACAAAATCAAAATATTAACCTAAGAACTCAAGTTATGGCACCCCCTCTTATTTTAGAAAAATGAAACTAATGTCAACCCTCGATGATTTGTTGATCTCATGTTTACCACTAAGGTGAAGTGGAATAACAAAATCAAATCAATTTCTGCATTTACTGCAAAAAAGGGTTGGTTCACAGTGTCATGCCAGAAAACTTTTTTCCTCAGAATGCATCTTGTACATTTCTAAATCTACCGTTTTTCCTTGCATTGAATACTGCTGCCATATGTGGTCGGATACTCCTGTCATATATCTAGAAATTCTTGACAAATTTCAAAGTATCTGTAATGTAATCAATCATGACCAAGCATCTTGACTTCTGTCACTTTTATGCCAAAACATGATATGGCTTCCTTTTGTCTTTCCTACAAATATTTCCATGGCAATTGCTTTGATGAGGAATTTTTTTTTTTCTGGAGCCCCAACTACATGAATTTAAGCAAGCTACTTGATTGGCATCTAGGTTTCACCATTTTACTGTTGAACTAGCGAGATGTAACTGCTAATTCTACTCTAAAAATTTTTTTCTTGCACTTCTCACCAGTGGAACTCCATCCAAATTTCTTGCTTCCCTGATAAACATAATCTTCAGAAGTTTAAATGCAACATCATTTGTTATCTTCTTTCTTCTTGAAACCTGTTCCTTTTTTGTACTTCCCTCAATCATTCTTACTAAAGTCTTCTAAATCACTTTCATTTCCTGTAAACCCCTGCATTTTAGTAGCATTATTGCCAAGCTTGGGATAAAAAGATTTTAAAAATCTACTAGATATCAAGAAGTCCTATAGGAATAAAACCTGTATTTCCTTTTTCCATCAAGGAAACCACTATTTTTGTCAAAGTTTACCTTACCAATTAGGCCACTGGAAAACCACCATGATAAGGCAAGCTTCAATTATCTACTTAAGAAATACAGGTTTCATTGGGACTGTTTAAAGTCTATATCTGCTACCTTCATTTTCATACATGAAATGTATTTGTAGGGCACACCCTAAAAATAATGTCTATAGTAAGAAAAAATAATATTGCATTAAAATATCTATTAAATGCTTAAGAATATACATACAGGGTGCGATGGGTAAATTGTCGCCATTTTATATTTTTCTTTTTGTGCATGCACATTGTTTCTTATTGATTTTCTCAGCTGCATAGCATAGCAGGGTTTGTTGGGCATTGTCCATGAGAAAAAGAGCACAATGACACAATGCACTCCATCAGAAATTTTGAAACAGCTTGCTGTACTGCTTGGCATTCACACCGGAAGCTCCAATGCAAACATTTCAGAGTGTTTTGGTGTCAATCTGAGGACAGTGTAGAGGATTTGGAAAGAGTTGGATGATATATCCAGTCAACATCATAGTGTTTGGAGGGATCACTAGTGATGGTGATGTTATTTCTCCATTCATATTCCAACAGGACCTCAGACTCAACACAGAGGCCTACATCAAGTGCCGTGAGGATGTAGTGCTGCCCTGGTGGCTACTCGAAGACGCTTTGTCCGGCAAGAGGACTCTGCACCATGACACACAAGCAGGAGAATCTACTTGTGGATGTGAGACAATTTCTGTGACCACATCACTCCTTACATGTGGCCACCAAACTCCCCAGACCAAACCCCTTGATTATTATGTGTGGAGCACAGTTGAGCGAGAGAGCAACAAAACTCCTTCTAACAGCAAAGATGAACTGAAAGCAAGGATTATGGCAGCATTCACCAACTAAAACAAGGAGACTGACTAGAAAGACATCTGGAGGCTGTGGCTGAAGCCAATGGTGATTTTATTGAATAAATTTACTCTTTCGTATTTCAAGATATTTTTGTATAATTTTGGTAAATATGTCTATTAAAATGAGATGCTCTTGTTATTTTCATTTTTGCGTAATTTAGATGACAAACCCTATACATACATACATACATATATATATATATATATATATATATACACACACACACACACACACACACACACACAGAGTATTAGAACGTCAAGGCCAATTCTTTTGTATTTGTTGTTTACTGAAGACATTTGGGTTGAAGATCAAATGCTAGAAGATGCTTCAAAGCCAAAATATTAAGCTAAAAACTCAACTCAGTTACTTAAATAGCCTTGTCAGATCTATACTATCTTTATATATCTACTATATATACACATATACATATATATATATATATATATATATATATATTGATGCCGTGCATGATATCCAACTCATGCACAAATGACTGTCACATCCATAAATATAAATATATTATGCCACATCACAAATGAAACATCTAATAGAAAATAGTGTTCCTGGTTTCCCTCTCAAAGCCAGTATACTGATAAGGAGACAGGCTATTTTGTATAGATGATAAAGAAATTGAACATGGAATAAGGTAATTTTGTCTATTACCACAAAATACTACAAAATGAAAATGTTAACCTAAGAACTTGAGTCATATTCTTAAATAGCTTCATCAGATCTCAACTCTTATATGGATGTCATGAATACCATCTAACTCATTTAGAAATGTCTAAACTATCAGTAATATATCATTGTTTTTTCAGATCATTAGTTAAAAATATATTCAAGTGAATGAGTTCTCTTGGTCTTAAAGACATTCCTTCATCAGATTTTATAGAATTTTAGAGAGTCACAAAGAACTAAAACTGCATCACTTAAAGACTTCCCTAAACAAAAACAAAAAATGGTAAGGAGAATGGGAAATAATGGTATAATAAAGATGTTGACTTACCACATTACATGAAACAAAAAGGTAGGAAGGAAATACCTATCAATATATTTTTTTTTAAATGTTTTATGAATTTCATCTGACAGTAACAGTAACTGTTCAGTATCTGTCTATATTTCTGAGATGAGGTATTACGTACATTATTTACATTATTCGGACAATTGTCCTCATCTTTGTTGCCATATTTATTACGTTTCGTCCGTTGTATGCTCCAGCCTTCTTCAAGTGGTTGAAATGTCAAACTGAACCCTTTATTTCGCTCAATGGGGTAGACTGTTCTAGTTCCACGTATCATGTTTAATGGATGTCTTCAGCAACCATTTTTACCAGCCAACCAAGCATAGAAATGAATACAATATGGGAACCAGTAATAAGGAGTGCCAGAGAAAAGCAATAACAACAACAAAAAGTTGTAATATGAGCTCTGGTAAAAACATGTAATGATAACAGCAAAAAAAAAAAAAATTGCAATATGAGCACGGGTAAAAATGGTTGCTGAAGACATTAGGTTTATAATACCCAGAAATTCATACACAGATGTCCTCAAGGACACATGGCACAAGTGGATAAAGGCATTGGTTACATCCATTGACAGAACCCAAAGAATGTGAGTTCAATACCTGGTTAAGGCAGTGGTGAACTTGGAGAGGGGAATTAACAGGAGATAACTGATAAATTACATCCATTAAACATGGCACATGGAACTAGAATAGTCTACCCCAGTGAGCAAAATAAAGGGGTTAAGTTCGACATTCCAACCACCTGATGAAGGTTGGAGCATACAACAGCCAAAACGTAATAAATATGGTGACAAAGATGAGTCCGAATAATGTATATAAATGTATGTATTGTTAAGATAGTGAGGGTCACAAAGCACTGCCTGGGTCGCTGATTCAGGGTCCCCACCACCCACAGGTCAGTCAGAGGTTCAGGAGTAGTACTCACCAGTCCTGGTGCTCTTTGTCATGATTTTTCATTGGTTGAGTCTCTGCCAATGAAGAGGGACAGGAAAATCAGCAGAATCAAACAGTGGCTCATGACAGAGCACTAACAAGACTTTCACATGGGAACACCTGGATGAATGCAAATGAGACAATCAAAAACAGAAACAAATTTCAAATTACACTAGGTAACACTGAAACAGTCAAGATGGCAAACAGCCACTTCAGAAAATGTGTCTGCTAAAACTTTAGCAGTTGTCTAGTAATCATTTGCATAGCTAATACAGCTCATCTCATTGTTCTGACTATCTCATGGTGAAACTGGTAGACACTTTCTTTCTTCATAACCAGACATTCCAAGTTTCACACCGGCTGTGTTCTGGGAGAGCATCAATGTACTGTCTTTCTGCACACTAAACATTGTCTCTTTGACTGATGTTCACTGGTGCCATTATCAGTAATAGCTGGATGCTCTGTCTGCATCTTATTTCCACTACAGATTTTGCCAAGTAACTATCGTTATTATTATCACCATTATTGTTTTACATTGTTTATGCATTTTCAACTGGACTGATTTTAACTTTTGTTGAGTAATTCTCTATCACCTTGATTTTTTTTACATGCTTTCTATTGTAACTTTATGATTAAACTATCAGTTTATATCACTGTGGAAACAGCAAGGGATCAGGAATTATAAAATTCAAGTTCTCAGCGAGATTTGAATCAGTAGGCTAAGATGATTCTAAAAGAACACCCTGATCTTGTCATGCCTCCTATATTTTTACACAAAATGGATGTTGACTGTCTGACAATCCAAAGCACACTGTGTAAATATATTTCCTGTGCATCAGCTCAACTAATACATATGTTTTAACCAAAACAAAAGCTAATGATATATTATTACCAGCTGGAGTTACCCCCCACTCAAAATCTAAAACCTTAATTTCAAGCTGAATAAAAACTATATATACCCAAATTCACACTGACCCTACACAGATCAGTGTTTGATGTCACCACTGACACACTGTGAGAGAACCACAACTAATGGAAACAGCAGCAGATAGAAGTTACCAATCTTTGTATATATGTAAATAAATTATACATTTAATCACTCCTACTATTAATTAACCTCCAAAACAGTAACGACAACAAGTTCCTGTCTTCAAGGTTAACTATTTTTGCTTCCACAACAATCTGCAGAATATTATTTGCACATTAGAAAGGTGTTTCTATTTTGACAATCCTTCCTAATACAGGCCTGCTTTTTAGTATGAGCACCAAAATAGTTGTTTAAAATTTGATCATCAGTGAAGCAACAGGTACCAAAATAATTTACTTCGCAAAAAAATGTGCTATCATGGATTTTTGAAAGCAAACTCACAAGTGTTGATAAAAATGCTGAAATTTGTAACATGTGAATTACATCAATAAAATCTTCATGCCACTCAAAAGAATAATTGGAGTAAAATTATATTAAATTCATTTGTGTTTAATGTAAAGAACTAGATAATGTGGTATGTATTTCTACCGATGAGGTATCTGTACAACTAAGTGGTATGTATTTTCTACCGATGAGGTATCTATACAACTTCAAATGTTTCAACCAAAAGATACAGAATGAAAGCAAATATACAATAGGTTGAAATTTAAGAAATATTTATTCCATAAAAAGCAATAAAATTTATGAAAATTTGGCTGTGGAAAAGTACATCTACCATTACCACCAAGGTCTGAGTGTCTATGCTTCTGCAACAAGAAACATATAATTTACATGATCAACTGGTAGAGAACACTTTTTGTTAGTGTTGAGATTAAAGCATTAGAAGTGAAAGCAAAGTGAAGATAAACATATCACATCATGAGTCACATGAACATGTAAATGGGGATTAATATGATTTTGCCTTGTTTTGCTGTGGAATCCTAAAATAATCCCTGCGATTAATTCCTTCAGAATTACCCTAGTATGATATTTAGGTACTCTCTAGGAAACAGATCTGCAGTGCCAAACCTTTTTAAAATTAATTAATCATGCTTTTTTTATTTTTCTTCTAAGTTAACAAAAGAAGAAAATTCACACAAAATTATGGAAAAGAATAAAAAATCAGAATGGGAAATAGTACCCCCCACCAAAAAAAAAAATCACTGTCTATCTTCAACATCTCATCATGTTAGTCAGTGAAGTAACAAGAGGCTTAATAGCTGATAAAAAATTCAGGCTGAATAATGAAAGCCTGAATGCAAATCATGAGATACTAAATATTTGATTAAATAAATCTTCTCTTTCCCAAATATTCCATTACTCTGTTTTTAAATTTGCACCTGCCAGCGCTCTGTTGACAATTAGATTAATTATTGTTTATGGATAAGAATGATGTCGTGCATTTGTGCACCAGGTGCACAAAAACATTGCACTGCATTTTGAAAGCAGTATTTTCACCCTCATTTCTTCTATTATCAAATCTATACCTGTAAACCATTGTCGGTTCTATGACAATTCCTTGGTGACCCCATCTCTTTTCAATTTCATTCCCACTACCAGTTGTCTATTTGTTAAATATTTCTCAATTAATACTTTTTTCTCAAGGCCCTGTCGTTAGATCCTTGTCAGTAATGGAAGCTACACCATTTATCTCCGGTGCATTGTGACAATTTGATTGGTCGAACATTCTTGATGATGCTCAACATATTTGGTTTCTATGGTAACCAATGATATCTATACAACCCCAATGCTAACTGACTTTTATTTCTCTCTCTCTCATATATTATTTTTATGTTTCAAGGGCTTAAGTCAACATTCATAGCATCAGTGCCATTTTCTAAAGCATGCAAAACTTTCTTAATAGAAAGTTTTCAAGGCATTTGTGATTTTACAAGCACATGAAAGATTTAGTATAAGACATCTGAAAAAAAGCAATTTGCAGAATATATATATATATATATATATATATGAGCCATGATAAAAAAAGGAAAAAATAAAATGATTAGTTATTGAAAAAAATCTGATGTTTACTTGGCCATCCGTTAGGTAAATATCAAATAACTGTGCCAGATTTTGAGTATTTATAAAATACTCCAGTCATTTGCTGGGTATTTTTAAGACAGCCTGACCATCAGTTTAGTATTTATAATATATCTTAATTATCAGTTGAATGTTTATAAAATAAACAGGTTATTAGTAAGATATTTATAAAATAGCTTGGCCATTGGGTATTTGTAATATAGCCTGGTTATCAGTCAAGTGTCTATATAAATTCCTTGGTCAATAGCTGGCCATTAATTGAGTATTGTAGCCTCACCATCAACCAAATATTGAAAATATAACCTTTCCATCTATGAGGTATTTATAAAATATGCTAGCTATCAGTTATATATTTACAATATTACCTGTCTATTGGCCAGGTATTTTGAATATTCTTCTTCTTCTATATCCACTATGTTTGCAGGACACTGGCAACCATGGCTCTCCACAATTTCCCATCCTTTGTAGCTCTTAATAAATTTTGTGTTTTATCTCTCTTAAACATTATTCCATTTACTCAAGCTCACTAGGTAACTTATATCCATTGTTTCCCTCTATCCCTATTGGCTTATGTAAGTATCAAATTTTCCAAGTCTTTTTTCCTCATTATATTCCTCAGAAGTTTCAACTATCTCTTATAAGTGTCCTTTTTGTTTCATTTTTTCTAAAACTTTGTCATTGTCCATGGTATTCCCAGCATTCTTCTGTAGAACCATGTTTCTGTTGTTTCAAGTCTCTACTTCATTTATGAGAAGAATGTCCAGCATTCACTGTCATCTTGGAGGAATGATATTACATAACAGTTTAGTACTCTTTTCTTTGTTTCAAACAAATTTTTTCTCTATTTTAATATTTTGCTTAGCTTTTGGAACACATCTTTTGCTATCCCAATATCCCTTTGCATTTCAGTGTCACACTTTCTGTCCTCTGTTAAAGTATTTCCTGGATATTTTGATTATGGTATCTTCAATTTGTAATTTACATGTTGGGCTGTCCCTTTTGCGAACAACAATGCTTTCTACATCTTTATGTTTAGTCCTTTCTTCTCACTTTCCTTCACTACATTTTGTAGGAGTTATTGTACTTCACTTTCTATGTCTGATAGCAGAACTGTCTCATCTGCATATCTTATGTTGTTGAGATTCCGGGTGCCAATAATGAATCCTGGTAAGACTTCTAATTCATGCAGGAGGTTCGCTGCCAGTATAGGTTCTGGATTATTCTAATATCCTTCCCAAATATGTTAAGTTCTTAGTGATGCTTTTGCATAATCTATAAAACACAGGTACATATCCTTCTGCATTTGTACTGCATTTTCTGATATCATTCTATGCAATGAGATTACATTCTTTGTTCCAGTACCTTTAATGAACTCAAACTGTCCTTGTCTTATTTCTTGTCTAATTATGCTATACATTCTATTCATCAGAATTTGGATGATAAGTTTTCTTATATAGCTCCTCAGGCTGATTGTCCAATGGAGTTCACATCCGATTACACTTGGCTTATTAGGCAGTGCTATTAAAATAATTTTGCCTATGTTTTCTGCATTATCATCACTGTTGTATCTCTTGTAATTTATGTCTGTAATTTTGTCAATGAATTTAGAATATAGTAAATAATACCTTCATCTCATTAATCATAGAGAAGAAATTATCTCTTATTGTTTGTTGCTAATTTTATCATGGAGACTTCCCATGGCTGAATGAGTAGGACACAGAAGAGAGAAGATGTGGTTTCCTGAATGGAAAAAGTGAACACAGGTGTGATCCCTTTCGGAAAGCAGATTTTTATTTGGACTTTTCAATCTTGGCTGGTTGACATTAATCTCACTTTTAAAAATTAACAGAAATAAACTCAAAACAAGATAAGTTTTCTGTTCTTGTCCAAGGGAGTCAACTTATTGCCTCCGCTCTACATATTTAAATTAGACTGCCACTACACTGTTCATGAATATCAGTTTGAGCTTCTACCATAAAATGATCATTTGTCGACCATTCTTAGACAACAATGCTAGGAAGTGTGTTCCTCAGTTCTCCATTAAACTAGCCTTATGTCAAAATCGGTTTCATACATTGAAAATGTCAAAGATGAGTTCATCATTGCCACTATTTTGCCTTTCCCATGTTGTTTAATATATCATGAAAAATCAAGAATGAAAATATTGCTCAAGGTCTAAATTGCAACTCAATCAATGAAGCGTGAGAAGGCAATTAATAGAAATTTTCAATCCTAGGTAATTTAAATTGTCTATCATTTGAGTGCTTTCATAAGTCAAAGAGTTTTATTCCTAAAACTATTTTTTATACTAATTCCTTTGCTTTAGTGTGTTAATTAGTAAATCTTTGAAGGATTATCTCATGGATCAACTCATAAGTTTTGCATAACAATGCACATCAAGGTCAGAGGGTTCAATAAATCATTTTAATATTTATCTGATCCACTGACCAGATGAGATTTATTATCTACAACCAATAAAGTGGGGTTTATCCTCAGTTTATTGTCAAAAGATAGAGTTTTTTTCAACAAATATTACAAAGATGAGGACATCAAATATCAGTTCGATCACCAACCATAAAGTAATCAGTCACCTCCCAGCCTGACATCACAATGCGAGTGAGTTTATTCCTCAGTTCTCCATTAATTAATTTTATTCAATGAATATGTCAAAGATGAAATCATTAAATATCAGTTTTATACCCTGCCATGAAATGATCAGTCACCTTCCTGCCTGACATCACAATGCTAGTCAGTTTATTCCACAGTTCTCCATTAATTAATTTTATTCAATCAATAAGTCAAACATGAGGTCATCAAATATCTGTTTGATCCCCTGCCATAAAGTGATCATTCACCTTCCAGACTGACGTCACAATGCTAGTGAGTTTATTTCATCAGTTCTCCATTAATGAATTTTATTCAATGAATATGTCAAGGATGAGTTCATCAAATATCAGTTTGATCCCCAGCCATAAAGTGATCAGTCACCTAGCAGCCTGGCATCACAATGTTAGTGAGTTTATACCTCAGTTCTCCATTAATTAATTTTAGTCAATGAATATGTCAAAGATGAGGTCATCATATATCAGTTTGATCCCTAGCCATAAAATGATCATTCAAATTCCAACCTGACATCACAATGCTAGTGAGTTTATTCTTCAGTTCTCCATTAATTAATTTTACTCAATGAATATGCCAAAGAAGAGGTCATCAAATATCAGTTTGATTCCATGCCATAAAGAGATCATTTACCTTCCAGCCTGACATCACAATGCTAGTGAGTTTATTCCTCAGTTCTTCATTAATTAATTTTATTCAATGAATATGTCAATGATGAGGTCATCAAATATCAGTTTGTTCACCTGCCATAAAGTGATCAGTCATCTTCCACCCTGACAACACAATACTAGTGAGTTTATTCCTCAGTTCTCCAATAATTAATTTTATTCGATGTATATGTCAATGATGAGATCATCAAATATCAGTTTGATCCCCTGCCCTAAAGAGATCAGTAACCTTTGAGCCTGACATAACAATGCTAGTGAGTTTATTCGTCACTTCTGCATTAATTAATTTTATTCAATGAATATGCCAAAGAAGCATTCATCAAATATCAGTTTGACCCTTGCCATAAATTGATCAATCACCTTTCAGCCTGACATCACAATGCTAGTGAATTTATTCCTCAGTTCTTCATTAATTAATTTTATTCAAAGAATATGTCAAAGATCAGGTCATCAAATATAAATTTGATCCCCAGCCATAAAGTAACCAGTCACCTTCCAGCCTGACATCACAATGCTAGTGAGTTTATTCCTCAGTTCTCCATTAGTTAATTTTATTCAATGAATAAGTCAAAGATGAGGTCATCAAATATCAGTTTGATCCCCTGCCATAAAGTGATCATTCACCTTCCAGCCTGACATCACAATGCTAGTGAGTTTATTCCTCAGTTCTTCATTAATTAATTTTATTCGATGAATATGTCAATGATGAGGTCATCAAATATCAGTTTGATCCCTAGCCATAAAGTGATCAGTCACCTTGCAGACTGACATCACAATGCTGGTGATTTTATTCCTCACTTATCCATTAATTAATTTTATTCAATGAATATTTCAAAGATGAGGTCATCAAATATCAGTTTGATCCCTTGCCATAAACTGATCAGTCAACTTCCAGCCTGACATCACAATGCTAGGGATTTTATTCCTCACTTCTCGATTAATTAATTTTATTCAATGAGTATGTCAAGGATGAGGTCATCAAATATCAGTTTGAACCTTGCCATAAAATGATCAGTCACCTTCCAGGCTGACATCACAATGCTAGTCAGTGAAATTCCTCAGTTCTCCATTAATTAATTTTATTCAATGAATATGTCAAAGATGAGGTCATCAAATATCAGTTTGATCCCATGCCATGAAGCGATCAGTCATCTTCCAGCCTGACATCACAATGCTAGTGACTCTATTCCTCAGTTCTTCATTAATTAATTTTATTCAATGAATATGCCAAAGAAGAGGTCATCAAATATCAGTTTGACCCTTGCCAAAAATTGATCAATCACCTTCCAGCCTGACATCACAATGCTAGTGAGTTTATTCCACAGTTCTCCATTAATTAATTTTATTCAATGAATATGTCAAGGATGAGGTCATCAAATATCAGTTTGATCCCTAGCCATAAAGTGATCAGTCACCTAGCAGCCTGACATCTCAATGCTAGTGATTTTATTCCTCACTTCTCCATTAATTAATTTTATTCAATGAGTATGTCAAGGATGAGGTCATCAAATATCAGTTTGAACCTTGCCATAAAATGATGAGTCACCTTCCAGGCTGACATCACAATGCTAGTCAGTGACATTCCTCAGTTCTCCATTAATTAATTTTATTCAATCAATAAGTCAAACATGAGGTCATCAAATATCAGTTTGATCCCCTGCTATAAAGTGATCAGTCATCTTCTAGCCTGACATCACAATGCTAGTGAGTTTATTCCTCAGTTCTTCATTAATTAATTTTATTCAATGAATATGTCAATGATGATGTCATCAAATATCAGTTTGATCCGCTGCCATAAAGTGATCAGTCACCTTCCAACCTGACATCACAATGCTAGTGAGTTTATTCCTCAGTTCTCCATTAATTAATTTTATTCAATGTATATGTCAATGATGAGGTCATCAAATATCAGTTTGATCCCCTGCCATAAAGTGATCATTCACCTTCCAGACTGACACCACAATGCTAGTGAGTTTATTTCATCAGTTCTCCATTACTTAATTTTATTCAATGAATATGTCAAGGATGAGGTCATCAAATATCAGTTTGATCCCTAGCCATAAAGTGATCAGTCACCTTGCAGCCTGACATCACAATGCTAGTGATTTTATTCCTCACTTATCCATTAATTAATTTTATTCAATGAATATTTCAAAGATGAGGTCATCAAATATCAGTTTGATCCCTTGCCATAAACTGATCAGTCAACTTCCAGCCAGACATCACAATGCTAGTGATTTTATTCCTCACTTCTCCATTAATTAATTTTATTCAATGAGTATGTCAAGGATGAGGTCATCAAATATCAGTTTGAACCTTGCCATAAAATGATCAGTCACCTTCCAGGCTGACGTCACAATGCTAGTGAGTTTATTCCTCAGATCTCCATTAATTAATTTTATTCAATGAATATGTCAAACATGAGGTCATCAAATATCAGTTTGATACCCTGCTATAAAGTGATCAGTCATCTTCAAGCCTGACGTCACAATGCTGGTGAGTTTATTCCTCAGTTCTCCATTAATTAATTTTATTCAATGAATATGTCAAAGATGAGGTCATCAAATATCAGTTAGATCCCCTGCCATGAAGTGATCAGTCACATTTCAGCCTGACATAACAATGCTAGTGAGTTTATCTTCACTTCTCCATTAATTAATTTTATTCAATGAATATGCCAAAGAAGAGGTCTTCAAATATCAGTTTGACCCTTGCCAGAAATTGATCAATCACCTTCCAGCCTGACATGACAATGATAGTGAGTTTATTCCTCAGTTCTCCGTTAATTAATTTTATTCAATGAATATGTCCAAGATGAGGTCATCAAATATCAGTTTGATGCCCTGCCATAAAGTGATCAATCACCTTCCAGCCTGACATCACAATGCTAATGAGTTTATTCCTCAGTTCTCCATTAATTAATTTTATTCAATGAATATGTCAAAGAAGAGGTCATCAAATATCAGTTTGATCCCTTGCCATAAAGTGATCGGTTACCTTCCAGCCTGACATCACAATGCTAGTGAGTTTATTCCTCAGTTCTCCATTAATTAATTTTATTCAATGAATATGCCAAAGAAGAGGTCATCAAATATCAGTTTGATCCCTAGCCATAAAGTGATCGATTACCTTCCAGCCTGACATCACAATGCTAGTGAGTTTATTCCTCAGTTCTCCCTTAGTTAATTTTATTCAATGAGTAAGTCAAAGATGAGGTCATCAAATATCAGTTTGATCCCCTGACATAAATGATCAGTCACCTTCGAGACTGACATCACAATGCTAGAGAGTTTATTTCATCAGTTCTCCATTTATATGTCGAAGATGAGGTCTTTATTTTCACTCTTGTTTCTCCCACATGTTGTCTGTAAAACCTCATGTAAAATCAAGAATGAAAATCTTGCTGAAGTTCTAAATTTCAACTCAATCAATGAAGCCTAATCAAGCAATTAATCGAAATTTTCAATCCTAAATAGACTTTTAATGATCCATGGAATTTAAATCCAGGCTGACATTAGCAATTTTATAATACTCAGAAGGTAATTTGGTCTAATCATTCAATTACTTTTTAAATTTTCATATTAGTGCTAATGCTACTTGACAAAATAGCAAACAGAAAACTGGCCCTGAAATTTAAGCAAATTCTTCAGTACTTAAGAAGATTGTGAATAGTGTTGAGTCTAATATTTAGATCCTAAAGCTTAAAAATGTTATAACTTAATATAATAAAACTGTATTCTTTGAGATATATATGTATATATACTTTATTACAGGATATTACATTCAAATATATGTAACCACTACATAAATGCATTCAACTTTTGATGCATATCAATGCATCTCATCAGGCAGTGGTAAATGATGGTTATCAAATTATTTAAATTTATTTATAAACAGTTGGAATTACATTTATTTATAAGCAATGTATTGATATTTATTTATAAATAATTTATTTATAAACAATTGGTTTTATGTTTTTATTTACAGACAAGTGTATTTTTACAGTTCAATATGCAATAAATTGTTTATAAATAAGTTTAAAAATTCTAATAACCATCATTTACTTCTGCCTGATGAAATGCACGGATATGCATCGAAACATGAATGCATTTATGTAGTGGTCTTACATATGGTTGAATTTAATGTCCTATAATAACGAATTATCATTCTACTGTTGTATTGAACCCTATCTTTAAATTAATGTTATGAAAGTTTGAATTTATAATTAATTTGTGTGTGTATATATATGTATGTATATATATTTATGATGAAAATATAGTCTTTTAAGGTAGCTATATTTAGGTGAGAGCTACCCATTCTTCAGTTTCCAGTCTTGATAGAGTCTAAAATCACCTCTTACACCCTCCAACCTCTCTCTAACAAGCGGGATGTGGTGAGCATCTCACTGCTCCATTGCTACTTCCATGGAAAGTGGTCAAACAAACTACATTTTTTAGTTCCAACAGGACCTACCATGCCACTTACATACTAGCAAACCACCCACATTCCACTCAGACAGCTTTTTCCCAGAACAACAAACTCCCAAGTGGATGTTTCCCTGATTACTACAATCTCAACCTGTTCAAGTCTAGTGTTAACCATTATCTTCCCCTCCTATCCTTATAAACTATGCCTTAACATAACCCTCTACCTTGAGTGGCCTCTGGGCCTTTGTACATGATGAACCTTATTGTAAAAAAAAAAGGTGAGTGCTTAATATGAGGAATAGAATGTGTAGTGGACTGAGTGCTTAATACGTATTGTGAAATGAGCATGTGGTCTCCTGAAATAAAGTCAACTACAAACATGGTGGGCTAAAGATGAGTCCTACTAAAAGAAATGTAAAAGAAAACAACCAAGTCCGATATATATATATATATATATATAAAAATTATATGTGTATTAACAAACAAACAAACAAAATGTGTATGTGTAACAATAAATTGTGTAAAGTTTGTGTTCTGAGAAATGCATGTGTATGTATGTTTCATGATGTTTCCCCAAGGAAACACATAGCGCCCCCACACAAAGAGGAAAACACAATCTTCTGCAAGTGCCTCCATTGTCATAGTGTCAGCTGAAAATGAAATGGGATAGAGAGAGAGAACAAAGTATTGTCAAATATTTATAGTAATTGTATAGCTCCCCTGAGTGGTGATAACAGAATTTAGGAGGAGGTAACTCTAACAAGTGTATGTAAATATAAAAGTGGACATTGAAGTCAATACCGAGCAACAATTTGTCTGTTTAATGCTTAAAACCAATCATCAGGCCATATATTACAACACAAATTGGTGTATTTCTATAAGATAATTCTTTTAAGGTAATTAAAGTGTTCAATATTATTAACAGAATTCGATGTATTTCAAAATCTTTGCAAAAAATGCTCAATAGATAGGTATATAATATTCAATAAAGTAATAATTGTTCACATGACTTATCTCATGTCTCTGGACTCCAGCACAATGTACATTTAAAATTTGAAGTCAAGCATTTGTTTTGTGGAATATAAGTATGAATATCTGGTAATAATTCAATAGAATTATCAGACTATCGGACCAAAATAAAAAGAAATGACATATGATGTGATACATAATAAAAAAAGATGTCATTAACCAACACATGAAGAGAAGATATTTGAAAGTATATTTATATATACCTACTTACACATGAAGATGAAACACTTAGAAATTCCAACAAAAAACATTAATATATCCAAATAAACACAACTTTATCGAACAAAAAAAAACAAACTCTTTGATAATGTATTATGAAACCTAAAAACACTTAGATGACATTGGACAGTTTATGTTTAAAATGATCTGAACCAAAGAAAAATTAATTTTAAAAATCTTAAAACTAAATGAAATCAACTCGACTATATGCTCAAAACACATTTAAAAAAAATTAAATTTAAAATTTCAGCATCTTCTCTCCATCATGCACAAGTGTAATCACATCAACGTAAACATCACTTTAGTCCAATGTCCTATAGTCATGTCTTCTATGAAAAATATTTTACATAATTTTGTCATAGATTTTCATAAATGCACATACATATGTATGTATGTTGAATTTGTATTCTAAATCATAAAATCTACTCTGAAATTATTGTACCTGATTAATAAAAAAGAAAATTATGTTTTATAAAATCTAGATTTGTTTACCAAATCAAGATTTATTTTGTCTCATATTAACCTGACAATTGAAAATAAAAATATTTCTGTCTTGTCTATTGAATATAAAAGCAATTCTCATTAAAATAAATTTTAAGACACAAAGTGCTGTCCAAATATTTGATCATAAAATCTCTCAAAACTATTTTATTATTATTAAATCATGGCTGAATTATTGATGAAACTTTTGTGGATGAGAGAGGGAAATGAAACAAACTGTTATTTTTAATTTATTTCGTAAAATGAAGGGAGATATCTTTCAAGCTTATAGCACAGTTTTCAATAAAGTAAAAAGATTTACTCAATTAATAAGAATTTAATTTTTTGACAAGATCAATTTTATGCATTCTGACATTAGCAATTGAAACTAAATTCTTCACATGAGTGTCTGAGAAATATGGAATGTTATTTGTGAATATTCCAAAGTTTTAAAGAGAAAATGAACCAAAATTTACACAATTTCAATCTTTATTCTGGAACCAAACTTATCAAAAATGTCTGTTTGAATTTCTAGGAAGACAAGTTATCATTATTTATGTTATGCACAGTCAGACTAATGTCTACATTTTTGTCTTATTATAAGCAAATACCAAAAGAAAGCCAAAGAGTACAATAGCCAAAATTTAATTCACAAAAACAAGAACTAAGATGATGATATTAGTTCAACCTTAAATATTTGCCAAAAATACATGAAGAAGCAAGATAAATAAATTTAAAAAAAGAAATCAAGGAATGATAGTAGAGGCAAATGTGGTAGTAGATTCATGGTCATGATCATCGTTCTATGAGTTAGTCAGTCCATTAGTCACAATATACAACCGTGTAGTAGCTACTCTACTATATGCTTATGGTCTACGAGCATAAGGTAGGAAGAATTTGCATATATGTATTTTTTTTAATGTTAAAGGTTCATCTGATAAAATACTCAAGAGCTGGAAGAGGATTAATATGTAAAAGGAAATAGGTCGAGGCAAAGATTGTGAATACAAGAAGAATAAATAGCAATTTACCCTTGACTTGAAGGCGTTAAGATTGTAATGTTCAAGGAAGTATCCACATGGGAGTCTATTCCACAAAGGAGCAGTACTTCGGGAAAAAAGCTGAAGTAAGATGTTCTCTGTCTATTTGGAAATAAAGGTGATTTGACTCCATTGAAGTAGCAACATTGTGTCTGTGGGGAAGGAGGATGTGGAGTGGAAAATAAGTGATTCCCTACAGGACTGCACATTTGGAAGAATTTTGAACACTATCAAGACTGGATTTAGAAGCTTCAACCAAGGTGTGGCAGTAATACTCCATTTTTGTTTTAATATGACCCTTGCAGAGATAAAGCATGGCAGAAGGTGTCAGATACTTTTGGGTGGGGCAGTACGAGGAGCCAACCATTTAATCAACATCTTCAGCAATGGATTATACAAAATTTTTAATTAAACAAAAATGAAAATAATACTGACATCTCATGTTAACAGATATATTTACCAAAATTACACAAAAATATCTTGAAATACTAAAGAGTAAATTTATTCACTAAAATCACCATTGGTTTCAGCTACAACCTCCAGATGTCTCTGGAATCTTCTGAAAGTCTGCTAGGCAATCTCCTTGTTTAAGTTGGGGAATGCTGCCATAATCAGTTCATCTTCACTGTTACAAGGAGTTTTGTTGGTCTCTCCCTCAAATGTGCCCCACACATAATAATCAAGGGGCTGCAGTCTGGGGAGTTAGATGACCAGATGTAAGGGGTGATGTGGTCACAAAAATTGTCTGACAGCCATGATTGGGTTCTCCTGCTTGTGTAGTTAGGTGCAGTTTCTAGTGGTCAGACATTGGGTTTTCCGGCAGCCACCCTCTTGACCCAGGGCAGCACTACCTCTAGAAGACACTTGATTTAGGCCTCAGTGTTGAGTCTGAGGGTCTGCAGGAAGATGAACAGAGACATAATGTCACCATCACTAGTGATTGCTCCAAACAATTTCATAATCACCATTAGACTCATCCAACGTTTTGTGAATTCTCTGCAATGTCTTCAGATTGACACCTAAATACTCTGAAATGTTAATATTGTAGCTTGTGGAGCAAATGCCAAGCAGTACAGTATGCCTTTTCCAAATTTCTAGTGAAGTGAATTGTGTTATAGTGGTCTTTTTCTGACCCTACTATACTGTGCAGTCAAGAAAATCAAAAAAGCTCCTGTGTGAAATTAAAAATATAAAATGGCGACAATTTACCCATCGCTCCGTGTATATAAATTCCATTTGAGGACTGGAGTAAACTTGTGTCTGAATAGATATTCAAACCATGGAACATTATTGTGACGTAAGAAAGTTCAAGGTTCAATCAGTGATGATGAAATGATATTGAATGTTATAAGGCTGTTTTCCCCATTGAGCTGTTTGAGTTAGGTCAGCAGAGAGATCAGCTGCTAGGCTCTGAACATCTCAATTTTTGGAAGTGGTTCTGTAAACTGTGGTATCATCGGCATATATATTTACTAATGATCTAAGATTGTTCACAGAAAAGGCAGAAAGAGAGTTGAACCAAAGAGAGAGCCTTAGGGCATGCCTTCATTGAACTCATGGATTTCAGAAGACTGGCCATTTATTTGACATTCATGGACCTGCCTGATAGGAAAGACTAGATAATTGCAAAAACTTTTTGAGAAATACTGGAGAGTTTGTGTCCTAGCCCTCTATGACATATCTTGTCAAAAGCCATTGAGATATCTAAACCTGTCATATCTAAGGCCCTCATGACATAATTACCATTGAGTGGTTTACTGATTCTGTGCATTATGGAAGTTTGCAAAGATATTCCTTAAATAAAAACTTGCAGGAAAAGCAAAGAATTGCACACAAAGAATGTCTCAAAGATTGTTCTATCTTGTGGACATGTTTTTATATGGGTGAAGAGAACAAGAAGTATAAATAACTTTTGTTGAATTGTAATCCCATTAAAAAACAAAGAGTTAAAAGCAAATTAACTTATTTTTATTTTGTCATTTAAGTTATCATAAAAAAAGTTTCAAATCCTTTTCCCTATTTCTATCCTTTCAGGCTTTGTATAGGCAGAGTTTATAATCTGCCATTAGTACCAATCTGAACAAGACTAGTATACTCAAAACATTGATCATGTTAACTTGTAACATTATGCTAATGCAACCATCAATAGCTTCCAAACAGTTCCATCTATGCAGTTCCGTTCACTTAAATAAATACCCTTGCCAAAGGTATGAGTCCATCACCTGCCCCCAGTTACAGGTTAAATAGCAGGACTTGTATCTGGAAAAATCATTATTCTAAAAAAAACAATAGGTAAAGCAAAATTCACTATCAAAAGAAATAACCTTATAATCCCAAATATATATTTGCCTTTAAATAACTCCCAAAGGGTTGACAAGCCATAAAAAAATCAATCAATCAATCAATCCTAATGTTGATAACATCAAGAAGTAACCTCCCTGACAAAGCAACTATGAGGTAATTTCAACCTGGACCTTGTGTTCAGAAAGTAAATATTCTAACGACTTGGGCATGTGTTTAAGCTGCTTGGAACACCTGATACTGTAAGCAAAAGATGTCATATGATTAGTGATATGATTCAGGCATTAATAACCTCACCAGTGTTTTACCATCAGACTAATTGAGTACTATGCATCATGGGTTACTCTCCAGTTATCATGCAAGTACCATCAGGTTTTGAAAGGTTGTTGGGGAAGCCACCTCGTCCACTTCAGCTTGTTTGATAGCCTTCCTTGTATAACAAGCAGACAAACATGATGTATATATAATGCAGTGTGTTTATATATATATATATATATATATATATATATATATATATATATGCATGTTTCATTGAATAATTTGTCTATTTATTTTCAGTTGAAACCTTTCATATTCACAGACAAGCTTTTTAGAGATGTTATTGAAGGATGAGAGAGAATAGCCATGTTGATACATATTATTTATTCCAAGTACTTTCCCCATAGCACAATGTCAGGGTGTTGTTTGTTGCAAGACAAATGAAGACAAAATTGTTGTGTTCATCTGAAAGCTAAATTTTTTGCTTGTGAAGTGAAGAATGCTGATTCAATGTGTGACCACTTGACACAACTTCAGGGGAGGTAACTAAGTATGGATGTGGATAATTTGTATGCAGTAAAGTCTATTAGTGCAAATCTTGACATGTTAAACTATCTATTGTACACATTTTATAACATTTGTGTAGTATTCATAATTTTATTAAGGTTTAGTTTCATTTTTTAATATCGATAGCTTTGAGAATTTTTAGTCTATGTTTATTCTTTTCATGAAAAAATATTGAAGTATTTTCAACAAGAATTATTCTGAATTGCAAATGTAGACAAGTATGTTGTTCTAAATATTTAGAAATGTCAGACATATCATTCAAATGAAAAGTCAACCACTGAGATAACATTGTCATAGTGTGCCCAACATAAATATTATATTTACCGTTGGAGATACAATCTCTCTGAGGACATTTAAATTTATCAACAATGTTGGTTTTCTGCAACACAGTAGGTGGGGAAGAGTCATTACAAATAATTAGATATACTAGATTTAATGTAGTATGTAATTAATTTTATCTTTTTACTTGGATCTGTGGTGGATATATTAGTATTTAATATTTTTTTAGGTTATTTTCATCTTGTTTATAATTAGAATGTATAAAAGATTGATATGTTTGGGGTCAGTTGAAGTATTATATTCTATTTGCTTTGTATTAAAATTTCTAATAGAATGTCTTATTTGTTCATCAACAATATAATTAGGGAAGTAATTATTAATAAGAGTTTGTTTTATATTTTTTTAGTTCACTGTAGAAAATCTGTTTTGTGGATGAATTCATTTTTGTACAGTTTATTAGGTTTTTATAATTGCTATTTTATAGTATTTTGGACATTCACCCTTACAGTTAAGGATGCACAAATTTATGTTGGTAGGTTTTTTTTATATGGGAAGATAGTGAATTTATTGTTCTTAGTGTTTATCAATATATCTAGAAAAGGACGTGTTTCAGGAAACCAACATTGTCTATAAATATCTTGAAAACAATAAACATAAACTAAAATTTTTTTAGATATCTGTATTAAAATATTGAAACCAAACTTTAATAAAATTAATTATGAATAGTGTGTAAATGTTTTAACATGTGTACAATAGATGGTTTAAAATGTCAAGGTTTGCACTAATAATTCTTTTTACTACTTATTTTGTAAAAACTCTCTACAACCATACTTAGTTACCTTCCCTGAAGTAATGTCAAGTGATCACATACTTACTCCACAAGTAACAAATTTAACTTTCAGATGAACACTGTCTTCAAAAATAATGAATACTACAATATTTGTCTTGCGATAAACAACACCCTGATGATGACACTGTGCTATGTCAAAACTACTTGGAATAAATAATATCTATCATTACGGCAATTTTCTCTCATCCTTCAATAATGATACCAAAAAATTTGTCTGTGAATATGAAAGGATCCAATTGAAAATAAGTAGACAAAATTTGTCTAAATTATTCAATGAAACATGCCTCATATATATATATATATATATATATATATATATATATATATATATATATATATATATTGTGTAATTCTTTTCATAGATCACTTAGAAAGTACACACTGCTCTTCAGTGTAAAAATATACCCATTGTTATAGACAAGCGTATAGTTGCAAGAAAGAAATACGACAACAGCAGAAATAGATTTACGTGATTTATTTCAATAGGAATGTGTGGGTTTGGGACAGCTACCTTGTGGTATAGTTCATAAGCCGGCTGCCGATCTGGATTGATCTCTCATAGTAGTTCTCACTGGTTGGCGTGGCGCTCCTCCTGCTGACTGCCCAGACTGACCGTGACAGATCTCTTCCCTGGCCTCCTGTTGACTGCTCTTGTACTTTCCCGTGTGACCTGTTTTATTGCGTTTTTTATGGCTTAACAGGCTCGAAAAACGACGCGAGTATAATTAGGAGGGAAGCATTTTTATTGGTCAAGAAATAAGAACACTTTAAAATATTTTTTTATTTTTCGACCAGAACTCGTGCGTCAGGCCTATGCGTAAACGACGATAATGGTCATTTTGTGACGGGGCTTTGCCCCGGTCACATCCAGCTCTCACTCTTGAGTATGTTAGTTTATTTGCCTGCAAATCAGCCGAGATATGTCTTATTTTATTTTATAACACAATCATTTGTATAGTTATACTATAATTCATCATAGATATAAAAAAATGGTGAAATGACTTCTTGTAAAAATAATCAATAATTATATATTGTTGTTTTTTTTTTTTTAAGAAAAAGGAAAAATCTCACTCCAAATCAATAAATATCAGATTAATCCTTAAATGGGAGACATTATCAATGAGTCTTATTGGAGATCACTGGATATCATCAATTAAGGTATCATGATTCAAGTCTGAATGATTAAGTGGTAACTCTGAAATTCACGAGGTTACTGTTTATTAGGATTCATGGGGTTGTGTAATTTCCTGGAGTATATGTCTGCAAATCAAGTTGAATGAACAAACCAAAGACAGTGCTATATCTGTATGCAAATGTCTCAAAGAGAAAAGAGGCAAAAAATGAAGACATTTTGGTTCAAAGAATGCACAATTCTATTGAAGGAATGTCATCATTTGTTTTATTTCACTTTATTCCAAAATTTATTTGAACTCATTTAGGCTATAAAAAATTAATTAAATAATAAATTTAAAATAAATTTTGTTTTATAGTTTTTGTATATAAGCAAAGCAAAAATAAGCATAAAACTCCTCTTTAAAAAAAAAAATGAATCTTTTTTTTTTTTACCCATTTGGTGTGTAATATTTTCCTGCCATTTAAGGCTAAAATAAACAAAGAAGCTTAGAGAAGTTTTAGATAAGCTTTCCAATTTCTTCTATAATGGTCAGCACTCATCATCAAATGAATCCTTTTTTCTTCATTTTTCATCAGTTTCAATTCGAAGACAAAAATAAAAAAAAAAAACATTCAAATATCAGAAAATAGTTTCAAGCTCATTTTGAAACTATGTTTCATAGCTGAGATCATTATGGTGCAACTTCAGGTTTCAAAACAGACCAATATGTTGAAAACAACCGTTTCCATACGGTGAACATTCAGCATTCATTGATCTAACAGGGAGCACTACTTTTGGTTAAAATTTATAAAACATTAGTTTTACAGAAAATTGTAGGATTCAAGTCTACTAAATGTTATAGCTCTTTCTAGTATTGATTGAAGTTTCCTTTCAAACTTTTTCTATTTTTACAGTGTGGAAACTTGTTTATATTATTATTTTCTCTTGTCATTACAGAAATTAAAAATCATGGGAAATTTGTTGTTTATAAACAGTAGTTTGATTTTGCTAACCAGATGTTCCCTCTGTATAGAATATCAGGCTATATAACGATTCTGTGTAGGATACAGGTTCAATTCATGGCGGAGATTCTGTGAGATTTCTTGGACATTCAGGCTTTGTAAATGTAGTTAATGCTGTTTATTATAAACAGAACATTTACTTAAATGATTGCATCTATAAAAATAACATAAAATAGAATATATATATATATATATATATATATATATATATATAAAGAGATCAAATTTTACAGGAAACCTATCTGATGATACAATCACAAACTTTTTTTTGAATAGGAATTTTCTATCTCTTAGCTGCATTTTGGCCATTAGCTACTATATGAATCTAATCCACCCCTTGCCAATCTTTTCTTAGCTGGTTTGAAATCTGAGTTTTCTTCCTCCTAGACTGGTTGCCTGATACTATTAGATTAACAATCTACAATTATATCTTCTCTTTATTTTTTGTTTTTAAAAGCATTTCACCCCAAGCAAGGTGGGACTGCCATTAGCATGCAAGGTATTACAGAGAGTGGGAGCAAGAGTACAGAGGCGTGATAAAGGAAAGGATGAAGAGAAGGACAGGGAATAGATCAAGGCATCTGGAGATGTCAATTGCATTTGAATATTTGGAGATTATAGTTATCAGGGATGCAAGTAAGAGGAAGGAAGTTCCACACATGGGAAGTGCGAGACATGAAGCTATTGGGGTAGAAGAGATAGCTATATTTAACCGTTTTGACAGTGAAAGGATGCTACTGAGATGCCAACCTAGTAGCACATTTAAATTCATGCATTTTGGGAACTAGCGAAAGTAGCTCATCAGAGCAGTTACCATGAAAGTATTTGTAGAAATGACAGAGGGAAGGAATGGCACTATGGACAGTTAAAGAAACTGAAAAAAACATTGAGGATAAAAAACACAGAGATTCTACTTTCATGCATTTTTGTTGTGCAGTAATGCTGTATTTTTATCTATTTTCATTTCACATCCAATCTTGTCTGTCACTTTGTCAAAGATAATTCCAGAACCAATAATTGGTATACAGGGTATAATAGATAAATTGTTATCTAAATTACACAAAAATGAAAATAACACTGTCATCTCTATTTAACAGATACATTTACCAAATTTATACAAAAGTATCTTGAAATACTAACGAGTAAATTTATTCAATAAAATCGCCATTTTCATTAACCACGGCCTTCAGACAAACTCAGAAATCTCCTGCAACTTTTCTGGATGGTCTCCCTGTTTAAGTTAGTAAATGCTGTCATAATCCTTGCCTTCAGTTTGTGTTTATCTTTAGGATTGTTGTTGGTCTCTTGCTCAACTGCACCCCACACATAGTAATCAAGGAAGTTGTAATCTGGGGAGTTAGTTAGCCAAATCTAAGGTGTGATGTGGTCACATAAATTGTGTGACATCCAAGAATGGGTTCTCCTGCTTGTGTTGTATGGTGCAGAGTTTTGTTGCAAGACATAGGTTCTTCCAGCAGTCACCATGGCAGCAAACCTACATAAAGTTTCTTAACTTTATGTAGGCCTCCGTGTTGTGCCTGAGGCCCTGTAGAAAGATGAATGGAGGCATAACGTCGCCATCACTAGTGATCACTCCAAACACCATGATGTTGACTGGATATATTATTCAACTCTTTCCGAATCCTCTGCACTGTTCTCAGATTGACACCTACACACTCTAAAATTTTCATATTGGAGCTTTCGGTGCAAATGGCAAACAGTACAGCATGCTTGTCCCAAATTTCTGGCAAAGTGAATTGTCTCAAGGTGTTCTTTTTCTCAAAGATGGTGCCTGACTGACTGTGCAGTTGACAAAATCAAAAACAAAAAACTCACATGTGCAAAATTAAAAATATAAAATGGTGACAATTTACCCATCACACCCTGTATGCCAAATAATTTTGTCTCTTTTTTCCCCAAAATGAATCACTCAAAAATATCTTCAAACTCTTACAAGCCAAATTCAGTTAACTAGTAGGCTAATGTTTATGTTGGCATTGTTCCCACAACTTGACTAATTCCATAATACTGTAATATTAAGTGTAAATAAGGGGTGTTCTATTCCACCAAATAATTTAGGGTTTTACAGTTATTGATCAAAGAACTCTGACTTCCAAGTTATTTGCCATGTCTTAGAGAAATATCCATTTCTGTTCTACTGCTGGTTTTGAATGCATGAGTTCTGAAAGATAGTTTTCAATATTATTTATGGTCTTATTAACCCAAGAAATATCAAACAACCAAATGATTCTGAGATATCTTCTTTTTTTTTTAAACAAATAACAAATGCCAGAAGAAAGAACAAATTCTTGCCAATGAAACAACCATATAACATTTATCACCATCTCCGTTTTTTTCCTTATATTTTCATTCGATTTTTGGGATTTAATGCTTGCAACTCTTGAGATTGCGCATTTCATGCAGTTTTTATTTCTTTGACAACACATAAAGTGGATATCTTCATTTGGAAATGTTTCATGAATTGTTAAAAGAGAACAAAACTTAATGTAATTTCTTTGTTAAATGTACTTTTTGATGAGAAACTAAGAATTTTGTTGCCCATAAAATGACTTAGGCTTTTTTGATTAAAAAATTTTCCATCTTTGTCTTTCACTCTCTCTCTTTGCATATATATATATATATATATATATATATATATGTATGTATTACTGCACAACAAAATATACATATATATATATATATATCCGAATATAATGAGAATTAAAATAATATATAAATTCTAATGCTCACAGCATTAATTCAAAAGTAGTAGTAGAGCAATAATTATTTATTATAATTTTTTCATATAGACAATTTACTCATAACAAAGATGCAACTTCGTTTCAGTGCATTTAGTTGCACTTTGACTAGTGAGAACCAAGTTCTCACCAGTTGAAGTGGAAATAAATGCAACAAAATGAAGTTGCATCTTTGTCATGAGTAAATTGTCTGTATGAAAAAATTATAATATATATATATATGTTTTGAACAATAAAAAATATTGAGAAATTAAAAAATTAAAATTTTCAGACACACTGGGTTGTATATTAATATATATATATATATATATATATATATATATAATCAAATGAATAAATATAAATAAATGTACATGACAGTCTTCACATACAGATATATACATATATGCTTTGGTGTAAAAAACAGTGCTCAGTACTACATAACAGAACTATTAAGTATACATTTGTAAAAATACATGGTACCCTACACAGACTGATATACTAGACAAACTTTGGGTCTGAAGTGATGATTATAACAATATTCACAAAGCAAATTATAACTGAAATGAATCTTTATGGTTTTTTCTTGATTTTTTATTATCATTATTATGCTCTGTAATTTACATTGAGCTCTCTTTGGATTAATATCCTTCTTGGAATTATATACTGGCTTAGGGACATATCACATTGAAAAACCTGTTGCCATAAAACTTGCACTCAAATATCTTTGGGTAATGGGTGAATCCACCTCTTCTCCCTACAGCTATGTGTTAATTAGTAAAACTTGTATCACTAAATCATTATTACTTCAACATTTTCTGGCTTTAAATAATGTGCAAAGGGTTGAATGAATGAATCAATCAATCAATCAGTAATTGAAGGTCACAGTTTTTTTTTATACATTTTCACACTGTCTGCCATTGATGTTTGTAGCTGCTATGTGACACCAAACTTACATTATACATGTAAGACAATACATATTTGTCACTGGTTAATTGGATGTTCCTCAATGAGTCTTTGCGGAAAAGGGTTGAAAGTTTTGTGGGCCACTAGGAACCACTTATCGTCACTGTCAAATGGAGAAAAATGGCATGGTTTGGACGTGACAGTCTGTGCAAGACCATCATGCAAGGCACCAGTAAAGGTGGGCATAGGAGAGGACGCCAATGTAAAAACTGATTTGATTACGTCAAACAATGGACAAGTATGACTATACCAAAATTTCTGATGGCTGCCATTGATAGACTGTTGTGGAGGAGATTTCATGTGGCTTCTGCATTTGGATCCCCCCTTATGATTACAAAAGTCAAGGGGTGATGATGATTATGATGAATTGGATATGTCTTGACTCCTTGATTGCATGACATTGCTTCAGTTCACTCAGATATTTTATCCCAGATTTCACAGGCTGATTGATTCCAACATTATAAGACTTCCTCCAGTTTCTATAGTTTTGGATGATAATAAATTCCAAGTTTGTTGGATACACTCCACTGGGTCTTAGATTATTTATCAGATTATCTTTTTTTTATCTCAGGTGCCTTCCAGCATTACACTGACCAACAAGAAGCTGACAGTATATAATAAATTTTTGGAGGGTTACAGTCAACAATTCTTATTATATGACCTGAACATCAACATGGCTTTTATGCTTTAAATCCAACATTTAGGAAATATTCCCTCATTAGATTTTTTTAGTCTTTATATGTGTTTGAAAAGTTTAGACATTTTAACTATCTTTTTTTCTAAAGTATGGATAATAATCTGCAAAATTTGCCTGCTGGAAATGCATAAAATATCCCAAATCAAGTTCATTTCCAAGCTTTCGACTCGCATAAGTCATCATCAGGGTTGTTTAAAATAAAGTAAACTGAATAAAATCAGAATAAGTCTTTTAAGTGATACAATTTAAAGGGTCATTCATTGTTTTTAAATTGGAACAGATAAATCCAAATGCAGAAGTCTTCTTGGTCACATGCTATGGTAAAATGTGTATCAGTCAATGTGTAAATGTGGATTTATTTTAAATGTCTTGGAGAATATGATTGGTTGGAGACAAGAATCATTTTTATTGATGTATGGTTGTTATGGCTTCAATAATCTTGAGTTTTTATTTGCTCTCTCTCTCTCTCTCCATTACAATATCCTGTATGAGTGAACTCTGTGCAACTTGTCAGAGGATGCTACAATTAAAGCATTCATATTTTTGGTGGGAAATTGGAGTTTTCTATTTCTTAGCTGTATTTTAACCATTGGCTCCTATAAAAAGTTGATTTGCTCTTTACCAGCTATCTCCAGGCTAGTTTAAATTCAAAGTTTTCCTTCACTCAGATTGGTTGCCAACCAAGTCTATAGGGCTCAGTCTGTCCTGCTATTTAACCATAGCTGAGGGTAGGTGACATGGATTCATACTTTCCTCAAGTATAATTCTATATATGGGAATATAACAAAGGAAAGGGATACATTTGTTCGAAGTAGCAAAGTGGTTGTTGACTACAGTAACCAGGTAGGACAATCTAGCAGGTAACCATAATGGACTGGTCCTCGTCGTAGGGGTAGGCAATAGGCGTAGGCAATAGGCAAAGACAATAGGCGTAGTCCATGTATCTCCACATCAGTCAGTATTTATGGCTGACACCAGCCAATCATATTACTGTGAGGGGGGACCCAGGTCTATGCATATTCATTACATCACTTTTAAACAAGAGTGAAGATCTTTAAAGATGCGGATGTTAGCCCAAATAATTCAGTTGACCATAATGACTCAGGAGAGATTAAGAGAAAACTGGAGGAAACAGAAAGGTGGTTATAGAGAAAAATGCTGAGAATACCATGGAAGCAGCATGTAAGTAACATGAACATCTTAAGGAATATGAAAACAAAAATTTCTGGGGAATATTCTGAGGAAGAAGGGCTTGGAGAATTTGAAACTCACAAGACATATGAAAGACAAAAGGGACATTGGTTTGTGGGAATAAATGGCAGAACAGAGAGTTGGGAGGATGGCAAAAAGTCATGTTACTAAGAACTGCAAAGTATAAATCTGTGGAGAACCATGATAATGCAAGTGCTAAAAGGACACAGCAGATAGAAGGAGACAATCATGACAGAACATCTCAGATTTCAAATAACATCACTCAGTTATGTTTTCATAGTTCTGTTTCAGTTCAGAAATAATTTTCTTCTGAAGTTCGATGTTATGTAATTTATTAGGGATTGCATTAGCTTTCTCTGTATTGATCTGTAAGATTTTTCTTGGAGAAACAAATATGTGAATGAAGAGAAAAATTACAGGTGAATTAGTCAAATCATTGAAACTGAAAAGACACTTATCTGGTCAAGAAAATCAGTTGGTGATTTTGCTATGAGACACCATCCATTCTCAAGTTGCAAAGGCAGTATACTATCATCGTATTGCTTTCGTCATTGTGTCTTCATTGTATCTTTCATTTTCTTTTCTTGCGTCTTCTTTCTTTCACATGTCTTAACTGTGTCTTCTGAGTATTTTCTTTTTTCTGTCTTCTTTCTTTATTATAGCTTTCACTGTGTCTTCATTTTGGTATCTTATTCCTGATCTTTTCATTGTATATTTCATTGCCTTTTTTCTCCTTTCTTCTTTCTTTAATGTGTCTTAATTGTGTAATCCTTGTATTTTTTTTTCTGTCTTCCTTTCTTCAATGTGTCTTTTTTCTTTGTTCTTCATTCATCCTATGTTTCATTTCTTTTCTCATGTCTTCTTTCTTTAATGTGCCTTCTTTTTTACTTCCTTGTTTTTTCTTTTTAGTCTTCATTGTATCTTTATTTTGGCTTCGTTTTTCTGTTCTTTCTTCATTGTGTCTATATTGTATCTTTCATTGTATTTTCTTTATTCTATCTTCTTTCTTCATTGTTGTCTTTATTTTGGCTTTTTTCTCCTGTTCTTAAAAACAAATTTAGGTAGACAGATATACTAAGCTACATAGATATAGAGATTTTCCAAGCCTAGCTTAGATGTGGCACAAGGTCAAAAGTATGGGACACCCAGTGAGGATTGAACTCACTACTCGGTCGTAATTGCTCATAGCAAGACAAGCTTGCTAACCATTACACTACCTTGAGGTGCCCAAGCTATACATACATATAAACAGTTTAAACAATAGATATGAATAAATATGGATGGATTTGAAGAGATTTCATTTGATACATATGAACACACTGAGATAATAAACGAGCTAGGATAGATATGATATAAAATCCATGAGCCAACACTAAGTTCAATTGCAAATCTGTCATAAACAGTCCAACAGGCAACATAGTAATGAAAATGGGGTCAGAAATCCAACCTTTCCCTTGCAGCAGTGGAAACCTATTTTTGCTCACCAAGCTCAAAAATCGTTCTCTCCTCAGTAAGCAAAAAAGCAACAGTCTTTATTCACCAACTGATTTTTCTGATAAAATTATGCATAATGCACAAGCTGCTGGGTCCACCTGTGTTGGAATTTTACCCACACATGATTGTCCAGGCTGTATGACGTTCACTCTTTTACTTGTTCAGTCCAGTGCTTCATGTCAATACCTCTTAGCCAGATTTTGTACCAGTAAATTATGTTGAGGGTGACACATCATCTTTGTGGGTAATGTTGAGCCAATGTACTGCTTCCATTACAGAAAACTACTTCCTGACAGCAACGGCATCACTCGATTATGCTATTTCCTGATGAGATGTACATGAATTGGAATCTGAGGTGGACTTCCCATGAATCAAAAAAGTCTTTAAAGAGTCCACTGTGAAATGCAGTGTCATTGTCAATGAGGAGCTTCAATGAAGGCCCACATTCAAATAACACCCTCAAGTTAGATAGTGGTTTCCATTGTGGTGGGTGATGTCCATTCCAACATGGTGTCACACTTTGCTCACATTCAGTTGTCTTTTTGGGCATTTCACAGGTGGTGGGTCAATGGAATGATACTCCTTGCATTCTCTGACCACCACTCTGATGGCAGCTTTGGATATGAAGGGATCAATCTTCCTCACAAAATACAGGGTTTGTTTTATACCAGGATGTCTGCTTTGACAATGCACAGATTTTAGTAGATCTAAGCTACAGTTATTCACTGATGTTGCACAGATATGTCCCAATGGCTCTACCTTTTTCTTAAAAGTGTCAAGTCATCTTTGGGGCACCCTTGTTAAACTTTCTGCCTTATTCCGGTTCAATTTGACCAGTTGTATATCCACTGATAAGTTGTATTCACTAACCAACAATCATAGAGTGTTTATCTGCTTTTCAATGATCAGTTTATTCACAGCCTTTGTATGTATTCTGGCCTTCCGCATAAGAGTGTCTGCTATTCACTTATGCACACATGCAGAAATATGTGAACAAATGCAACACTGTTGTATTCCATTGAAGGACCATGGGTACCTCTGTAATGATGGCATATCCTTCTTCGGATGCAACGAACATGCGTCTTCCATGACAGTTTCATTGCGCTCAAGAGACACTCCTGTAGCAAGGAAGTTTGCGTTGACCCAAACTTCATATTCGTTTCTGTCAACACACCATTTACTGTGCACAGGGTTGTCTTGATGTACACTGATAATGACGTCCGTTATCATGTTTCTAAGGGGAGCATCAGTTGTTTTGTCATCCGAGCCAGAGGTGAAAAACAGTCAACCTGTGTCTGATTATGGCAGTCGCAATGTGGATCCAACTGCCAACAGGAAAATGTCCTACCAGTTTCCCACATAATGAGAACATGCTGTATTGTGTAATGTGTCCAGGAATCTCTGGGAGCTTGATTCCACATTTCCAGTAAAGCATATTATGCTCCCCCAGGTCTCCAGTCATTCTGAGTTTTTACACTTGAGCCCAAAGTCCGAAGATGCTGTCTCCCCTGTCCAGTGGATACTATGGTTTCATTGGTGTAGATGTTATCAATGTAAGCTGATGTGGCTTGGCAAATTGTCTCCTCCTTACATAGCACAGCATCCATGATGTCTTTCATGATGGCTGGTGCCACACTGAGCCTGAATCCCATTTGCATTAGCCAGTATCTCCGCCCCTTAAAGATCACCATCTGAAATGGCCATAGTGACCAGTGCACATGTACCTGCAAGTAGGCCTTTTGAAGATCAATCACAAAGACAATGGATCCCTACCTTCATATTCTTTCAATTTTTGTGCCCAAACATCAGAATGATCCATGTATGCATTACATATTCATTCAGCTCCTGATAATCTAGTACGGGGTGCATCTTTCCTTTTCTCCTTTGTACCACAGCCATTAGCAGGATGAGGCCTCTTGGAGAACCAATCTTTCCTTGTGATATGGGGTTAGCCACCTATTATCCAGCCACACCTACAGATCACACTGTTATTCTTTCCTGACATTTTTGGACACTGAGTACTCTGACACCCGGTTCTGGAGATTCTCTGGTAGCTTATTTTCTGACCATTTCTACAGTGCTATCCATGCCTTCGTGGTTTGGTCAAACTCTGCACTAAAGTCAAATCCATTGATCCTCAAGGCAGCACAGATGGGCAGACTAGAAAAATGAAATTCACCCAACTCTGTGATGCATACTCCACCAGCTCCTTAATAATATCCATCCCAAGGAGCTGGTCAAACCCCAATAACATGCTGTCCACGACCGAGACATTAACAGTGACAGGGGTTACCGTTGGTGACACTGAGTCTAATCACAGGGAGCACTTCTTTCATGCTCAGCACTAATGTTGCATCCCCCATTCCATTTCCCAGACACTTAGAGTCAATGTGGCCTCATTTTTGACATTTAAAACAGATTGGAATGTGCCTTTCACACCAACCTGCTGTGCATCTCTTCACGTTGATAGTGGCAGTCTTTGGCAAAATGATTTGGCCCAGAGCACCAATAACAGGTAACATCACCATAGTGATGGATGACTGGAATTGGACCACATTTGACTTCAATTGGTTGAATGGCTGTGGCAACCGGCTTCTTGGCCTCTTTTTTGTTGATCATGATAGCACAGGCTCTGCTAAATAACTGGTTAAGCCTCATGTCTTCCATTCTGGATGATGCTCAGTGTATCTGCTTAACAGGGCTAGGCAATCCAAACACAAAGGCACAGATCATCCATTCAGGTAGTAGTGCGATCGGTAAGCTTCTTTAGTTCCACCAAAAATATGTCTACTGTCTCACCAGGGCACAACCGCTGGGTCTTGAATTGGTCATAGGCCATGAACCAGTTGGTTCCAAATGCAGTTAGTAAAGCATGCTTTATTTTCTTAATGTCAGTTTTTCTTTGTTCAGCTGCTTATACATGGCAAGGGCCCCGCCTTTCAAATGCAGTGAAAAAACTCTATTTGATCTTTGTGATCTCACATAATTCGCGGATCAATTACACATTCTTGATTCACTCAACCACAGGCTGTCCAGTCACCAGTGACTTTGGGGATGAATTTTATGTCAAACGGTCTTTCTGCTATCATGATAGAGACAAATTAAGTGCTGATATATATTGTTTAGATATCAGCCAATGGGGTCAGTAAAAAAAACAAAAAAAATATTTGTGTACCAACACTAAAAGTCCAATCGCAAATTTTTTATAAACAATCCAGCAGTCAACGTAGTAACGAAAATGGGGACAGAAATTAAACCATCCCCCCTTGCAACAGCGAAAATGCAATTTTGCCCAGCAAGCTCAAAAATCAAACTCTTCTTGGTAACCAAAAGCAATGGCCTTTATTCACCAAGTGATTTTTCAGATTGGTCATGCCATTCAGGGAGGAAATAACATTAGCATAGTTTTTCTGATACTTAAAGTAGCAGCTTTTTTTGCTAAAATGTTCTTTAATTTTCAATCAGCAGACCACGCACAAAAAACAAACTCTTTTTGTAGGTAGGTGATTTTCTTTTTGTTACAGATATGAACAAATTTAGATAGATACACATGAATACACTGAGATAATAAACAAGCAGGAATAGATAGATAGATATGAACAAATTTAGATTGATACATATGAACACACTGAGATAATAAATAAGCAGGAATAGATAGATAGATAGATATGAACAATTTTAGATTGATACATATGAACACATTGAGATAATAAAGTTATAGAACAACTGATAGATTGATACATACATATGATAATGAAGAGAGTGAAAGAGACAGAGAGAGAAATATGCCAAAGAAAACTACATACAAAGAAGGTAAGAAGTAACTGGAAGATGGAGAAAAAAAGAACAATAATAAATAAAAAGCAAATTGACGAAAGTAGCCATGATCGAGTCAGGAGTTTGGCAATGCAAAGTGGAGTGTTGGGGAACCACTTGGGTGTTCAGTGGCTGAAGTGAAATCTGAAACAAGCAGGCCAAGTGTAATGAATGGTCAGCATTACGTTATCCATCACTGCATCTATCAGTGAGCAGAATTGATCAAGGGAAGGTAAAGAAAAGAATCTGTCCACTCGGTATTCAGTGATTAGAAGTCAAGTCATGCAACATCATAAACATTCTCTGTAAACAGCTGATATAGAATTTACTGGTTGGCATCACTGGTGAGCAAATGGCTGTTGGGTGAGGATGAGCTTGAAGGAAAGGAGGCTAGAAAAACTGGATTGTGGGGTCGGGTGGACAAACATGTAGAGTGCTCAAGCTGCTGTTGTGATGATAGTTTGGTTAATCTTAAACTTAGAAGAAATGCTTTTGATATTATTTTACAAGCTGAAATGGACATTGGTAGAATAATTCAGAGTCTATTTTTTTTCTGGTTTTCTTTTTACACAGTTTTCTTTAGGTCAGGTCAGGCTTAGACCTGCTACTGGTAATATGTAACCCAGTATAACCTGCCACATGGACAGGTAGTTGGTATCTAAGCCAGCTCCCCTATTAGCTTTTATTCTGTCAAGGAGGGTTGCATGCCTCTCCACAGTTTTGTGTTTTTGCCATCTCTCCTAAACCCCATTCTGTCATTCAGTAGGTTATGTACCATTTTTCTCTGTCTCTCTTGTCTGCATGTCCTGTGTGTGTCAAATTTTCCAAGCCTTCTTCCTTCATAATGTGCCTTAGAAATTTCAGCTATCTTTTTCTAATGTATATGTGTCCTTTTTGTTTTCATTTTCTTTCAAAGGAAGTAAGAAGATTGTCCAGCATTCACTGCCAATTAGAAGAACTGATATTATGTAACAGTTCAGTACTCTTTACAGTATTCGGACTATTGTCCTCATCTTTGTCGCCATATTTATTACAATGTTTCAGCTGTTGTATGCTTCGGCCTTCTTCAGGTGGTTGGAATGTCGAACTGAACCCTTTATTTCACTCAATGGGGTAGACTGTTCCAGTTCCACGTACCATGTTTAATGGATGTCAGTTAAAAGTTAACTCCTGTTAATTCCCCTCTCCAAGTTCTCCACTAGCGTAGATAGTGTACATAATACCTCATCTCAGAAATATAGACAGATTCAGTACTCTTATTACAAAAACTGATTATTGATGTCAGGCATGATGATGTCCAACCTACTGAGAAATATCTAAACTATCAACTGTATACAACTGCTTTCTCAGCTCAAATTGATTTTGAGCAAATGAAGACTGTAGGTTGTCGAGGTGTATCCTTCCTCAAACAGCATGGACTTGCATTATAGAATCACAAAGACCTATACCAAACAACAGAAAACAGATAAGTTGAAGACTTTCAACAGCAACAGCAACTAAAATTGATAGCACATATAACTCAAAGAGTAAATAATGTTGTAATTAAGATGTTGGCATTCTACACAACTTGAAAAAAACAAAAGGTTAGGAAGAAAGACCTGTTATTACTGGATCTTCCTGGGTATAACACTAAACTACATCTGGCAACAATTGGGAGATTGGAGCTTTTGAGTTGTATGGAACCAACTCTTAATTACTGTTTTTCCTAGGTCCACCCTGACCTGGCACTTGTTAGGGTCCCAGCTATGGGCAAATAAGGAACCCCCAAACAAAAATTATCAGAAATCTTTATAGTAAAATGAGCAATACATTTTTTTATAAAAAAATTACCAGCAATACATTTTATGATCTAAAAACTAAAATATTTAAAAAAAAATATACCATTCACTCAGAAAGTATAAAATTATAGTTGATATGCTGCTAAACAATCAACAAAAAAAGTCGTTACTGGAAAGAATAATAGCAGCAGACTTGAAAAATTTATTTTCCTGTATAATGTTTTAAGAGAAAGATTTTATAAATTTCAACTGAAAATAACATTGACTGTTTGGTCAATGAATGTCAAATGTTTGTTTATTAGAAAACATATAATATTACTATTGCTGTTAGAGATGAGGAGAACAGATACTCCACTTTGTTCTTAGTCCATTGTCCTTGTTCTGCCATCAATTCATACAAACTTGTTAAATACGCTAACATGAAATGTTCCCATATATGGAAATGGGTAATCTCAACATTGCTATTACCACTTTTCACCCCTCATCAAGTAAGTAATTTGGGATTTTACCTCAGTGTTTTTCTTCCCTTTACTTAGCATAGTAGACATTGCATATCTACTTTAATAGTATTTATCACAGCTGAATGAGCCCAATTCTAGAGATCATTGTTCAAGTCTTGGTAAAAAAAATATTAACATGCTGAGCTTCAAAGAAATCAAATCCTCCTTGCTTGCAAGATTGATATGCTAAAATATACTTTTGAATAAATCATTTTAAAAATCAAGCAGAATCATCAAAAGTTGTACAAACTGTGGTAACCAAGGATAAAAAACCATCCGATATTGGATTTAAAAGTTTTCAAAATTACATTAACTTCAGAATACTTTAATAATGAATATAGCTGTAAATTTTGCAGTCACTTATACATTGTGAGTTCAATCACTGGATCAGATAGTGAAACCCATTTGCTTATCAGGAACTGATAAATAACAGCTTCACTGTGTTGATAATAAAACACAATAATCAGTTCCTACAAGATATCACCTGTCAGCCAAAAAGAAAAAAATGCACACTTAAAGATGGCCAGAAATTTATAAAAGATTTTTATACCAACAGTTCTATAAAGGTTCCATTTTCAGATATTCGTTGATGTTATCAAATTCACTGAGATAAGAAGACAATCTCTGTATTCTGTAAGAATTAATTAAAGGACACTTACATGTAACACCAGAAAGAGAGAGTTGAAATTTCTAGGACACATAATGAGGAAAGAGGGCTTGGTAAATTTGACACTCACATGACATATTGGAGGCAAAAGGGACAAAGAAAAGTAGCACATAACCTACCTAACAAGTTTGTATAAACGGTTGGATTAGAAGAGTTAGCAAAAAGACAAACTATACTGAGATCCTCAAAGGACAGGAAGTTGAGGAGAGCCATGATCATTCACATCCTGAGGTGACACGGCAAACAGAAGAATTCATTAATGGCATTTCCTCTTTTGTTTTAACTCTACAGGAAGGGAGAGATTAAGTGACAATGTTTACCTCTTTGTAGTAGTGAGTTGAGTGCTTTTTTTAAGAAATATACATATTAATAAATATTTTCTCTTTTTTTTTTTTTTTTTTTTTTTTTTTTGAGTTCACCCCAAGTAAGGCAGTAAAGCCACTATGTCACAAGGGGTTACTGGGTGTGAAAGAATTAGAAAACAGAAACATTATTAAGGAGCAAGACCAATAGAAGAAAAATCAGGGAGACAGTAGATAGGAATTGACATTGAATTTAAATTTTTGAAGAATAAAATTGACTGGAAAGCACAGAGCTGGAAGAGTGTTCCACAAGAGAGAAGTGTGAGAAAAGAAACTGTTATCTAAGAAACGGTTACATCTAGACAACACAACTGTAAATTGATGAAACCTCAACATCAATCTAGCACTGCACTTAAATTCATAATCTATATGTATCATAGCGGACAGCTTATCCAAACAATTACAATAAAAGTATTTATAGAAAAGGCACAAGGGAGGTAACTTTATAGCAGTGGGAAAGTGACTGAAGCCGAGATGCCAGGTAAGGACCAATAATATTGCTGATTCTTTGGATTTTATAAAGAATCTCTAAACATATTGATTAATTTTTTGAACTAGTGTCATCATGTTTGTTTTTATGATAATTTTGGGGGGCTTTCCTTAGGTGTATGTCATAAAGTCATCTTCAAAGAACCTTGAACAAATTTCTTTATCTTATTTGTAATTGTTTTATATTTTCTCCAGGACTCACATTAAAACTGACTTACTGCCATATCACACCGGTCCCTGTACAATCACTGAAGATAAGCAACATTAAACTTGGTCACTACCTAGATGGGTGACTTCTTGGGAATACCAGGTTATGTAATGGATAATGGTTCAGAATTTTTAATCAGAGATCCAAATAACAATTCACTTTTTCTACCTCAGAGTCCACACGGCTTCTTGTACATTCAGGCACATGAATCAAACCACAGGTCCCATATTATTCTTAAGCCATATTTTCTGCATTCCAAAGGAAGCAAGTTCAATCCAGGCAGGCAAGACACAACTGGGTTCTCTTCCTCTGCTGAACTGGTAAGTTATTATTCCTGCTATACTCCCCACTGATCTCATTATCTTCACACAAACTGCAGGGCAGATGTCTGCCAAATGCCGAAATAGCATGTAAACTCAAGTGAGGATTGATGCAGGGAATCTATTTCAAATCAGCAACTCACAAATTTCAACACTGCAATCTGCCTTGCTAGACACCTTCCTCCCACTGTCTATTGGCTTGTCTATTTATCTGCCTCAGAGCCCACACAAGTTTTTGTATATTGAGGCACATGTGTCCCTCATTATGCTTAAACCATGTTTTTGCAGGAAGGAAGGAAGGATGCAAGTTTGATCCAAAAAGGCAAGACACAACCAGGTTCTCTTCCTCTGCTGAACTAGTAAGTTATTATTCCTGTGAGATCAATCTCAAAAGTTTCCTGATAAGGAAATGGCTAATGTAACCCTCAATATTACCATGGTTTCCTCAATATTTTTATCTGTTTTAGGCCTGGGGAAAAAAAAAAAAAAAGATATATATATTTGGTGTTCTTATAAACAACTATCATTTCTATGAGTTCTTGTCTTCAGCTACAATACTTTTACTTAGTCCTTGAAAACACTGGGAAGAGAAGATGGTTCTGCTGAGAGAGGTAGGATGAGGGAAGAAGATGAGGAATCAAGTGAGGACGTCAGTTGATTCCCTTAAGGATCAGAAATATATTCAACTGAACAGCCACCTTGAAGAATATATTCATTTAATGATGCTTATCCTAGTGCACTCATGTAAATAGAAGAGAGAGGATCTCTCTTCATATAATGTATGTTTCAGAAAGGTAAATAAATATAAGAAAATATTAAAGAGTATGTGAAAATATCCAAATGAAAAGATGGATAAAATATACGTAGGGAAAATAAAATTGAGATAAAGAAAAATAAATGGAAATAAAAAATAAAAAAAATTATAACTATAGTTAAATGAATACAGGGTGCGATGGATAAATTGTCATCTAAATTATGTAAAAATGAAAATAACATTTACACCTCATATTAACAGATATGGTTACCAAAAATATGTTGAAATAGAAAAGAGCAAATTTATTGAATAAAATCATTGGCTTCAACCATGGCCTCCAGACAACTTCAGAAACTCCTGCAGCCTCCTTCTCTCCTTGTTTAAGTTGGTGAATGCTGCCATAATCCTTGCCTTCAGTTCATCTTTGCTGTTACAAGGAGTTTTGTTGGTCTCACACTCAACTGCACCCCACATATAATAATCAAGGGGTTTGCAGTTAGGGGAGTTAAGTGGCTAGATGTAAGGGGTAATGTGGTCACAGAATTTGTCTCACAGCCATGATTGGGTTCTCCTGCTTGTGTGACATGGTGCAGAGTCCTGCTACCAGACAGAGGGTCTTCCAGCAGCCACCCTCTTGACCCAGAGCAGCACTACCTCCTCAAGGAACTTGATGTAGGCCTCTGTGTTTAGTCTGTGAGGCCCTGTGGGAATATTAATGGAGATATAACGTCACCATCACCAGTGATCACTCCAAAAACCATGATGTTGACTGGATATATCATCCAACTCTTTCTATATCCTCTGCACTGTCCTCAAATTGACACCCACTCTGAAATGTTTGTATTTGAGCTTCTGGTATGAATGCCAAGCAGTATATCATGACATTTCTAACTTTCTGGCAAAGTAAATTATGTCATGGTGCTCTTTTTCTCACAGATGTTGCTCAACTGACCCTAGTAATTGTGCAGTTGACAAAATTAAAAATATAAAATAGCGACAATTTATCCATCGCACCCTGTATAAATTAAACGATGGATCTGAGAGAGCAATTGTATATAACTGACAGTTTAGATATTTCTGAATGTGTTTCATGCCAAGAATGGCATCCACATGAAAGTTTTGATCTAATGAGGCTGTTTAAGATGATGACTCTCATTTCGTGGTTAATGTTTTGGTTTTGCAGCAGCTTGCAGTGTTGGGAAAAACTACCCTAGCACAAGCTATTCTATACTGAATTTCCTTATGGCCTATAATAAATTTGTTATATGTGATCTATGAACTGAGGTATTTCAAGTGTTTAATATCTACTAATTTTACTTCCTGGACTTTTATGTAGGATTCAGGATATCCTGCTTCTTGGAAAACTTGTTAGCGAATGTTAATCGTTTGTTCTAGATCATTCTTACCCAACTATGTATACTTATATCATCAGCATGACTGCTTTCATCTTTTGTACATGAGCCTCAGGTAGGGAAGTATGAACATTGTTTCTATTAGTAGATTCATTTGGGATTTGATATAGAATGTTTGTGATCAGTGCCCATCTCTTCACATCTGTGCTTGTATACATGCAGAGCCTAGTTTATGAAAAGATTAAATAGATTAGGATTGTTATTTCTTTCTTTCTTGAACTCCAGAAGAGATTTGGAATGTGTTGGTATTGGTTCATCACCCAACATTTACAATTTTATGGATCATTATTCTTCTTCTATCAGGTTTACACATTCATTGGATTCAGAGCTTGGATAAGGACAAAATAAATTAAAACATAAGACTTAAATAAAATGTAAATAGACAATTTGAGCAAGTGTGTCCTTTTGGAATATTATGTGCGTGGAGGCATTTTAGTTATAGATAGCAGTTCCATATACTTTTTGACAATTATTATACGTATTTTAGTCTTGAATTGAATTGGTTTTAAAATAGCTGTTTAATTTAGCTATGAGCACTACAAGTTTCTAAAAATTTTATCTCTATAATTAAAAAATAAATTGTATTTGTTTAGATTTAAATTAAATTTTCTTCCACTTTAAATTGCACTATTTAAAATTTTTTTCTATACGTTAAAAAGACAAAACTACTTCTTCGAATAAAATTATGCCTTTTCTACTTCAAGTCAAAAAAATGTGAAAAAGAAAAAGAAAAAAAACCTGCTTTTGTCTAAAAATAGGAGTTATCTACTCTTGAAATGACAGCATTGTATAAATTTGTTACATCAGCCAGATTCAAAAAGGAACCCACAATCTCATCATATTCTGATAAATTGGAAATAAAATGAATAAATATAAAATACAACTTCATATACAATACAAGCAAAAAATTTTTTTCAAAACTCTACAAAGGCATATTTTGATCTCAATGTGGTTACTTGACAGCTGTTTGTAAAAATCTCAATTGATACAGAAAATACATCATGCATAAAAAAATGATAGTCCATCAAAGACGATAAGGAATGCATATTATTTTTATTTTATTTTTTATTTTATTATATTTTATTTTTAGAATACCTTTCATTTGATTTTTACTTTATTTCATAACATCAAGCAAAAATAAATAGCACATATATTTTTAACAATTGCAGCATTCAAATTTAAAAACATTACATTTCTGTAACCAAAATAGTTATGGCATCATTCCTGTAAGACAAGGTGTGATGTTTTATTGGAAGTTGCTTGCTTTCATAGAAAGTCTGTACGAGATATATCCAACCATCTAATATTAATGAAAAAATAGCCATCTTCTTTTATCTGCCATGTCCCTTAAGGACATGGGCAATTATGTCCCTCCATATCTTCCTGTTCCCTGTAGCTCTTGATAATTTTTTTTGTTATTTCTCCCAAACCCTGTTCTGCCATCTGCTTGCTCAAGCCTATTAAGTATGCCACACATTGCTTTCATCTGTCCCTCTTTCTCTCAACCTGTCCCATGAGTATTATGTTTTCCAAGCCTGCCTTCCTCATTACATGCTCCAGAAACCTAAACTGTCTCTTTCTGGTGTTAAGGATAAGTTTCCTTTTTGTTTCTATTCTCTGTAAAATTATGTTGTTGCTCACATGTTAGGTTCATGTTATCCTCAGCATCCTTCTGTAAGAACATATTTCTGTTGCTTCAAGTTTCTTCTTTATCTTTGAGGAGATTTCCCAACATTCCCTGCCTTACAGGAGGACAGATATCATGGACAGATATCACATAGCAGTTCAGTACTCCTTTTTTTGTTACTAACAAAAATTTTTTCTGTTTCTTAATAACCTGTTTACCTTTTGGAATGTATCTTTAGTCATTCCAATATGTCTTTGGATCTCAGTGTGGCACTTTCTATCCTCTGTTAGAACACTTCCTGGTTATTTAAATTTCTGTACTTGTTTGATTTTAGCATCCCCAATTCGTAATTTGCATTTTGAACTCATCCTTTTGTTGATAACCATGCATTCTGTCTTCTTGTAGTTTATACTTAGTCCTTTCATCTTGCTTTCCTTTGCTACATTCTGTAGGAACTTTTTCCCTTGAAATCTCATCCACTTACTCCAGCATCCCTTCAACTTTTTAAAAGAATCTTCAAAGATCTTTATCAGAAACTTCACCTTATTCTGTTCTCTATAATCACATTCACAGTTTGAAGACTCCTTCCTTTCCATGGTACGTTTAGCTCTGGGTAAATCCAAACCATATATGGGACAATTCTAGACATAAAAGATCTGTGTGATGTGATATTTTTCCCCTCTTCCTGTGAAAAAAAACAAAACACCTGCACAAGAGATTTTAAATGCAGTAGTTACAGAGTAAACAAGTTCACTCAATGGTGTCTCCGTGTAGACTATATAACCCCAGAGGAGAATGTCTGTTCATGCAGGAAAATCCTCTCTGATTGGTTACCAAGTTACATCAATGCTGCCCAATTATTTCTCAAGATATTTTAAAGATTTTTTAAACTTTTCTTAAAGCTTCATGAGATATGGAGAAATAATTCTTCAATGAAGTTTTAATAAAAGTGAAACATGTTATATTGATAAATGTTTTGTATTTGTTCTTTATTCTTCTATAACTAGATCTTATATGTTAACCTAGAACAGCCATAAAAAACATTTTTTATACTAAAATTTATGAAATTCAAAGCTTGAGAGCCAGTCTAGATAGACAGTTACTGTTAGAATGATAATGAAGAATGGTGAGTGATAGGAATGAAAGAGAACGTGACAGGAATTTATCAGGGTGTGGAGGATAAATAATGATTGACCCTTGACTTAAAGAGGTTAAGTGTCTAGTGTTCAGAGAAGCCCCAATGCATTAGCAGTTCTTGGGAGAAAAAAAGCTTTCTGAGTGGAAATTTCTTCTTAGATTTGGAATGTGAAAGAAATGTGGGTGATTTGACTCCATGGAAGTAGTATGATGTGACCTAGCTGTAAAGATCTAAATTGGTAGCACTACTGCTCATCTGAACATTTGCCATGAAAATAGCAATAAATTAGCAATGGGCTTGCTTTGCTGTGACAAGAAACCTTCCAGAAGAAACGAGTCAGAAATTATTTACACTATTTACATTATTTGAACTATTGTCCTCATCTTTGTCGCCATATTTATTACAATGTTTCGGCCATTGTATGCTCTGGCCTTCTTCAGTTGGTTGGAATGTTGAACTGAACCCATTCTTTTGCTCACTGCGGTAGACTGTTCTAGTTCCACGTACCATGTCTAATGGGTGTCAGTTATCAGTTATCTCCTGTTAATTCACCTCTTCAAGTTCTCCACCGCCTTAACCAAGTATTGAACTCACACTCTTTGGGTCCTAACGCATTTATCTACTGTCCTCAAAGACACATGGTACAGTGGATAATCCACTGTCCTAAAGGACACATGGCATCTTTAATATCTATTGTTTATTGTTTCCTTTTGCCTTTTCCATGGTTTTGAATCCAAAATTGTCCTTCTCCTAGACTGGTTGCTAGCCAAGACTAGACAGCCCAATTGACTTTTTTATTTAAGCCATAATTTATGGGAGAAGTGATGGATTCATTCCTTTTTCAAAGGCATTAGTTCAAAGTAAGCACAAATTGTCTGTAGCAGATTTAGATGGCCCACTGATTCCCTATGCTATTAATAATTAGCCCATCTGCTAATGCTTCTTTTTTTATGCATCATTTTCCTTCAGAAAAAGAGTTGTAATGGGTCTCAATAGCTTATTTTCTTTTACATGTGCATTATGTTTTGAGATCATCGCACTGTAAAAATGTTTAAATTTATAACATCCCTTTTTTCCTAACTCAGCCATCCATTCACACAAACTTGTTATGTAGCTTTTTGGTGTTTCTTTTTGTCTGTTCTTTAATAGGTCTTGTGAGTCTTAATTTTTCCAGACTTTCTTTCTTCATGATGCATCCCATTAAATTCCCCCAATTTTAAATCTGCCAGTGTTTGGTCATTTTGTAATGTGACCCAGATCAAGAACTTTTCAGTGGCACCTTGTGTTAGTGTGTGTCGGTGTGTGCATGTATATATATATATATATATATATATATATATATATATATATATATATATAAAAGTGAACATAGAAGTCAACACTTAGAGGCGATAGCCTGTTTCATGCTAGACGCAATCGGTGCCTCTAAGTGTTGACTTCTATGTTCACTTTTATATTTACACACGCTCTATCTCTGATATTGACCACTTTATCCCATAAATATAGCACACCTTAAGACTATATTCATATATATATATATATATATATATATAGTTAGATACACATGTAAAGAAAATTCATTATGGAAGAAAGGGGTGCAAGTTCGATTCTTGTCAGTAGGCTTTGAAACTGATCTACTAAACATTTTAAATTACATCACTTTACATAAAAATAGGAATCAGTTTCAGAGGCATTTAGATTGTATAGTTAAGAATATTAATAAATCTACCAAATATTTCTTAAATCTGAGGAAACTGCTAATTTTACAAATTTAAGCCCAAAGAATACAATACATTAATCAAAAATAATTTGACCAAGAATTATAAAAAGATAGATATTATATATATATATATATATATATATATTATATAGTGTTGATAAAATTAACGCTGCTTCTAGAAATATTACGGATAAACTTAAAATTAGTAATAGGGTTAGTAAACTAAAAGAATCTTAGGTCTTAAAGATCATAAACCAGACTTTCAGGCCAAACTTCCTATGAGGATTATAAACCCTAATTGAAAATATTAGCAATATTATCCTGGATTAGATCAACAAACGGATCAAATGATGCCTTGGACTTATACATTGGATTGGTACCACAGAAGTCATTAATTGGTTTAAAGGTATTAGTAACAAAAGCAGCTGTTCTTTTATCCAGTTTAATATTATGGATCTTTACCCTTCCATCCCCAAGAATATTCTACCATCTCCAGTGAAGAGATAAATATAATAATGAACTGTAGAAGATCAGTTCTCTTCTACAATAAAGAACAGTGGCTTAAGAACTCTGATTACTTTGATATTTTAATAGGATCATTAGATTCTGCAGAGTCTCCTGATCTGGTGGTTTTATTTATTTTATATAACCTTACTGCCTATGAAGATGTCTATATTGATAATATAGGGTTATATAGAGATGATGGTCTTATGGTAGTAAAAAAATTCCACTATCATTAAGGTAGATAAATTAAGAAAAATGTTTCATAAAAGACTAATTAGTTTAAATCTTAAGGTTAACATAAGTACGAATATTAAACAAGTAGATTTTCTTGATGTTACGTTAGATCTCATTAATGATATATTTCAACTTTATATGAAAAATAACGCCAACCTAATTTATATTCACCCCAAATCTAATGACTCACCATCTGTAATCCAACATATACCTTCATCTGTAGAATTTACAATTAGCAACCATTCTTTGGACAAAGATGTATTTGATAAATATAGCGGCATCTATAATAAAATTTTAAAGAATAGTGATTATAACTTTGCTGAAATCAAGTTTAGAAAATATGATGATAGTGGTCAAAATGAAAAAAAAATAGAGATAGGAAGATCATCTGGTACACACTACCCTTTTAATCAATTAATCAGTACTAATTTAGGTCATAAATTCCTCCATTTGATTGATAAACATTTTCCTAAAAGTAACCCGCTTTGTAAAATATTTGACAGAAACACATTAAAACTAAGTTATAGC
>OZ010578.1:111355043-111372543 GCA_963932145.1 Acanthosepion lycidas | reverse complement strand
ATCTACATAGCGGACATATATTTTTGGTTATGTTACTTTTTCAAATAGTTTATTTTCAGTTGATATATGTAGTAAGTAAAGAAGCATGCTCTAAGTGAATTTCCCATGCTAACACAATTAGTTTGAATATAAATATTGCCATTATGGTCATAGAAAGGAACTTTAGTTGTGCAAGCCTGAAGTAATTTCCTGAGAATATTAGATTTGATAGTTGGAAGTGGAATCAAATTATGTTTATAAACAGAGAAATACATTATATCAATAGTTACATTTGTGAATAGATTTTCTGCATCAGGTGAGGCTAAAATAACTCTCTTTGGTTTTGTTCTTTCAAGGATTTAGAGCAATACATAAGTAGATGTTATACTATATTTGGTAGGTGCATATGGAGTAATAAGATCATTGAGGAATTTTGATAACTGTTAAATAGGTGTTGGGATCTGTGAAATGATGTGACACAGTGGATATCCAAATTTATATATTTTAATATTTCTGACTAGGTATCCTGGTTGGTAATTTCTGATTATTTTGTTGATTTTCAGGTATCCTACACCAAACTTGTTCACATGTTGTTGACAGATTTTTTTAAAGTTTCTATGGTATTCTTATTTAATTTAATATAAATTTGATTTTTCAGTACAGAAAAAATACTTACTGTAATTATCCATAATTGTACATCAATTGTGCCCATCTCCACAGTTTTGTGGCACTGTCTCCACTTTTCAAGGGGTTGATTCATATATTAAAGATTTCCAATTGTCTCCATTTTTTTTTCAGTTTTGCATACTTGCATCTTTTTTAACTCCATTTTGGGAGCGTGCTTGCCATGTTTTTATATGTGCTCACGTGTTCATTCATAAATGTAATTGTTTTTAAATTGCCTATTTTGTAATTTTTGTTTTTCATTGATTTTTTGTTTGCGTATATATCTTGTTTATATATATATATATATATATATATATATATATATGTATTGTGTTTATTATTTTATATTATTTAATTCATATTAGTTTCTGTATTATATTGTTATATTAATATTTAAGTTGCAAAGTAAATATTTATTAAAATGTCTGCATTTAGCCATTGCTTTCTCTTGTTTAATAATTTAATTTGATTATTGAAATTTATTATATAAAATGTTTCTTCTAAATTCAGTCTATATTTTCTATTATTAAAATTACATGGGGGTACTTTTTTATGATTTCCTATTTAATAAAAAGAGGTGACGCAAGAATGGGATCATGTGACTTTTGTGGTGATGGTCAAGTTTGTAAATATATTAGATTTATCAGGCACAAAAAGAATTAAAACACAATTTAATTATTGTCATCACAGAGGCAATAAAGGTAATATACAGGGTGCCATGGAGAAATTGTTATCTAAATTACACAAAAATGAAAATAACACTGACATCTCATTTTAACAGGTATATTTACCAAAATTATGCAAAAATATCTTGAAATACTAAAGAGTAAATTTATTCAGTAGAATCATTATTGGCTTCAACCACATCATTGTCTGTGAGCTATGGGTGAAAGACAGATAAGCAGATTGTTATCATCATCCAACATGATATCTTGGGAATATATAACCAATGTTAGCTTTCTGCAACCAATGCATATTTTTCACATGCAAAATTTGTGATAGGACGAATAATGGCTGCTTCACCACGACAATGCACCTGCTCCTGACGACCTGAGTATCCAGCAGTTTTTGACCGAGAAGAACACAACTGTACTGAAACAATCTCCCTATTCACCTGATCTTGTTTGGGGTGATTTTTTTCATTTTCCCCAAGCTCAAGAGTATCATCAAGGAGACGCATTTTGAAGGGGGGGTTATGTAGTCCATCAAGAGGGTCATAATGATGAAGCTAAGGAGTATCCAAGAATAATTTTTCCAGCAATGCATAGAAGTGTGGCAGAGAAGGAATTGAATAGTGCTTTTAGACTTGAGGTGGATTACTTTAAAGGAGAAACCATGTAGCTTGTTATTTGGAATTGAAATTAATTGTTTGTAACATCAGTCCTGTTAATGGCTGAAAAGGTTCATGCTCATCCAACCACACACACCATTATGCATTTTCTAAGTTAAGCTTAGTCTCACACAAGCTGATAAGTATGAAGTGTCCAATGAAAATGAAACCAAAACGGACAATGGCATAACCATTATGACCTGGTAGTGAGGGTCTCAACTATGGGCAAATAGTTAACCCTGAAACTGAGGTAAAAAGCATTATAAAAGTGTAAAAATAGGTTTTAATACCAAAAATACTTTGTAAAAAATTATTACCAGAAATAAATTTTTCAAGAAAAAAACTATTACCAGCAATATGTTTTTGAAAAAAAAAAAATTACCAGCAATACATTTTTTAAAATAATATTACCAGCTATACATTTTTGAGGAAAAAAATATTACCAGAAATAGATTTTTGACAAAACAAAATATTACCAGTAAAAAAAAAGTTGTTGGCATTAAATAACCCATTGAGATTGATATGCTGTAAAACACAAACCAAACCAAACCAAACCAAACCAATGGGGGATTATGGATAGTGAGGTCTATTATTTTATCCTAATGGTTATTGGGTAGGCAGTAATGATTATATTTTAAAATTATTTTCAAGGAGATTGAGTAGAAATAATTGTGAATCTGAATACAGTTATTTGTAGCTTTTTTATAATTTTGTTTAACTTTTTACTCATTATTTATTATTGTTTATTTAATTATTTAGCATTGTTTATTATTATATTTACTTGTACTTACATTCATAGTTTGTTAGTTTCTTTATTATTTCCTTAATTTGCTTATTTATTTATTTTAATTTTTTGTTTATTTGTTTTTTTTTATTATATTGACAGATAGTTATCTTATTTGTTTAACGCATTGGCTTTGTCTAAAGTTTATTACACTGTCTACATTGTATATAGTGTCTATATTTGCATTTTTCATGGTGTTATTTTAAAAGGTATTATTTTATATTTACATATGCTGTATCCCTGACACTGAACACTTTTACCCATAAGCTTTGCATGCCATAATATTATATAATTTTATCATATATATATATATATATATATATATATATATACACACTACAGTTTAAAAGTTTGAAGCCACCCCCAGAATTAGCATGGGATGAACTTGACAGAAGAATGAAAATAAAATGAAAAACAACTCTTAAAGACATTGAACAAAGAATGAAATCAATTATTAAACTTATACTTTTAGAAACTTTTGCAACAAATGCCAAAAATTTGTGTTGCAGTAATCAAGGCTAAAGGAGGATATTTTGACGAGAGCAAAATTTAATCCCAAAATGCTTTTTTCTTTTTGTCATAATAAAATTTTTAATAAACAATCATGTCTCGCTTATTTTTTAACCATGTATAATAATTTTGTCTTAGTTAAAGTCGCGGTAATTTTTTAAATTGGCCTAAAAATAGATGTTTTATATTTTTTTTTTTTTTAGGCCAATTTAAAAAATTACCAGGGTAGCCTCAAACATAACATTTGAACTGTAGTGTATATGTAAAATTTCAGTATATCTGTAAAAGGACAATATGAATAAAGACAAAAGGAAAACTTATTTTAGCTTACACATTTTGTCCTCTGAGGCATTTTCTCAAGCCAATTTACCTTGGTAAAGTCCATCTGAGGATAAAACATGTTAGTTAAGAAAAACTTTCTTTTTGTCTTTATATATATATATATATATATATATATATATATATATATATATATATATATATATATATATATATAAAGTCTTGTATAGCCCACTGAGGAATATGGGACCATAGCTCTTTCCATGATAGACATTGCTGCTGTGGTTATTTTAGCAAGTAGTTTTTTTACAAGATGGAGTTGCTATGCCCTTACACACTTAGTTTTGAATTCACAGTTGTTTTTCTTCTAGATTGGGTGCAAACTATGGCTGAAAACCCACAGTCTGTTCTAATATTTAACCCATAGCTGATGGATTCAGACCTTTCACATGGGTATTTGTGTGAATGCAATGAACTCAACCAGAATTAGAACTTGGCTTGCTGATTCCCCATATTGAGTCACTAACCACTACACTATCTGTGCATCTCACATATAAATATAGATAGTTAAATATACAAAAAATATGAATAAACAGTGTAGACATAAGAATTATCACTGCATGGTGACTATCAGTTTCATGTTTCCAGTACTCTTTAGACCATGTCTATATCTGTAAATGCTCTATCTCTAATATGAAGCACTTTTCCTACATAAATATATAAACTTTTAAACAATACCTAAATGTGACTGTGTTTGTAAAAAAAAAAAGAGAAGGATAATGTTTTTTTTGTTTTTATTTTGATCATTTCACCCCAAGCAAAGCTATACTACTACTGCAAGGTGTTACTGAGTGAGGAGGAGAATGAGAAGACTTAAAGAAAAGGATCTGGAAATACAACCCTAAACAGGAAAAAAGACATTAAACTCTACTTCTGCTTAAAAGATGGGTAATGAATGTTTATGTGTGTGTGTATGTATGTATATATATATATATATATATATATATATATATATATATATATATATATATATATATATATATGTTTGAAACAGTACAGAAACGTATTATGGCGTAAAAAGCAAGAAATTTTATATTATAGGCCATGATAGCTTTAAAATAAAAACACACACCAGTCGACCGGTTTCGTCCCCTCTCATCAGAACTGTTAATGGGGAACACAAATTATGATTTGACTCCTCCGAACATACCTGAAGATGTTTTTATTGAACTCATGGAATTTGCCACCATGTTTGTCGATTTTAGTTTTGATAATCGTCAGATCAATGGTGTAGCGATGGGTTCCCCTTTGGGTCCTGTTTTGGCAAATATTTTTGTGGGCTTTTATTAGGAAAGCCTTTTGTTAGGTTCTGCCCGATCCAAGGTTTACTTTCGGTATGTGGATGACACTTTTTGTGTGTTCAGCCATGAATCGAAAGTGGATCAATTTTTTTCCCTACTCAGTGGTGTTCATCCTGCCCTTAAATTTACAGTAGATAAGGAGGTAAATGGTTCATTGCCCTTCTTAGATGTTCTTGTTCAAAGAACTCCTTCCTCTTTTATTAACTCTGTTTATAGGAAGTCTACCTTTACAGGTCTTTATACTCGATGGGACTCCTTTTGTCCTAAACGACAAAAGATCAATCTGATTAGGACCTTGACTCATAGGACATTAATGATTTGTTCTAAGAACACCTTGAAAGATGAAATCAGTTGTTTAACTGAAATCTTTGTGAACAATGGTTATCCGTTGAACATTGTTCAATTGGTTATTCGAGATAAGACAGGTTCAATAAAATCAAACCTGCTATAGTGGGTAAATGTCCGGTCTATCTTTGTTTACCATGGTTGGGTAGGATTAGTGAATCCTTCACCAAGCGTATTTCATATAGTTCACGTGAGTGATATTTTGCAGCAAATGTTCGTGTTGCTTTTCAAACTAAGTCTGTATTTCCATCTATGTGTAAAAATGTTCTACCCACCCACCATATTAATTCTGTTATTTACCATTTCAAATGTAGTTGTGGATGCAACTACATAGGTAGAACAACACAGCGGTTGGACATTAGAATTAAACAACACGTACCTGCTGAATAAAATATTTTCGTTGGCTGATACCATTCGTAATACATATGGGTCTTCGATTGCGGATCACTTTATAAAGAATCCCACTTGTGTGATGGATTTCAGTGTGAATTGGTTTTCTGTTTTGGCCAGAGTACACTCATTATTCCATCTTAAGGTGTTGGAGACGTTGCACATCAGGTCCAGGTGACCTGCTCTTTGTAAACAAAGAGATTGTTTGCTTGAACTTGCTGTGCAGCATTTCTAGCATCTTAGTTGGTATAATTTTTATAATTATATTTTTTCTTCTCCCTGTCCATTTAATTCACGTCATCCATGATGGACTTTTTTTTGTTTTCTCTTCATAATTTGTGTTCCCCATTAACAGTTCTGATGAGAGGGGACGAAACCGGTCGACTGGTGTGTGTTTTTCATTTTAAAGCTATCATGGCCTATAATATAAAATTTCTTGCTTTTTATACCATAATATATATATATATATATATATATATATGACCAGCATGTGGTACCTTTGGAAAGTGCCTGAAAAACATACTATGTTGACCCAAGTCTTGTGAGTGAAAGTGGGTAGATGAAACCCTGTTCTAGCACAAAGTCACAAGTCATCATGACCAGGGGTTTGAGTGTACTGGCCTTGTTCAGATTGTTGATCATGCTAATAACATGCTCTCTCCCAGAAACTGTAACTAAGGTCTGCTCAGCATAGTTGCAGTATAAACCACAGCTTGGCTCTGTGGGTGTTGAACAAACATAAAAGTGCCTGAGCGAGCGTCTGCAATAGGGATTCGTTAGCTGCCCTAATAAACAGGTATCCTCAAATACAAGTGACCAACTATTTTATATATATATAATATATATATATATATATGCACAAATGGAAAAAAACAAATGAAAACAGCAATAAAGCAAATATTTTGTCCTCTTCTGTGGTAGTGAATGCAAGACCATCTCATTAAAGATGAAGAAGAAACTCAGAACAACAGAAATATGGTTCTACAGAAGGATGTTGAGTATAACATGGACTGAACATGTGAGCAATGATGAAGTTTTAGTGAAAATGGAAACAAAAAGGATGTTTCTAGACAACATAATGAGGAAAGAGGACTTGGAAAATCTAATATTCACAGGGCAGATGGAATGCAAGAAAGACAGGAAATCAATGCATAACATACTTAGTGAGCTTGAGTAAATGGATAGCAGAACTGGGTTCAGGAGCAATAATAGACAAAATTTATTAAGAGCTACAAGGGACAAGAAGTTGTGGAGAGTCATGATTGCCTACCTCCTGAAGAGACATGGCACAAAATGAAGAAGAACAGGAACTTTTTGGTTTTTCAGCATATATAAAGATTACATTTGCAATTGTTTCTTCATCTTTCATGTATCAAGTCTTTTCAGGAAGTCGTTGATCATGGCTCTTCATGTCATATTTTCCAAACCCACTTTCTTGATTATGTCTTTTCAGCTCTCTCTTTCTCATAAGTATAAGCATCCCTTTCATTCCCATTTTTCTTAACAGTTCCTTGCTGCTTACATGTTCCAACCATGGTATTGTTTAAGAACTACATCTTTTCTGCTTCAAGTAACATCTACATTTTTGTCCAGCATTCACTGCCATATATAATCACTGGTGACTAATCTTTTCCATGAACACCTAGACAAACTGTCTTATGTCTTGGGTATGACAATAAACTACATCTTGCAGCAAGACCTCTGCTCAGGAGATTGGAGGTTTTGAGAAATGTGGAACCATTTCTTAATTGCTGTTGTTCCAAGGTCCACTCTGACGCAGGGTGATAACCCTTGTTAGGGTCCCAGGTATGGGCAAATAGTGAACCTCCAAACAAAAAAAAACTGTGAAAGTATACAAATACGTTTATATAGTAATAATTACCATCAATACCTATTTATATAAAATAAAATGACAAACAATACATTTTATCTTTAGTTGAAGCAATATAATTGCATTCAGAATACATATCTCTATCTATAAAAGGCAGGATGTGCGTAACAAATGCACGGACGCAATTTTTGACAGATTTGCACCAAGATTTACATGCACATGCTCCAAGTTAGCGGGAAGGCCAAAACCAACTTTGCATTTCCCAACTCCCACCGATAGTGGAAATAATCGATTTTTTCATGCTTCTACGACAGTTTTCATGTAGTTTGCGGCCATTTTCTACTGGTCAGAGTGAGAGCCAATAGCTGGCTGCCACAAATAGGCAGGACGATTCTATTGGCCAGCGTGAGAGCCAACAGCTGACTGACATGAATGTTAACTAGCATGCAAAAAAAACTCGATAGCTGCATTCGTCACAAGTGGGAAAAATGTAAATCTGCAAGGCACTTTACTCCAGTTGGCTCATTCACTTGCTTAAACTCAATGTTGATTCTGATTCCGCAGAACTGGGTTGGGTGTGAAAAAGTATTTGTTGTTAACATTCTTTTTTCATTCAGTTTTTCCAGTTACAAGTCCTTTTTTAAAGCTGATCGTTTTGTGTTCATTTTGTTTAGTTCTTTTTTCGTAATAGATTTAATGTTTAGTATAGAGCTTAGAAAAAAATTGCAGTGTCAGATAGGCAAGAAGTAAGACATATAGCAACATCAGCACAGCAAAGGGCACTCCTTTAAAGGCAAGGAAGGGCAAAAATATTTTAAGTCAATTGATAGAAATTGCTGTATGAGTCGTACGATTTTTGAATCAAGCATGGGCAACGCCAGGCCATGCTGATAGTATATATATATATATATATATATATTTTAAACTTTTAACCCCAACCAAGGTGGAAGTGCCACCATGACGCAAGGGATTACAGAGAGTGGGAACAAGGGTAAAGAGTCTTGGTAGTGAAGAGAAGGATGGGGAATAGCTCAAGACATCTGGATATTTCGATTGACATTGCATTTGAATACTTGGAGATTATAGCTACCAGGAAAGCAAGTAAGAGGAAGGGAGTTCCACAGACAGGAAGTGCAAGACATGAGGCTATTGGAGGAGAAGAGATGGCTGTGTAGTTAAAGTCATAAAATTGTGTTTGAAATATTTAGATTTCAGCATTAAATAACCCATAGAACTTGATATGCTGCTAAACAAAATAAACTAACCAAACCCTTTTATAGACACCTGCTCAATTCAGAAAGCACACCTGTGGTTTAGAGTGCAACTGCAATGAGCAGATCTGTATGAGGGTCTATAATCTGCTGTGATGAATTTCTTGAACATGGCCGGCAGGTTCAAACACTTGGTCACAGTGACATAATGTCTTTGAACAGTTTTGTCTACTCAATTTCACTCACAAGGCTTGAATCAACCAGTGTTATCAGTACCTAGATGGAACGACAATCAGGTGCTGTAACCTTAGATGTGCAGGTCGCCTAATGGATAATGTCTTGGAATGAGAAATCAGTTTAGTTCCAATTCCAGTCAGGTTCCTTATATTCACTCATATGCAAATAACCTTGGGAAAGGTATGAATCCACCTCTTCTCCTCCCAGCTATGAGTCAAATAGTAAGACTTGTGTCAGAAAATCTTTATTATCTCCAAAAATTTCATTACAATCCAAAAATATTTGCTAGCTTTAGATAACCGGAAAAAGGTTGATAAACCTTAAAAACGAGCATATGGTATTTATTTCTATACCTCATGCATCAGAGTTCATGAATTTGGTGACATAGTAATTGTGAGTTCAATCCCTGGGTCAGACAGTGTGTACTTGGACTCAGTGGAAATGGAGCAAGCCATAACTGAACAGTACTAAATAAATATTAGTTATCTTTGGACATGGGCAGCAGAACGAGAACAATTTGCCCCTGTAGATTAAATAAAGGGTTCAGTTTGAAATTTCCTGAAGGTTACCCAGCTTAACATACACTTGATGAAGGCCAGAGGGCACAATGGCTGAAACATTGTCATAATAACAATAAAGATGAGGACAATAGTTTGTGTGTAAATATGGTTGAGTTGCTTCTGACATATGCAATGGTTGGTAAATATCAATAATGATCATCTTAATTATTAGTAATAATTGGAGTTTTCAGGAATTAATTGAAAAAGAAAGAGAATTAGAGAAAAAGAAGAAGAGATAGAAAGAGAATGGAAAAGAGAGGGGGAAGAGAAATATAAAACGAGAGAAAAGACACAAAAAGTGAAGGGGAGTGAAGACAGAGAAAGGAGAGAGAAAGAAGCTCATTGCTGCCAGTATGGAATTGTCTTCTATCTTATCAAATGTGCCTCCTCGAAGAAGGACAATTTTCAAAGATGACAATGAAGAAAGACTGCTTACGGCAAAAGCATCACAAATGGGAGTTGAGGTAATAAAGAAACCTAACATTGAAAATTAGAATGATGACTTGGAGAGCAGCAGTGGTTGGGCAGGTGAGTGGGAGTGCATGTTGAAAGTGTGGGAAAGGGAAGAACCAAAGAAAAATGTTCATTTGATGTCTTGAAATATTATCAACATATTGCCTGAAAGTTATAAGTAATAAATACATTTTATAATATGATAACAATTTGATAACATCAAGATCTGGATATAGTAATACAATGTGAAAAAAATTCTACAATTCCCCACTTCTCTTTCTGTCTTTCCCTATGATTCTCTCTATCAATAATAGTGTGTTCATATCTATATAACTATCTATGTAGCTAGCTAGCTATTTATCTATCAGTTTGCGACTGTCCCACTCTCTTCATATCTATCTATCTATCTATCTATCTATCTATCTATCTATCAGTTTGTGACTCTGTCCCACTCTCTTCATATCTATCTATCAATTTGTGACTATCTGATCCACTCTCTTTATATCTATCAGTTCATGACTCTCTGTACCACTACCTTCATATCTGTCTATCCTCTCAGGCTGTTTATCTATTTTTCTATCTATCTATTTATTAGGTTGGTGCAAAAACAATGTCGGTTTTTGACGTATTTCTAACGTAAAAACCAACATTATTTTTGCTCCCAGGCTGTTCATTATCAATCAAGCTATCTATGATAAAATATAGTTTTAAGGTATGCTATATTTATGGGCAAAAGTGCCTGATATCAGAGATAGAGACAGAGCATGTTTAAATTTAAATATAAAAGTGGACACTAAGGTCAGCACCAAGCAGCAACAATCTGTTTTATGCTTCACTGAAGTCTTCAGGCCATGTGTTCGGTGTTTTGGCTCAACTGTTTATACATGCTAGTCAATGGTGCATTGTGGGTAGTAAGGTCTATTCTATTATCCTGATGGTTTTGGGGTAGATGGTAACAGTTTCAAATTATTATTTGTTTTTGTGTCTGCATTTTAAAATGTGTTCTGATCATTTATTTTATAATTTGTGTCGGAGTTGGAAAATGATTATAGCTATTTTCTCCTCTAAACAAAGTTTACATTTTTTTTTTTTATTTATTGTACTTTTCCTTATTTTCTATATTTTTGGAGTAATTTGTTTTTTGTTTTTAATTTTTCATATATTTTTAGAAACTGTTGTGCTGTTTGCATATTTATCATTTGTAAAGGATGTTTTGTGTGTGTAGTTTTTCTGTTTCCAGGGTCCTTCATGGGGGTCTCTACCCAAATGTGTGTACCCATTAAGAAATGTTTATTGCGATAAGATTATATATATATATATATATATATATATATATATAATGATAAAATAGACTTTCTAGGCATGGGTTAAAATGTTCAATATCAGGGATAGAGCATATGTAAATATAGAAGTGGACATTGAAGTCAACACCCAGAGGCCTCTGGGTGTTGAATTAAATCTCCACTTATGTATGTATGTATGTATGTATGTATGTATATAAACATAATTTACAATCCACAAGGACAGTATTTTATGATAGATAAGCTAAAGAACAATAGAAAGTATCAATCTAACACCTTTCACTTTTATTAAAGCTTCATCAGAGAATGAGATATGGAAAAAAAGAAGAAAACAATTCTGGTATTTTTTACTTCTGTGTTGTTTGAACTTCATTGCTTAATCATGTTTTATGTGCATTTGACTTGTTAAACAAACATTGGTATAATTTATGGCATTCTAAATTCAAGGAGAGATGATTCAATGTTCCAAGTTTTAGATATTGAATAGAATGAGATAGATACTGAATTGAATAATATAGATAGATATTGAATAGAATGAGATAGATATATACTGAATAGAATAATATAGATAGATATTCAAAAGAATGAGAGATATACTGAATAGGATAATATAGATAGATTTTGAATAGAATGAGATAGATAACTATTAAATAGAATCAGATAGATACATAGATACTGAATGGAATGAGATACATATGGACATAATGAATAAAGTGAGATAGATATAGAATGTTGTGTATTTGAGCATCAATCCCAATATAATGCATGATTCATTGTACAAAACTGACAACATGCTTCTCATTAGTTTTTTTATTATGTTTTCATGTATGTATAAAAGTGTTTTCTTTTCTGGACAATAAGTGCAAAAATATTTGGCTACTATATGAGCCATTTGCAACTATAGCAAATTCTAAGTGCTACTGTAGACAGTATAAAAGTTGCTTAAATTAGTCATATTCTAAATTTTCAAATATGGACTGTCTTCATAACTGGTACTATTAACAGTTGGTTCTTGTTTGTTTTTTTATAAGAGCTTTCATTACTTTTAAATACATTTTGTAGTTGGACGTACCTTTCACAGCTATGTTCTTGATTATACATATATATATATATTTATATGCATATATATATATATAAACACTAAACAGAGACACATCCCGTCTCCATGTCTAATAAAACTGTCAAACTGACCAAGGGAATTCAGAGAAGCATAGATCCATCCAGCTCTTATCTCAAATAACAACTTAAAAGAGACTGTTTGACCAACACAAGGATTGTTAAAAGATTCATGTTAAAAAGATAAAAAAATAAAAAAACAAATGAAAACTCCAGACAAAAGTTCATTTTCTCCATCAAGACATTCATTTCTGTAGTTTAGTGCTAGCAGCAAGCAGAAATATTTCTTCTCTTGATGATGGCCATTTTGGTCGAAACTAGCCGAGGAATCTAAATGAAATAATAATAAAAAACCGAAAGAATATCAATCTACAACCCAGTGTGTCTGAAGATTTTAATTTTTTAATATTTTTTTATTGTTCAAAACACACACATCTATATATATATATATATATATATATATATATATATATATATATATATATATATATGTGTGTGTGCTATGACATGGATATTATGTAAGAAACTGAATAAATATTTTTTTTATATTTATCATAAAACCCATTGTCTTTTTCATCAATTGAGAGGTTCTTATATAATTCTTCATTCGACATAATCATTTTTTGCAATTTTATTTTCTGACAGTGTCTATAAGTCAGAAAATATAAAATAAATACTCAGACCACAAACATGAATGACTACAAATACTGACATAAAAGCCATACATAAATTAATTAACCATATAAAACAACTGTTTTGATATTTGCTATAAAATATGTAGACTTTCTGAAAGCTATTGTCATTCTTACCATTTCAGAGATTTTTTTTTGCAATTCTTCTTGATTTTCCCCTCATCCATTTTCCGTTCATTGGTCCAAATGCTATAGACAAATCCAGAAAACAGAGCAAAATACACGGTTGCCTCAAATGCAGGTCAATGAAATGTTTTTGCAGGTGAGAAGACAGAATAATGCAACAATTGACATTGTAGATAAAACTTGTCTTTTTTTTTTATTTTTTGGATGAAGAGATTGAATGGAAGAAGGTTTTGAATGGATAACAAGGTTAGGTTCATTGTAGTCATGAAACAATGTGCTCTTTTGTCTAAGGTAATCAAGCAAATAACATTACATTATTTTCATTTTTCTGAGATTAAATCTGTTTTTGTGTGTGTATCTATCAAAATATATATATATATGTGTGTGTGTGTGTGTGCTGTTTAATCTCTGTACTTATTACTAATCAGACACAAGCACACACATATATATACACACACACACACACACACACACACACACACACACATACATATATATATATATATATATATATATATGGGTGTTAAGTACAAATGCAAGCATGCAGCAATGAAGAAATAACAAAAGTTTGAAATGAGATTCAGATTCACAGTAAAATAATTTCTCTCTCTCTCTCTCTATGTCTGTTCATATCTGTTTCCATTTTGTTCTCTGTTCATATGTATCTATATTCATATTTACCACATTCTGTTGACATCTATGTCTCTTCAAATCTATCATCATCCTGTTTCTATGTATCTGTTCATATCTATCCATCAATCTCAATGTTTATATCTATCACATATGCTTTGCACATAGAAACTAATAGATATGAACAACACACACACACACACACACTTATATATATATATATATATATATATATATATATATATATATATATATATATATATGTATATATATGTGTATACTAGCTTAAAAGCTACCTGATAGGGTGGAATTTAAGCTAACTCCTGCAGAGGGCTCTTGATTAGGCCTTGGGCCTGTTCAGGAGTTCAAGAGTCTCTAATTCTTTGCATATTCTCAGCATTGGAAGCTCTCCTGGCTGCCATTTGATGTGGGTTTTCATTTACATGGGACTTTCTTTTTCTGCTACTGTAAGGTTGGGTAACTTCAGTCATTCTTTCAGGGCAACCCAGTCAGTACATGACTCAGCAATAAGTCAGCACCTGTTAGACAACCCTGACTGCGCTGATAAGCATCAGGACGGTTTTTTCACTATTCTACACAGGGCCCAGGCCGTTCACCATTTAAAGAGGTGGTTTATATTAAGATAGACAAAAAAAAAGCATTTTTTTTCACACATTACATTTAGTTGAAGGGTGTGAACAATATTTTTTTCTTCTTTTTAGTATGCACTAGGTACATTTACTTATTTTGTTTATCAATTATCTTACTAATAAATTGTTTTTAGTCATGTTCCTAAATTTACCCTTTGCAATTACTATTTAGCTTTTTCGTGAACATTGTCTGTTGTCTCATCTCCTTTATACCAATGGCTTCCTTCTGAAGAAGTTTTGGTTGTAAGGATCTGAAAGGGAAAAAAAGGAAAATGTCTATGTGCCTTTTCAAGTCAGTATATATACCCAGTGTGACAGCAAAATTGTCCAAATCATGTAACAGCTTGGGATAATTGTCCATCCCCCAAAATGTTTAATATCTAAAAAAAAAACCCACTAAACTAATTGAGTTTCTTTTTTCCAGGTTTTCAAATAAGACGTTTAGCCATCTTGAAACTATTTGTCAGAAGAATCACTGAAATAGCCTTTGAGTCATTCAGCTGGAAAGAGAACAGGTTAAAATCATTTTGTGTCAGTCCCACTATAAATTTCCAACTGAGCAATGGTGAGAGTGCTAGACTGACGTTGAGGTTTCATCAATTTACAGTTGTAAACATTGTCACTTAATATCTCCCTTCCTGTAGAGTTAAAACAAAAGAGGAAATGGCATTAATGAATTCTTCTGTGTGCCGTGTCACTTCAGGATGTGAGTGATCATGGCTCTCCTCAACTTCATGTTCTTTGTAGGTCTTAATAAATTTTGTCTTTTGGCTATCATTCCAAACTCTGCTTCAATATCCATCCATTGAAGCTTGCCAGGTAATTTTCCTCTTTCCCTCAATCTGCCCTGTGAGTATAACATTTTCCAAGCCCTCTTCCTCATTATGTACTCTAGAAATTTCAGCTGTCTCCTCTATGATGTTAAGTATAAGTGTCCTTTTTGTTTCTATTGTCTCTAGAACTCGTTGCTCACATATCCTCCACATCCTTTTGTAGAACCACATTTATATTGCTTCAAGTCTCTTCTTTGTATACTCCAAAAGGAGCCTGGGTTACTAATCTAAACATATGGAGGATTCTATTAAGGAGTAGTAATTGCCTCTATTTTGACACCTTTATTAGTGCAAGGCCAAATATCAAACTCTGTTATAAGATAGATGTACAACCTCTTGAGTAACAAACAGTACAGATTTTGATCAACACAGTCTACTTTGAATCTTAACATGTGTCTTAACAAGAAATTCAAGGACTTTCTTTGTTTAATTCTTTGTTTAAGCAATGTTTTATCAGAATTATTTAACAACATAAACAAGGGCTTCAACTGATACAATGAAAATAATGCTCTCCCAATACAGAGGTATTTGACACCAGTCACTTAAGTGCTAATACCCTTGGGTAAGATATGCTCTTCTTTTCCCCCCAGCTGTGGGTAAATAGCAGGACAAATCGGGTCCTATAGCCTTGGATGGCAACTGGTCTATTGAAAAAGGAAATGGCAACCTGCTGTGTGAAAAAAAATCTACCTCATCAGTCATGTATTGAAAGATACATGATTGCCTAAGAATTATCACGCATTACACATAACTGACTGAGTAGGAGTCTACCAGATAGAATATAACTAAATGCTCCCCCAAATACAGAGGTATTTGGCACCAGAAGCAGGAATCAACCTGATAGAATATAAGTACTACTACGCACCAAAAAATACAGAAATATTACACATTAGTAACAGGATTTTATGAAATAGAATATAAATAATGCCCCCCAAAAGTAAGATATTTGACACCAGTAAGTAGGTACCTACCAGATAAAATATAACTAAATTTTTCCCCCAAATAGTGAGGTATCTTTATCAGAAGGACTTCACCAGAGAGAATGTAAATAATACCCCCAAAATAAAGAGGTATTTGGCACCATAAGCAAGAATCAGCCTCCTTTTTGGGAGGGGGAAGTACTTACATTCTATTATAAGTACTGCTCTCTCACCCCAAAATACAGGTGTTTATCAAACAGAATGTAAATAATGCCTCCAAAATAGAGAGGTATTTGAAACCAGTAGTAGGTGTCTACCAGATAGAGTGTAACTAAATGCTCCCCAAAATAGAGCGATAGTTGATACCAGAATCTACATGATAAAATGTAAATACTACCCTTCAAAATACACATGTATTTAACACCAGAAGGAGTCTACCAGAAAGAATTCAAATAATGCCCCCAAAATACAGAGATATCTGACAACAGAAGCAGGAAACAACCTGATAGAATGTAAGTACTGCTCCTCCAGGTATTTCACACTAGTAATAGGTGTTTTTGAAATAGAATGTAAATAACCCCCCCCCCACACACACACACACACACCAGAAAAATAGAGAGGTATTTGTTGTCAGAAGCAGACATTTATCAAATAGAATGTAAATAATGACCCCAAAGTACTGGGGTATTTAGCACCAGAAACAGGAATCAACCTGACAGAATGTAAGTACTGCTCCCCCACAAAAAATAGAGAGGTATTTGACACCAAAAGAAGTAGTGGACAAGAAAGAATCTAAATACTGCCTCCTCCCTCCCCGCCAAAAAAAAAAAATAAATAAACAGAGTGGTATTTTATACCAGAAGCAGAATCTACCAATGACAAAAGAAAAATAGAATAGAAAATGTCTCCAGAAATACATCAGCCAAACATCCTGAAATTAAATAATATTATCAGAAGATAAAAGTATCTTAAAATATAAGTAAACACTTTGTGCCCTTATATGCCAGTGAATCCTTTGCATTCATGTTTTTGACGAATATAATTTACACCGACAAAGATTGATTTATGACTGAGCTATTAAATTTATCCGCATTGTTGATTAAATTAGTACGGACACAGTATGGGATATTTAACTATTTATCAATGAAAACTAATCATGGTCTGGTGATTGCATTTAGAGATGAAACTGCCAATTAACATGCACCGTTGTTTTTCTTTCTTTACATTTTTTATATCCACATACATTCTGCCCCTTGATAATAAGAGCTCTTCACCCCATGAATATAGTAAATTTTA
>OZ010578.1:111240043-111350043 GCA_963932145.1 Acanthosepion lycidas | reverse complement strand
ATAATGTGAAAGAAATCAAAATGGACATCCGTTTTGTGAGGGATACTCTTGCTTTCTGTCTGGCTACAATCCCAGGGTAACAGGAAAAGCATATAGCTATCCTTTGAAGTCATTTTATGATTCCTTCTGCACACACATACACACACACATATATACATATATAATAACATATAAAATGCTCATGTACGGTCAACTTGACAATGGTCATCGAAACGTAGGTCGGCCTTTGCTTAGGTACAGGGACAAGCTGAAAAGTAACCTCTTACCTGCGAATATCAATCACACTACCTTTGAGAACATCGTAATTGATCGTAATGAATGGAAGACTACATGCTACACTGGGATCAAGAACAAGGCAGCATCAAACATTGTCAAGCTTCGCCAAACTAGGGAAAGGAATAAAATATCTGCTGCTGTTCCAGCCATATACTCCAAGAATCCACACTCTTGCACAATCTGTGGACTTCTTTGCAAATTGATAGCATGACTGAAATGTCACTTGCGACTCACACACAAGGTTAAATAAACAAAGTTGTCCAAACCTCGTACGTCAAAATTGATGGGAGAGTCCATCATATATATATATATATATATATATATATATATATATATAGTGGTGGCATCCTACTGGTTTGCACGAATCAATTCTTAAAACACACATCACATCAAATTTCTCACATCCATATATCAAGAGTCCTTCTCTTGACTGAGAAAAACACTGGTGTTATATAGCTCTCCCAGTCCCAGACCTATGCTGACTATCAGATAATACCTGCTCAGTATCGTTCATATGCAAATAGTCTGTGCCACTTACTCTAAGAAGAACATCTCTCAACAGTTCATCATGGAAGGGGATGCAACTCCTGATGCTTACAACACCACGTACAACCAAGTCAGAATTTTTATCAGGCTGACCTGATTCTCTGTTACACCAGAAATATTTTCACCTTATAAATTACTTTTACTTTTGTACTTTTTTGCTTTAGATAATTTTGCATAATGCAAATTATATTATTATGTATTATGTGCTATGTACCTTGTGATTGTACATGACCTTTGACTTTCTGTCTCTCTTAAATTTTCCTCTTCTTGTTCACTTGTTCAGTGCATAGTATTCTCAAAATTCAGCTTTTAATGAAACTGTTACACAGTGCTGTTCGTTAAAAGTGACTCACGTGATTTTTTTTACTAAAAATAATTTTTGTCTATTGTTTTAGGGGTTAAAATAATTTTTAATCTTACTAATATAAAGACCCCTTCCTGGCCACCTAGGGAAAAAGTTTATTCACCCAAAGGTATTCTATTGATTATTATAAATTTGGATATAAATGAGATTCAGGAAAAAACGCTGTGCAAAAAAAGTGACTCAGATATCACATTCTAATGATTAAACAGGTAAATTTAAAGAGCTTTTGACAAAATATTGAAAACTATTTTACAATACACTCAACAATATTCTAGTGAATTCTAGAACAGCTTAAATTAAATCTAGAGTATTCCAAGAATATTCCAGAAAGCCTCATACAGTATAAAAACAGCTAGAAATAGCCACTCATGTCAGTAACCAGATGAAAGGGTACAAACATGCATCAGAACCACTTAAGGCATCTATTATTGCCCTCTCAAAAGCAGGCAAGTCTACGAGAGAAATTGCTGAAATTGCTATAACCTCGCAATCAACTGTCTCTCAAGTGCTTAGGACACATAATGATGCCACTCCTGCTCCAAGGAAGGAAACAAGGGGATGAAAGAAAAAGATTGATGATAGAACTGGCAAGGTAATCAAGAGAGAAGTTGCAAAGAATAGGACTATAACTAGCCAAGGAATTGCAGCCAGTCCAATCGAAGAGCATGTTGTTAGTTTTGCCTCTACAACAGTCCGTCAGTGGCTGTTAGAACAAGGCTACAAATCTTGTACACGAAGGTTTAAGCCGCTAATAAACAAAGCCAAGAGACTTGAATGGGCTCACTATTACAAAAATTTCACCATAGAAGACTGGAAGAATGTTCTCTTCCCCGATGAAATGAAAGTTGAGCTAAATTCAAAGGATAAGTGATCTAAAATCCGAAGAAAAAGCTTTGAAACCTCTTTGAATTTAGCAGTAAGTACTGTCAAGCATCCATTCAGTATAATGTTCTGGGAATGCTTTTCTTTTCATGGAACTGGTTTCTTAAAACCTATTGAAAAGACCCTCAGGAGCGAGCAGTACAAGAGAATTTTAGAGTCTTGTTTGCTCCCTTCTGCTGAAAGGGTGCAAATCGACCCCAGCAAGCTCATTTTTATGCAGGATAATTTTCCTTGTTACAAATCAAAATTGATGAAGGAATACTTTGATGAGAAGCAGGTGAGTGTTAAGACATGGCCACCCCAATCTCCTGATCTCCATAGAAAACTTATGGAGCATTATAAAGTACAGGCTCTCGAGAAAGCAGTTGAACAACAAAGAGGATTTGATTGTGAATTTCATATCCAAATGGAATTCAATGCTTCGAGATGGGATTTGCCAGAACCTAATCAAGTCAATGCCAAAAAGGGTTGAAAAGGTTATTCAAAATAAAGGAGGAGACATAGATTATTAAATATTTCGAACTATATTACCTATTATAAATAAATTATACCTCTATTGTTTTTTTATTTAAAGCTGTTCGTTTATGTTTCTATTGATTACTAGTTGCAGGAAATAAGTGAGTCACTTTTTTTGCACAGAGTTTTTCCCTAAATTTCATTTATATCCAAAATTATAATTATCAATAGAATACCTTAGGGTGAGTAAACTTTTTTACTAGGTGGTCGGGAAGGAGTCTTTATATTAGTAAGATTAAAAATTAGTTTGATCCCAAAAACAATAGGTGAAAAAATTTTTAAGTAAAAAAAATCAGGTGAGTCATTTTTATTGAGCAGCACTGTATACTGAATCATTGGCATGGAATTGTCTTGTGCATGTCTGTTGGGTCATGATGGCCACAACCTTAATCTCATAGCCCATTCTGACATGGTCTTCACATGGTACTTCTTATTTGTGGCCTTGTGTCAGACTAGGATAGGAAATGTCTGTGTATGCTTGTTGTTCAATCTGAGGTTTTAAAAAGAGAACATGATTATACAGTTTAATGCAATGAATTAATATTATATACAAACAGATTCCTTGAATTATTACATTGAGATACATAATGAAATTGATAACACTTGGCTACTTAAGGGATTGAAATAGAATAAAAGTCAATTCCTTAAATTAAAATTTTCAAAATTAAATTAACCATATCAATTCATGAAATTAGATCTCTTGACATTTGTTCTTTTTTATTTTTTTTTGTTAATCACTCGATTCTAACTTCAATCCATGAAATAGGCTTCCTTATGAGATTAAGTGTACAAAATTTATTTCTTTTCATTCGGAAATTTCACTAAACCAGTTTCCAAAGTTAACATTGCAAAATAAAATGTATCAAAAACAAATTTCAAGCAAAAACTTTATTTTCCTGATTGAATTTCTATTCCACAATTTTCCAGAATTTCAAGTACCTAAAATGAAAATTCCATTTTGCTTGTTCAACTTTATGGAAGAGTTCCTTTATAAATTTTTAAAAATATTTATTGATCCACTTTTAAATTTTTACCTATTTTCCACCATCTCAAATTTGAATAAATTTAGACTTGATATTTAAATTCCACACATCTCAAAGATCAGTTTTGCTAATTCAACACAGTTTTGAAGCTAGAAATTTTCATATCAGCTTTAGTGTAAACTGAAATGCAGCCTCAAATTTATGAATACTTTTTCAAGACTGGTGATTAAATTTTTATATTTTTCAAGGCTTGGAGAAACAAAAATATTACATTGTGATTAAAATTTTAAGAACATTCTGAAATGAATCTTTAATTTTCCGTATCTTCCAAGTGAAAGTTGCAACATCTGCCTTCATCCATTTTTCAGACATACTAAAAAAGAAATCTGTTTTTAGAATTTGCATTTCAAGTCAACATGTTTTGGAGATCAGAATAAGAAAAACCATTTCTGAGCTGAGGTTCAATGAAAATTTAAGCATGATCTTCAGAATATATATATATATATATATATGTGTGTGTGTAAAAAAATAAATTTATTCTACTGGCTTCTATTTGTTGGAAAGTTGTCCCTTTTTTCTGTTTGATCTTTAAATTTGATATTCCAGAGTTCAAGCTGATGAAATTAGCCTTGTTTCTTGACTCAGTTTCTCAATGTTGATTTTTCAAACTTGTTTTTAAGTTTTAGACTTTCAAAGTTTGACTAATAAATCAGTCAAGATCAGTTTGACTAATCATTAGTGAATGCTGGACAATATGTAGACCATATTTTTGCTTATATCATTTCATGGCGCATAAAAGAAAGAAAGATTGAGTAATGCTAGAGCTGTGAAATCTTCTCATTAAGATTTTCTCTGTTGATAAATCTGAAGCACCATTCCCTAATATAGCAATCATGCCAGCATAAATGTCCTTGGGGGCTAAACTCTTTTTCTGTGTGTATTTGATAACATCATGAATCCAAATTTTGTTCATTTTCAAGATAAGTCATTACTTGTTATTTTTGCAAAAAACAAGTAATGGAGCAGCTGAATTTAGATGGAGAAGGGAGAGTTTTGAGTATGACCAAAGATGGGGATGTCCTGCAACTGACATAACTGAGGAAAACATTGTCTTCATCACATGGTGATGCATGACAGGTTATTGACTTTAAATCAAATAACCAATGCTATTCCTGTGAGAAAGTTGAGAATATTTTGCAAGTCCTCGGTTTCAATGGCTGATGTGCATGACTATGGCTTTGAACTGGTTGATCACTTCTCCTTATTCTCCTGATTTAACTATCATCTGTTCCCCAACATGAAAAAAACACTTGGTTGGAACCAGTGTTGCAGTGATGATGATGTTATATCTGCTGTTGAGGATTTTTTTGAGCAACAGAATAATCTTCTTCGAACAGTCAGATGTTAGTTTACATGAAAAAAAACAAGGCAGTTATTGATGAAGAGTTTAAATTGATGCATGCAAAATCATGCACAGCTCTAGCATCACTCCTTCTTAGTCAGCCTCATGAACTTTTCAGCCTATCCTTGTAGGGAAAAATGGACTAAACATGAATTGAAAAATCATGCACAGCTCTAGCATCCCTCCTTCATATTCAGCCTTATGAACTTTTCAGCCTATCCTTATAGGGAAAAATGGACTAAACATGAATTGAAAAATCATGCACAGCTCTAGCATCCCTCCTTCATATTCAGCCTTATGAACTTTTCAGCCTATCCTTATAGGGAAAAATGGACTAAACATGAATTGAAAAATCATGCACAGCTCTAGCATCCCTCCTTCATAGTCAGCCTTATGAACTTTTCAGCCTATCCTTATAGGGAAAAATGGACTAAACATGAATTGCAAAATCATGCACAGCTCTAGCATCCCTCCTTCATAGTCAGCCTTATGAACTTTTCAGCCTATCCTTGTAGGGAAAAATGGACTAAACATGAATTGCAAAATCATGCACAGCTCTAGCATCCCTCCTTCATATTCAGCCTTATGAACTTTTCAGCCTATCCTTATAGGGAAAAATGGACTAAACATGAATTGCAAAATCATGCACAGCTCTAGCATCCCTCCTTCATAGTCAGCCTTATGAACTTTTCAGCCTATCCTTGTAAGGAAAAATGGACTAAACATGAATTGAAAAATCATTCACAGCTCTAGCATCCCTCCTCCATATTCAGCCTTATGAACTTTTCAGCCTATCCTTATAGGGAAAAATGGACTAAACATGAATTGCAAAATCATGCACAGCTCTAGCATCCCTCCTTCATAGTCAGCCTTATGAACTTTTCAGCCTATCCTTGTAGGGAAAAATGGACGAAACATGAATTGAAAAATCATGCACAGCTCTAGCATCCCTCCTTCATATTCAGCCTTATGAACTTTTCAGCCTATCCTTATAGGGAAAAATGGACTAAACATGAATTGCAAAATCATGCACAGCTCTAGCATCCCTCCTTCATAGTCAGCCTTATGAACTTTTCAGCCTATCCTTGTAGGGAAAAATGGACTAAACATGAATTGAAAAATCATGCACAGCTCTAGCATCCCTCCTTCATATTCAGCCTTATGAACTTTTCAGCCTTTCCTTGTAGGGAAAAATGGACTAAACATGAATTGCAAAATCATGCACAGCTCTAGCATCCCTCCTTCATAGTCAGCCTTATGAACTTTTCAGCCTATCCTTGTAGGGAAAAATGGACTAAACATGAATTGAAAAATCATGCACAGCTCTAGCATCCCTCCTTCATATTCAGCCTTATGAACTTTTCAGCCTATCCTTATAGGGAAAAATGGACTAAACATGAATTGAAAAATCATGCACAGCTCTAGCATCCCTCCTTCATAGTCAGCCTTATGAACTTTTCAGCCTATCCTTATAGGGAAAAATGGACTAAACATGAATTGCAAAATCATGCACAGCTCTAGCATCCCTCCTTCATAGTCAGCCTTATGAACTTTTCAGCCTATCCTTGTAGGGAAAAATGGACTAAACATGAATTGAAAAATCATGCACAGCTCTAGCATCCCTCCTTCATATTCAGCCTTATGAACTTTTCAGCCTTTCCTTGTAGGGAAAAATGGACTAAACATGAATTGAAAAATCATGCACAGCTCTAGCATCCCTCCTTCATAGTCAGCCTTATGAACTTTTCAGCCTATCCTTGTAGGGCAAAATGGACTAAACATGAATTAAAAGAAAACTAAATATATAGTTATTAATAAGAGGAACATTCTAAAATGTGAACTATAAAAAATCAAGAAAGTTAAAAAATTTCAATATTTGGAATGCGTTTTAACAGAGGACAGAAAATGTGGCACTGAAATCTGAAGGCACATTAGAATAGCAAAAGATGCCTTCAAAAAGTTAGGCAAAGTATTAAAAATAGAAAAATCTCAAAGAGTACTGAATTGTTGTGTAATATTGGTTCTCCTATATGACCATAAATGTTGGACAATCACCTCATAGATGAAGAGACTTGAGGTAACATAAACATGATTCAACAGTAGGATGCTGAGAATACCATGTGTTAACTATGTTGACTCCTGTCTAGGATTGAACTCGCCATCCTTGGCTAAAAAATCCCTGAAAATATTAGACTCCTACTCCTCAGCTTAATATTTGTGTTCTAAGTAGTGGCAATAATTTGTCTCCTTTCCTGCCAAAGTGGATTTAACCTTTAAACATTATTTAATTTTATTGAAATTTCTTCACTCAGTTTATTGAGCAAGATCTTGTTTAACACCATAGACAGAACAAGTAACTATGAAGTTCTAGCAAAAATGGAACCTAAAAGGACACTTCTACTTTAATTCAGGAAGAGACAATTGAAATTTCTAGAGAAAAAAGGCTTGGAAAATTTGACACTCACAAGACATACTGATGGGAAACAGCAAGTCACCTACTTAACAAAAATTGATGGCAGAAAAAGGAATGGTAAGGATGGTGAAAAGACAAACCTTATTAACAGCAGCAAAAGATAGGAAATTGTGGAGAGCCATGGTCATCTGCATCCTAAAGGCACACAGCACATAGAAGAAGAAAAAAAAGGTGGTAAAAATAATACACTACAATTTTTGCATGTCTAAATACAGCAGTAAAAAACCAAAGACTAAAGTGACTAATTATCTGGGAATAGGTTCCATAATGCTGCTAACATATCCAGTGATCCTTGAATCAAATCTAATTTGCAAGATTAATGGCGAAAGAGAGATTGCAATTAGGTTATCACTTGATTCCCTATGGGCGGTCATTATCTTGGAATATAGGGGGCACGATGAAGGGCAGATTTTATTTAGAATCCATGAAAATAGATATGGACTCATTAATTTTCAACTTAAAACAATTCAATAACAAATATATTTAGAAATACATGCATATATCCTGTATATCATGTATTCCTAATAATGTATCTCCTTCAAAGCACTCTATAAGGATACCATATGAGTAAAAATGAGGTTCTGGAGAAAATGGAAACAAAAAAGAAACTTATAATTAACATCAGGAAGAGGCATTTGAAATCTCTGGGAAACATAATGAAGAAGGAGGGCTTGGAAAATCTGATACTCACAGGACGGATTGAGGGAAGGAGAGACAGATGAAAGCAGTAAATAACATACTTAATGAGCTTGAGTAAATGGACGGTACAACAGATTACCTTACACTAAAAAACAAAAAATAAACAGAGAACAGAAAGTGTACTGAGATCCTAGGATGTATTGGAATGGCCAAAGATGTATTCCAGAAGCTAAGCAGAGTATTAAGAGACAGGAAAATTATTTTGTTAGAAACAAAGAAAAGAGTACTGAACTGTTATGTGGTATCTGTCATCCTATATGACAGTGAATGCTGGACAATCTCCTCAAAGATGAAGAGACTTCAAACCAACTTTATGAAGGGACATGGCACATAACAGCTTATTCTTGTTAAGAATTTTTAAACAATGAGTGATAGCTCAGACAACCAAAGTATTGTCAAACCATAGTAAATATCTGTTAGGGGACATGAAAATGTAATAAAGTATTATTAGTATTGTTCTTTTCTTTTCTTTTTTTTTTAATTAATGTTTACTCAATATAAGGCTCAAGAGTCACTCATGATAGAGAGTTACTGAATGAGATGTGTGATATGAATTTAAAAAGGAGGTAGAGGAAAGTGAAGATTATAAGAAAAGGAAGATATATAGTAATTGACCTCTGATATGAAGAGGTCAGTTGTAATGTTCAGAGAAGCATCCACACAGCAGTCTGTTCTATAAAATAGCAGTTTCTTGCAGGAAAAAGCTGTCTGTGTAGAACTTCCTCTTGACAGATGGAATATGAAATAAATGTTGGTGATTCAATAAAGACCGGAATACATCCTAATCCGAATTTTCAATATCTTGGGAAATATGGCTGATAAATCAAACTAAGAATTTTGGCTTGTTACCACGGAAACATGCAGTTAGTATTATCCAAATTTTGCTTAATATATTCCACACACTGTTTCTTGATTGCTGCATTCATTTTGCTTCTCTAGAAGATAGAAGAGGAATCCTTACCTGTTCAAAAATATCAATCTGTCAGATGGATACAATCACTTTCTAAGATAATATTTAACAAAGGCTTTGAGCAACTGAAGCCTGAATGTTTTGGCAAAGATCATCTACTTTGAACATTGTGGACTGGTGTTACAGATTCACAAACAAAGAACGTTTTTTTATAAGCATTTCAACCCAAGCAAGGTGGGAGTGCCACTAGTACTCAAGGAGTTACAGAGAGCGAAAATAAGAGAAAAACTGGGTACAAGCGGATTGAAGAAACGATAAAATGAAGAATGGGGATCAAGACATCAGAAGATGTTGATTGACATTACATTTAAATTTTTGAAGATTATAGTTATCAGGGAAGTAAGTAAGATGAAGGGAGTTCCACAGTCAGGAAGTGAGAGAGAAGCTTTTGGGGGAAATGTCGGTTACATTTAACTGTTTTGGCACTTTCTTCCATATTTATTCTTCTAAAACTTCAGTTTAATAATTACTTCATCTTTATGAGCTCAGGTACAAATATTTCCAAATCTAAGAGACATAACTCATTCAAACGTTCAGCTTATATGCATGTACATCAACATTAATAAATTCAATTGTTATGTTTTGAACCATTACGTTCTATCTTGTATTTTATACTGTTTGCTATTTTATGTCAAATATAAATCGCTACATGTTTGGTAACCTCCAGCATCTTTGCTTGACCTTTTCCATGTCATTCCCAGTCAAAGATAAATAATTGTTGTGATGCACACTAAAATATTAATAGATATTGTATTGTAAACTTTCGTGTTATTAAATATTGGTTTTTCTTCATAGGATATTTTTATTGATTATTTTTTAAATCTGATTGACTTAAACATATGTATTATTAGCAGTAAAAGTTTCATTAATCTGTGTTAGGGCAAATCAAGAAAAATTAGTGAAATTATTAGTAAATGGTACAGCCTAGGCTATATTTATGAGGTATTATTTTAATTAAACAAGCCATGATTACAATTTACAATTAAATAGGAAAAAAGAACATGAGCCTATAAAAACTTTATTATATGCTTTCTATGATCTGTACAACCTGCGTCTTGTAAATGTCTTGAATAATTAAATAATTAATAATTAGGATATAAAAATTCTGATTGTATTTATACCAATGTGATCAGAAGTTATCACAAGAAAAATATTAATGGAACCAATATATTTTTTTACAAATATATAATTTGAATTTATTGCATACTGAAACAATGTACTAATATTAAACGTGATGAGATTAATATAATGAATATTATCAATGATAACACATTTAATCTGCTTAATAATAGGCTTTTAAATAATGACAATAGGCATATAAAACTTAAAAAGTTTAAGCTAATAGGAGTTGCTAGGTAGCAAATCGGCCGACTATCGCAATTTTAAACCTATATATGACATATCAGACACATGGGAATTGTAAAAGATATTTTTAGTAAAAAAAAAAAAAAAATCTGCCTTATATGCCGTCAAATACGGTAATCAAAATAACAAAAATAATGTATTTCTCACAGCTACTTTTTCATGCACATACTAATGTATTGTACTTTCTGTCTTTGCTTACAAGTGAAAGGCCCGCCACCATTGCCAAACGGTCACTTTGAGAACTAATACGGCTCGTTCTGCTAAGCCCACAAATTTTGAAATACATCATTGATGGTTTGGGAGTTTTTTTTTCCTGCAGATTTTTTTTTTATTTTACCTGCAGATTTTGTCTGTTACATCCAAAGTTCATTGATGGAGGTTCCATAGATGAGAGGTTTGTCTGTAATTCATCCCTCACAAGCTTAAACTTAATTTGGTTTTAAGTGTGCAGCAGGAAAGATTAGTAATCAACAATAATGAAGATCTTCCTTGTGCCATGTCACTTCATGATCATGGCTCTCTCCAACTCGTAAGTAAGTTGGTCAGCTCGATTGTTGCACGACTTGACAAGCTCTATATCAATGTCCAGCTCGTATTCTAAGGCCAATTCGTAGAGTGTGGCTAACCTTTTGTGCAACCTACTCATTGGTGTTACCATTTTGTTTTGCCGCTCCCTACTCATTGGTGTTACCATTTTTTTTGCCCATTTCACCTTTGGCGCTCCCTACTCATTGGTGTTGCCATTTTCTTTGCCTATTTCGCATTTCGTGCAGAGATCTCTTTTGGTGACCCCTACTCAGTTGGTACTACCTTTATTGTGCTATTTCGCATTTGTTGCTGGAATCTAATATAAGGGTGGAGCACAATCTTATCAACATCAGATACGCAAATGAAACTGTGTTAACTCTGATAGATACAGAAAGAAACTAAAGGATTGAATTGGACTATTTTTTTCTACTTTGTGTGTTTTTTAAACTGGATCATATTTTTTACTATTTTTTTGCCAGTGAATATTGCATTAACAATTTTTTGAGAATAACAATGATTTTCTAGATACAAGACTTATTATTTAACCCATAGCAGGGGGATATGGATTCATACCTTTCCCATGTATATTTGTATGTAAGTGAATGTAACAAACCAACTGGAGTTAGAACTCAGCTCTGATTTCTCATTCTGAGCTACTATCCATTACCCCAATTGTACATCCGAAACTGCAATAACTGCCAGACAAGGAAATGAAATCAAGCAAGATGAAAGGCATCATTATTTCAAAGAGTTAATCATCCAAGACCAGTGGTATGTGATGTCTCATCCTGGATAATTACTTTATAAGAGTAGAATACAAGAAATTGACTAAGGAACTGGAAATCCAATCCTAAATTAGAAATAAGGGAAAAACCTCTACTCCTGTTCAAAAGACTGAAGAGAAGTTGACTGTTTGGCTAACAGACCACCCTGTCTTTTGAATGGGACTAAAAGTTTTTCTGTTCTTTTCCTGTTCAGGGTTGGTTTTCCTGCTTCTAATGTTTACTTCAACTCTATATTTGCGATGTCTCTGCCTAACCTCTGAAATGTTATTTACTATTTATTTGTTTATTTTTTCCTTCAATAGATTTGCCTATCATTTGATTCATACTCCTTCCTGATCTTTTGAAAAGGAATAGAGGTTTACCTTGAGTTTCCAGTTGCTTCTGAAGTCTTCTTATTTTCTTTCAATCCCTTGCATCTTAGTAACATTATTGCCTTGCTTGGGGTAAATTCATTTTTTTTTTTTTAAAGGACACAAAAATCAAAGAATGTAAGACAATGACATGTCTTCTCACTGGAGTTATTAGTTAACCTTTATAGCAAGCTGTTCCTAAGAGAACCATATTTATCATTGCCAAGATTTATCATTGGAGAACACAATCTTAACAATATATATCAGATATGCTGATGCCACTGTGTTGGTGAAAGTGCAGTAACTCCTTGACATAATAGTAAATGAAAGCAAGAAAAATGGATTAACTATCTATTGTAAGAATAGAGAATGTAATGTCATTAGTAAGAGCGACAGCCCATGATGTTAACTACAAGTTTAAGATGTCATAATCAAGTAAGTACAGAAATTTAATTATCTGGGAATTGTTATAACAGATGATGGAAAATGTAACATAAAAATATGAAGTTACATTGGAATAATAAAAGAAGGCTTCCCAAAACTAAGCAAAGTATTAAGAAGTGCTTAACTTCTATGCAATATCATCAATCTTCATATATGGCAGTGAATGTTAAGTAATTTCCTTACTGATGTAGAGTAGATTTCAGATTTAAGGAGACAAAGATTGCTTAGAGCTATAAAGGATAGAAAGTTGTGGAGATCCATGATTGCTGGCATACTGAAGGAACATGGCATATAAAAAAGAAGTACATAGCTTAGGTTCTTCTCTTTATTGTTTATGTTTCTGAAACATGAAAGGCCTGAATAATTGTAAATTATTCTCAACTGAACTACATTATAATGAGAAAGCACTGAGAGAACATAACTCTGTCAAAATCACTGACAAAAAGAGTAAGGATCTCTGACTATACCATGAACTTTATTCATAATTGCCAAGGAGAAAATTGTATTTGCTTTTCAAAAATCATAGCCATTTATGTGTTATATCCCTTGAGAACATGGACTTTTCATGGCTCTCTACAACTTTCTGTCCCTTGTAGCCGTAAGCAACATTTGAGTTTTTATCATCCCTCTCATTCCTTGTTCGGCCAGCCATTTACGCATACTCCTTGGGTTACTTTCTGTTTTTCTCTATCCCTCTTGACTTCAGTATATCCTGTGAGTATCAAATTTTCTAAACCCTCTCTCCTCAATAGAAATTTCAACTGTAACTTTCTGATTTTAAGTATAAGTGTCTTTCTAGTTCCCATTTTTAAAAAAAAATCTTCCTCATTGCATACATGTTCTGCCCATATTATTCTAAACATCAATCTCTAGAAGCACACCTATGCCACTTCAAGTCCCTCTCTTCATCATCTGCAATGAAATGATCCAGCTATATAGGAGGATCTTCTTCTTCTATGTACCATGTGACTTCAGGGCATTGATGAACATGGCTTGCCACAATTTCCTGTCTTTATAACTCTTGTAAATTTTGTCTTTTTTTTATCTCTCCTAATTCATGTTCTCTCATCCATTTACACAGGCTCACTAAGCAGGTTATGAACCGTTTTCCTCTCTCACTCTTGCCTTTCATATATCCTGTGAGTATCACATTTTTCAAGCCCTCTTTCCTCATTATATGCTGTTGAAAACTTCAGTTGTCATTTTCTGATGTTAAGTGTCCTTTTTGCTTTCAATTTATCTAAAACTTAGTCATTGCTCACATGTTCAGTCCATGGCATTCTCAGCATCTTTCTGTAGAACCACATTTCTATCAATGGTGGATAGATATGACAATAAGAGTTACTTTTCTTAATAATTTATAGATTTTGAATACAAAGTAAAAATTGTCTTCTTGCCTTGAGTTGCTCCAAGATTTAATCAATTGTTCTTTCGCCCATGGCCCACTCTTTTATAAAAATTTAATTGAATTTCACTGATAACATTTGGTATGGTAAAGGCCTAAGAGCAATAATTAACATTTTGTAAGGTGGATTCCTGGGGGAAATAGGCAAAATTTTGTAAGGTGAAGGCTTTAAGAGAGTAATTAAAATTTTGTAAAGTTCTTAGGGAAATAATTACATTTTTGTAAGGTGAATACCAGCTGGGCCCATGGAATATCCATGGATATTGACAACTAACATGTTATTGTTACACTTAAACATGGCTGATGCATACTACTTCCTAAACCCCACCCAACCAGGATGGAGTATAATTGGAGTCCCCAGGCAGTGCTTTGTGACCCTCGCTATATCATGAACATTTTCTTTTTTTCTGCCTACATTTATATGCTGCAAATTAAACTAAGAACAACGATTAAAGGATTCTGTTTTTTTTCATCCAAATCCATAAATTTGTTTTGCTCATGCTAATTCTCAAAAAACACTGCATAAAATTCAATTTTTTATGTTGAATGTGTTAGACTTATTCAATTTTGTAACAAGAAAAATCTCAATCTGATGTCAAAAATTGCAACAAAACATTGTTGATTTATTTAAGATGGAATGATCTGTTATAAGATGTCTCTAATTTGTATATAGATACATTGTATTTATTTTCAATTTTTCTTGTTGAATTGTTCACCTATATTGCATATGAACCATTATTGTACATAATTAACGTTGTAGCATACCTATGGATGGTAATAGATATGTCCCCATTCACGTAAATACAGTAGTAAATACTGTATGTTGGTCTGCAGTTGGAGATTCATTGTGGAATTCACTTGACTCACTTTTAGTAGTTGACTACTACTTCTACGTGCCACTGGTGAATCTTATATGTGCTGTTCATGTCCTAAGTATTATCATTTATTACCAACCTTTGTTTGATTATTCAATTCAGTAATTTGTATTTTATATTAATACTATCTTATGAAAATTGAGATGTAGTAGTGTGGGGAATATCATAGATTCAGGGGTATCAGATTCAGTGGGTGTATATAATAGATTCCAGTAAGGGGCAAGTAACCCTTGCAGTGGTCCTGCTCTTACATATATATTTATGGAATTACTGCCCAAAAAGGGGCTGGTAAATTTAAACAAAATTAATAAACAAAATGCATAAAAAATGTCAAACAAGAAAGAGGAAAGAGCAGAAAAATATTAATCCAAGATTTCAAAGATATTCTAGTCTATGATTTTTGTTGAAGAATGGTTAACCAAAATTGGTTCTGTAATGCTTCTACAAAAGTATAATTTTGTTAAGTGAAGACCTTAGAGTCATTCTTATAACCAACTACAGAACAGTATTTTCAAAGTTTTCCCTATTTACTACAATATATAATAAAGAGATTCACTTTAGACAATCACAACAACCAATGATGATAATTATATATTATCTTTAATATTTTACCTGAAGTGCAAATGGGAGTCAGTTTCTCAGTTCTTCTCCCAAGACAAACTGGCAATGTTTTTTGAAATGGTGCATAGGATATTTTGGCTAATTTACAATAATTTTCAGATGCTGAATCCAAAATAAAATTAATTTTCTACCATTAGTTTTAGAATGCCATATCCGATGTAAAAAAAAAAAGGTAATGATTGGGTTACGTCAGTTTAAATGTGGAGAAAAAATAAATACTAACTTGAAGCTTAAAAACAATCTACTCCTCCTTCTATGTGACATGTCATTTCAGGATGTGCATGATCATGGCTCTCCACAACTTCCTATCTTTAAACAAGCTTTGTGGGAAATAAAAGAACTTCTGAAATGCAAAAAAAAATATGACAATAAATAATTAAAATTAAAATATTGAGAGCAATTGTTAACCATGGAAAGAAAGTTTGCTTATTTAATTTTTGTAAATGTTTAGTAGATTTAGTCTGTTTTAAGTTCTAGTAGTCATCAACCATCATTGTTTAGTCCCATCTTCCTTCATAACAATGACTTTAATGTTCTGGTGGAATCTTTTGCTTTGCTTGTTAATAACATTACCCAAAGTGAATGATAAAATTGACAAACAAGTTTCTATTATAAATGTTTGATGAAGACTATGTAAAGTAATTATATCTCAGGTGTTTATAATGTTTCCATTGATAACTTAGAACAATACAATTACACTGTCATTATCATTTTGCATTATTATGTATTATATCAAAGGATTTCATAATGTTTCCAGTCATAACTTAGAACAATACAATTACACTGTCATTATCATTTTGCATTATTATGTATTATATCAAAGGATTTCATAATGTTTCCAGTCATAACTTACAACAATACAATTACACTGTCATTATCATTTTGCATTATTATGTATTATATCAAAGGATTTCATAATGTTTCCAGTCATAACTTAAAACAATACAATTACACTCTCATTATCATCATACATTATATTGAATGACTTTGTTTCTGTTCATAACATAGAACCATACAATTACACTGTCCTCATCATTATGTATTATCATAATATAAATCATAGATGTTTAATCAACTAGGTATTTAATAACATTGGTGACATTCAGAATTAATTGGAAATTATGAGAAATTTGGTTTTAAATAGTCATTTTTTAAATACTGTTCTCTAGAGCAAAATGTGAAGCTAACCAGTAAAAATGGATTTTATTTTTGGGGGCTCATTATCCCAAAATTAGCCATGAAATGTATAAGTTGGTTTGTGCTAAAGCATGTGTTATTGTCAAAAGACCGAAATTTCAGCTTACCACGTTAATGAAATATCTCCCAGGTCACATGCTACTATTGTTATTATAAATAAAAACATGTAATGTTTTTTTTATTTCTTAGCTTTGTCAGTGTTTTCTAAACTCCTGTGTGCTTGTCACCAAAAACATTTGTTAGCAGTTTACTGGCTGGGTGAGGGCAACATTTTAATCTTCTTCCTCTATCTGCTGTGTCCCTTCAGGATGTGGGTAATCATGACACTCCACAATTTCCTATCCTTTGTAGCTCTTAGTAAGTAATATACACTAATAATCCCCCCTCGTGAATAGGATCACATCTGCTAAATTTTGAGGAATGTTGTTCATCTGAAGAGATGTGATTTTACAGGGAATCAAGTAAACTTTGGATAAATTTAAGCTCTAACATTATGTGTCGTATCCTTTCAAGACATGGTGGATTATGCCTCTCCACAACTTCCTATGCTTTGTAGCATACTCCACAAAATGTCAAAACCCTTCCTACTGACCCATCTGACTCAATACAATCTTCCTAAATGCCATTTCCTTTGAATTTAAAAACATGCTAAATTAAGCTTAGTAAATAATTATTTGAGGTCTATCTCATGATTAAGGCAGTTGTTTATTCTCATTGAAGCCAGCTTCTGTTGTCTGAACCTTGGTAAAAGCCAGAATTTCAAATACATAATTCCCAAATAGGCAAAACCCTCCCGACTGAAATGATTGGCTCACAATCTTCCTGACTCCTGTTCCTTTCTAATTAGCTATGTGCCATATTGATCTATATTTAGTAAATAATTACTTGATGCTTGAACTTATGTACAAGCCATGATTCAAAACTCAATGCTTTTTTTGTTATATGATGAGCCACTAATTTTGATCATCTCCAGGTATTCTATCATGTTTGATTTTATAAAAGTCTTTGTTAAAAATGAATATCTAGAAATGTCCTTATGTCAAACATGGAGGACTTTATCAGAATGATTTTATTGGCACACACTAAAAGTGAATTGCATAAAATTGATATTAATTCCACTGACTAGCTAGTTTTATTCAGTTTGTATGCACTTTCAAATTAGGGTCAAGTTTAGGAGAGTAGATGGTTGATTTTTATCAAAAAGAAATGAAAACTTATTCAGGGAAGATGAGCATCAGGCTGGGTTTCTTGAGATTATCACATGAAAATCAATCCCACTTGAGAATCAATAAGCTGGAAACAATTATAGCAATAGAATTGTATCTGATTTTTAATAAGTAAATCTATCTCTTCTTACAGTTCTATCTATCTCTACACACACACACACACACACATATATATATATATATATACATATATATATATATGTTTGATTAAAGGAAACAGCAATAATTGCTCCAAATATCCATTACACATATCACCCGAGACTATTTCAAAGTTTCATCTTTCCAAACAATTACCAAAGGAATTTAAAATTTTGTTTTTAACAGTAAGGTTCACTCTGTATAAAGCACAAAGGCCATGCAAGGTAGTGACATTAGGAGGCAATTTGTGCAGATAGGAGTTGAAGATAATGGTTAACACTAGCCGTGAATGGATTAAGATTATAGTGATCAGCGAAATATCCTCTTGTGAGTTGGTTCAACAGTGCAGTGTTTCATGGAAAGAAGCTGTTACTGATGGAATACAAAAGGAATGTGGGTGGGGTTTGCTTCTATGTAAGTAGTATGGCTTTTCCATGAAGGTTTGCCTTGGCAGAACCAGAGAATGTAGTTCGCACAAACACTTTCCGTGGAAGTAGCTGTAGAGCAGCAAGAGGTTTGCTACATCCCACCTGTGGGAGAGAAGTTGGAGCGTGGAGAATAATTCATCCCCCACAAGGGCTCAGAGATGTTGTAAAGGTAGAGGATAGCAGGAGGAGTCAGGTACTTACTGGAGCAGTACAGGGAGCCGACCATTTTACCCACATCCTTAGCAATGGATCATATATATGTGTTCCACTTGTGCTCAGGTACTAGTTTGAGACCCAACAGTCTTTGAAGGTATGGAGGTGCTTCCTCGAGAAGACCTACATTTATCCTGATTGGTGGCAGTTCGATGTCAGATCAGCGATGATGGAATGTAACTAGCTTGGCCTTCAAGGCATTGAATGTAGCCAGTTTTTACTCCATTGTATAGTTTGTGCACTTAAAATCATAATGAATGGCTATTATTTAAAAAAAAATACTTAGTGGGAATAATTCGTCACCCACACGGGTTCGGAGACGTTTCTGAAGGCCAGAGAGTGAGGTACAGGTAGCTCCCACCCACATATGACAACAGTACTCCATTTTCGGCCTGATTTGGCTCTTGTAAAGGTAGAGGATAACAGAAGGAGTCAGGTACTTACTGGATCATTACAGGTAACTCACCATTTTACCCGGCATCCTTAGCAATAGATTGTATTTACGAGTTCCACTTGTGGTCATGTCCATGCCTATTAGTTACTCAAGGCATGGTGCCTCCCTGAAGGAACATCTGTTCATCATGACTGGTGGTAGTTCTGTTCTGATTTTGCCTATGACACAGACACCACATTGTTTCTTGAAAATGACTGAGATAGTTGAAAATCTAGTACCTTATTTAGAAATTTGAAAAATATAATAAAAAAATGAAGCAAACAGACCTTGTTGGTTCTTTTTAATCAAACTTGTTTGGATGAATATTTGCTGGTTAATATACCTCATAAATATATTATACTCTGCTGTGATTCATTCTACATGCTGACTGGATGTGAATGCCATGAAAGCAGAAAACAATATAAAAGTTGTTTTCTGTACATAGGCTCTGAGCACCACATCCAGTCCATGAAACAAGCCCTGACAATGAAATCAACACTGGCCAATTTTGAATGTTCCCACTGGAAAAGGAGATGTCCCTGGTGAATGTCAGATCTACTTAAAAGCAGGCCTCCCATAACAACCACCTGTCAACATACAGGATGCTGCCATCATCACTGCCATGACCAGGTTTGACTAATCCCCCAACTCTTCATATACAGAAACAATCAGTGACTATCTTTGACACCACCTGGCTGTCAATACTCAGGAACATGATTTATAACATCACACATGGAATCTAGCAGAGACCATCCATGACACACCAATGTGATTTCTAACAACACGTGGAATGTAGCCAACTATCCAGCTTCAACATCACCAGGCTCTCAATGCCAAACTATCATGATTTATAACATCTCAGTGTCAACATCACCCAGCCTTCCTCATTGCCAATGCTGTCACCTCAGCAACCCAACTGACTACAGGCATAATGTTACAGTGAGAGATTCCACCACAGCCCTACCAGCTACACCAATCTCATTACTTCAGCAACCAATGAATCCTACCACAAATCAACCCACCTAATTCCTAGTTACCAACGCCATCACCTTGGCATACCCAACTCATTACATGCATTCCCTTGCAGTCATCACTATGACCCTGTTTTATTGAAACAACATCTGACTCTGTCAGCACCACTAACCTGACTCGTTATAGGCATTTCCTCACAGTGAGACATTCCACCACAGGCCTACCAGCTGCACCAATCTCATTGCCCCAGCAACCAATGAACCCTACCACAAATCAATCCACCTCCATGACCTTGATTTATCAACACATGCATCAGACACAACCAACAATTATATCCTGTGGCCTCGGTCAAACACACCCAAGAAATCAGTCAGCTCTTATCGCTACAATTACATCTAATTGACTTCCTGACCATCACCAAATGAAATTGACATTTCACCAATTTTACAACAACATTGTAAGATACCATGTATATTAAACAAATACAAGTTGTTTAAAAACCTAATCCTCGATGTTCCTTGCCTTTCACAACCAAACACGTATGTATATAAATACATTTTATATAGATGTATAAATATTAAAATATGTTTCATGCTTCAACACAATCTTCAGACCATTTTATTTTCAGATGGCCTGAAGATTATGTTCAAGCATAGAACAGACTGTTTCCACTTACCATCAGTATTTCCTTTTATACTTACTGTTATGATGTTGATTTGGGGTTAGTAGAGACAAACGCCAAATAACATGTAACAATAAAAAGGGGTTTTAATAGGCTGGTAAAAAAGGTACAGAAATTGCCTGAGTAGTCAATAACTAGCTCAGCTAAGAACTTCTTTGTCTCTCAGTCTTTCTCATGCCACTATTTAAAGTCTTTGTTCACAGACACAGATAAGTTCATCTTCAAGAGGGATGTTAGGTTTCAGACACAACACTTACATATGCTCTATCCCCGATATCAAGCACTAAATAAATATAGCATACCTTAAAACCATAACTTTACCATATACATAGATAAATGCTGACATCTGTTATGTAGATTTTTAGATGTATTTGGGCAGCAGTTTTTCACTTATACAAGTTCAGTTAAAGATCAGTCAAAATTTTTTGTTGAGGATTTTTTGGGGTTCTTTTCCTGGTTTCTCTTAATTTGAATATAAATTGTTCAATAACTGAGTACTTTCAGCATTTATATGTTATATCATTTTTATTTAAATATTGGGTATTTAAACTGTAATTATATGTGAGAACACCCATCATTGTGAAAGATGAAAATTCAGGGTATGCTCTATGATGATAAAATTTCACTAGTTTGTTTTTCAATATATATATATATATATATATATATATATATATATATATGGGATGCAATGGGTAAATTGTTTTATATTTTTAATTTCGTGCATGTTCGGTGTTTGTTTTTGATTTTGTCAACTGCACTGTACAGTAGGGTCAGTTGGGCACTATCTATGAGAAAAAGGGCGCCATGATGCAAATAACTCTACCAGAAATTTGCAACTGGCATGTTGTACTGCTTGGCATTTGTGTTGGAAACTCCAATACGAACATTTCAGAGTGTTTTGGTATCAATCTGAGGACATTGCAAAGGATTCAGAAAGAGTTGAATGATATATCCAGTCCAGTCATGGCTGTCAGACAATTTCTGTGACCACATCACTCTTTACATCTGGCCACCTAACTCCCCAGACTGCAGCCCCATTGTTTATTATGTGTGGGGCACAGTTGAGTAAGAGACTAACAAAACTCATTTTAACACCAAAGATGAACTGAAAGCAAGGATTATGGCAGCCATGGTTGAAGCCAATGGTGATTTTATAGAATAAATTTACTCTGTAGTATTTCAAGATATTTTTTGTGGAATTTTGGGAAATATGTCTGTTAAAATGAGATGTCAGTGTTTTCTTTATTTTTGCATAATTTAGATGACAATTTATCCATTGTACCCTGTATATATATATATATATATATATATATGCTCTCATTTGCCAATTGATCGCTATGGGGAAATGGGAATTTTTAATAGCTGCATATATAATGTGTTAAAAAATTCCCTTTCTATCTTGTGTGCTGATAGCCTAGGGGTAAGGGTCTCTGACTGATGTCAAATTGGTTGAGTTTCAGTCCCAGCTTGAAGCAATAAGATGTCTAGCCATACTGATGAACTGTGATACAGCAAAACAGTCTGTGGGAGATATATATATATATATATATATATATATATATATATATTCTTTTCAGTCTGTGAATGGAAACAAATCATTCATATTATGAAAAAGAATTAAACTATTTTGATAATTTAATAGAAAATTTTTATTATTAAGATATTTCCAGAGTGAAATTCTATTCTCATCACATTTCTGTTCAGAAGTATGATGCTTTTCATAACGGCATTCAAACTGATTCACTGCAATCCCAAAGATTCAATGGAAACCATTTTTCTGTCTCTGCAGAAGTTACAGCAATGGTATTAATTATATTTTTAGCTCATTTTATAATTTTGAGTACAACATGTTTATGGTAACTTATTATGTTTTCAATATAAACACGGAAAATAATATTGTTGTGGTTTGGAGCATGTGTTACTAGGTATGTGCACAAGTGTAGCATAATTAAGAATTTACCTAGACCATCAGTTATTAATATATAAAATTATTTTGAATAATCCAACAACTGGTTTGCTAAGCTTTTATAATTTTAAGAATTGGTTCTTGTAAACTGGTAGTATACCACCACAGTGTGTGTGTGTATATATATATATATATATATATATATATATCCAGGTAAGAGATAAGAACAAGTGGAGTATAATTTTACTGTCTGTAGCAATTCATTTTTAAAAAAGGGCTGATATACAGAGTAAAGCTTAATGTTATTTATTATATGAGATTAAAACAAAAATATGTTAAAAATTGCTACACAATATATATATATATATATATATATATATATATATATATATATATAGTGTGTGTGTGTGTAGTCTGTTGAAAATAAGAGCAGCTTTTTAATTTTTACTTTTGAAGCAATTATGGTATCTATTGGAGAGTGGTTTTCACTAGTTCCCACTCACCAACTCTGTTTTCTATTGATACTTATGTTATGTCAGTGGCAGGTTATTTCATCAGGTAATATGAAGTGATGGAACAAATTTCAAGGAAAAGTAGATTCATGCCTTTACCAAAAATATAAATGCAAAATTAATATAAACACCCACATCTAGAATTTGAACTCAGATTGCTGATTTTGTTTTCTGGGTTGTTACCCATTAAGCCACCCTATTTCTCATCAGTGTTTCTCTAATGACTAAATATAAAAAAAAAAACAAGTAAAGAAAGGAAATGATATTCAATGCTTTTTACTTTTTTTTTTTTTTTTTTTTTTTTGACCATCCTGGGTATGACAATAAATTACAACCAGCAGCAATGCCTCTGATCAGGAGATTGGAGGTTTTGAGGAGTGTGGAACTGACTCTTATTTGCCCTTGTTCCCAGGTCCACTGTGACTGAGATGGTAACACCTGTTAGGGTCCCAGCTATAGGCAAATAGCAAGACTCCTCCTCCAAACAAAAACACTATGAAAGTATGAAAATACATTTTAATAGTAAAAATATTAGCAATACATTTTTATATAAAATAGGCCAACAATGCATGGCCAGCAATACATTTTGTCTATAGTTGAAGACATAGAATTGCCTTCTAAATATATTTAGTTGAAGTCATAAAATTATGTTCAAAATATTTAGATTTCAACATTAAATAACCCATAGAGGTGTTGATATGCCATGAAACAAAACCAACCAATTCTTTTCATTGAGGGAGTTTCTGTTTCTATGTTCTTTCTTTTTATCCATCTCCCTTTTTAAATCTTTTTGTCTTTTGCTTACTCTTTTTTCAGCTTTCTTTTTCTCTTCTCGTTCCAGCTTATACTTTTCATCAGGAAACTCATGGGGATCAACGACATTCTAGCCATAAAAATAAACATTTTTCAACATAAAAATTTGTATTAAGAAACAAAACATTTTGTTAGAAAAAAAGAAAAGTGTACTAAACTGTTACATAATATTTGTCCTTCTATATTGCTGTGAATACAGGACAAATGCCTCACAAATGAACAAGATACTGGTTTTACAAAAAAAATGCTGAGAATACCATACATGAAACATAAGAAAATGATGGAGTCTTAGAGAAAATGAAAACTAAAAGGCCACTTATAACATCAGGAAGAGATAGTTGAAATTTCAAATAAACATAATGAGGAATGAGGGCTTGAACCATTTTAGACTCACAGCACAGATTAGGGGCAAGATGGACAGAAGAAAACAATGCATAACCCTACCTAGCACACTTGGCAGAGCAAGGTTTAGGGGAGATAGCAAAAAGACAAAATTTATTAAGAGCTACAAAAATAGGAAATTATGGAGAGCCATGATCACCAATGTCCTGAAGGAGCACAGAACATAGAAGAAGAAGAATGTATGTATGCATCTGTCGATCTCAGTCTATTCATATCTATCTATCTAAGTCTGTTAATATCTATCTATTTATCTATCACAGTCTGTTCATATATATCTCCATCATATATATATATATATGTCTCAGTCTGCTCATATCTATTTCAGTATATTCATATCTGTCTATCTTAGTCTTTTCATACATATCTCTCTATATATTTATCTCTCAATCTGTTCATATCTATTTCAGTTTATTCATATCTATATATCTATCTATTTCAGTCTGTTCAGATCTATCAAAAGTAAATGATATTAAGGGTATAAACTTCATACACTTTATCCATTCATTGCCTCTTACACACACACCTACATTTTAATCTGTGACATGCAAGTGATGAGATATTGTCAAGATATCTATCAATGGACAAAGTCCAGGGAGAAGCAAGTTCCTTCATTTTCCAAAAGTAAAAATGCTCATACACTACCCAAGCTTGGATTTGAAATCAGATAGCTGATTTTCTTTTCCATGTCACAAACCATTATGCCACCCTGCACTTTGTGTTTCATTTCATTCACACACCATCTCACATAATGGTGTTAATTTGTGAAAGAAAAAGCATCTCTAATCAAAATTATCATTAAGGAATTAATTAAAATATATTAAAATAACTTAATTGGTGTCAGAACAGAGTAACCTCTTCTTTAAACAAGATAATAATTAAAAGTTAGTTTTTTTGTAAATGATTTTCTCATGAAATTAAGGTATATCTTTCTCTGAAAAGTAAATAAAATTAATATTAAATTTATCATTTAATAGAAAAATTATCTGAATATTCATCTGTACAAACTACACATTGGGATACATGCAGAAAAAATCAAATTAAAACACCCGGAATATGTATTTTAATTTACTCAAGATCAAACATACGGGCACATTGCCAAATGGTTAGAAAATTAGCCTTCTAGCCATGAAACTCAGGTTCAAATCCTACCAAGGTTGATTTATCAAGGGGTTGATATGAGGGTCAGCAGGAAAATTCGTCGGCTGACCAAAATATAAATGTAAGTAGACTACACCAGTGGGTAGACTAAAAATGTTGTATTCTGGTACATATGCATGTTTTTTAGTCTACTAACTTATGTGTCCACTTACATTTATATCTTAGCCTATGAAATTTCCAGACGACCATCATATTTTCTTAATATTAGCCCAGGGTAATAATGCCAATGTGGCTCCAGTTGGGGCAAGGGGTGTCTGAAAACAGGTTGACCCAAGCCTTATGAGTGAAATTGGGTAGATGAAGTTGTTTAGAACCCATGTTCAAATCTCATGGTAGATTTATCATAAAAGTAATTTCTTCATAATATCAACCTGAAAAGATGTGTACAGGTTGCAGCACCATTGAGAAGTGCATGAAAAGCATGCTATAACATGACTCAGGTCTTGCAAGTAAAACTGATATGATAAAATCTATCAGTGGCTGTGCCATCACAAAGCCACATCTCTGCTTGTAACCCTGCAGGATATAATCGAGGGAGAATTTAAATAGATTGGGGCTCACATTTCCTCTTCCTGATGAGGTTTTTTGGAATGTTTAGATTTCAGAGCCTTTGTCAGACATGTACTACTTTGTGGATGAAAGATGTGTCCAGGTTGCAGCACCATTGAGAAGTGCATGAAAAGTATGCTATTACATGACTTAGGTCTTGCAAGTAAAACTGATGCAACAAAATCTGTCAGTGGCTGTGCCAGCAAAAAGTCACATCTCTGCTTGTAACCCTGCAGGGCATAGTCAAGGGTGAGTTTAAATAGATGGGGCTCACATTTCCTCTTCCTGATGAGGTTTTTTGGAATGTTTAGGTTTCAGGGCCTTTGTCAGACTTGTGCTACTTTGTGGACTGACATAGATACAGACATTAGAGCCAGAAATTTGGTGGATTTGAAGCTGAGAAAATTCTTTCTAATGAATAAAAAGAAGAATTCACTATTGATGTGACCACATGCGATAGTAAGGTCAACATTGCAGCTATATAATTTTCTATTAGAAAGTTAAACAATTTCCTGGAGGTGTTTTATGAAATATATCCCACCATTACACCATGTACCAGAACAAAAGCCAAATTGAGTTGTGAGGAGTTAATACACTGATAATATAACTGAATTATAATAGATGATCACATATACAGATCAGTGGAGTAAAAATAGTACTCGGACTAATAATAATAAACTGTATCTTCTAGGCACGGTGAAGTAATGGTTAGCAGCTTGGATTGAGAAATTGGAAAGCCGAGTTTGAATTACACTAGAAACCATTACATTCACTTATGTGCTTGGGAAAAGCATGAATCCTCTTCTTCTCCCCCCAGCTATGGGTAAATAGGACAGACCAAGTTCTATAGCCTTAGATGGCAACTGGTCTATGGTAGAAAGAAATGGCAACCTACTGTGGGAAAAAATCTGCCTTGTCAGTCATGTATCAAAAGATACATGATTGCCTAAGCATGTATCATGCATGGCACATAACTGACTGATGTCATCTTTGGGCATTAACACAAACCTATAGTTTTACTTGCATGTAATGACTAAATACCATTCTGTGATGCCTTATTCTATACTTCTTGAGCCGTTGATGCAAATGTTGTATGTGCATGAACTGAATGTGTCAAGAGACATCCCATCATGACCTATACACTTTCAAGGGAGACAATACTATAGGAAAGAGCAAATTTTCAACAGCAAAACCCTATTTTCTTCATTAGTCCCTACCATTGGCTAAGCATTTATGCAACAATAAACAATCTTTCACACTTGTAGAAATCTGCACTATCAGTCCTCACATCCACTGTTCCCATATTCAATCAGCAAACATTGATAATGAGTGCAATATTTTTTTGCATAAATAAATCCAGTAATATACCACACATAATATTCACTTTCATGTCATACATCATTTTTCCAAATTACCACTAATATACTATCTATAACAAGGCAAAAAAAATGAGTTATGGAGTATATTCTGAAAAGTTCTCAGGTGAAACCACTTCATAAATTCTGACAAAAGGATCAAATACTTATACCTTTTCCTGTTCAAGCTGAGTTCTTTTTGAGTATGCCTTGTGTGTGTGTGCATACATATATATATGTATATATATATATATATATATATATAGTTTTAAAGTGTGCTATATTTATGGGATAAAGTGCTCGATATCAGTGATAGGACATATGTAAATATAAATATAAAAGTGAACACTGATTGCGTCCAGCATGAAACAGCCTGTCACCTCTGAGTGTTGACTTCAATGTTCACTTTGATATATGTATGTATATATATGTATATATATATATATATTAGGTTGGTGCAAAATAATATCGTTATAATTTCGTTTTTTGAAATATTTTTTAATGTCAAAAAACGACATTATTTTTGCACCGACCTAATATATATATATATATGAGGTTTGATCAAAAAGTATTGGGGCTGTTGCTGTGGTAATGAAGCTAAAGTATGTAGAAAGAAGCCATTTGGCACAGATAGACTTGAATTCTGTTATTCATGCACACTAAGTTATAACATCCTTGCTCATTTCCCTTGTTTATTGCAGTGCTTGAAAGTGAAGTGTGTAGAGTGTGGTTACTTCACCACACTACAGATGTTCCATCAGTGACCCTATGGTTTAGCTATTTTTGGTGAAGCACACCATTCCCCAGGTCTGACAATTGCCATGTTCTCCAGTTACTGTCCATTGCGACTTTTTCCTCTTCAAAAATTAAATCCTACTTTAAAGGAACAAGGTTTCAAGACATCGAGGCAATCCAAAAGAATGCAATGAGGCAGCTGCTCACCATCCCAAAATATGAGTTCCAGAAATACTTCCATCAATAGAAACAACAGTGGATAAAAGTTCAGAAAGGGAATACTTCAAAGGAGATTAAATGCCAAATTGATATTGTGTTGTAGTTTACTTCTTATAGCACCAGTCCTGATACTTTTTGATCAGCCCTTATATATATATATATATATATATATATATATGTGTGTGATGATGATATAGTTACCTGTTATTTCCACTGTCTGAGGGCCAAACAGTTCAATTCTTAGAACTGAACCACAAGACTAACCGCACATATGATCCATTAGAGTGAGGAAGTCTTGTGTAGAACCATATCTGTACATGATAGAAATTTTTAATGAGTAAAACAAACTGCAAAAAAAGATTACAAATTTTAGAAGATATACATGTAAAGTTCAAATATTCAAGAAAGTCCTTTATAATTTAGGAACACACAAAAATACTCAGAACCCGTTTAATGCTACATTCATATGGTGTTATCACAAATATTTAAATGAAAAATAAAAGTCATCACCAGATTCTATCAAAATGGGTTTTAATGCCTGACAATAACTGAAGTCGGTTGAATGTGTCAAACATTAAATAAACTGACATGAACTGTGGACAATTCCTTCATACTGCCAATTCTAAAATATAGAAATTAATCTGTTAATTAGAAAAGCAATTTAAAAATATAACAGACACAACATGTCTGTGATCTTTAACAAATTGAATATACATATATAAACACTGAATTCATTGCTACTCTGACAACTTTCATCAGATATGTACATACACACATGCAGAGTTGCATGCTGATGTATTCAACCCCTAAAATATTTTCCTTATTTTTTTAAAATTAATTATTCTGAATTTGATTTGTTGTCATTATCTACTCAATTAGCATGAGATGTTATCAAATCAAATTTGGAATGATTAATTTGAAAAATAATGAAAATAATTGTGAGGTCAAATAGCTTTACATATAACTATATATGTAGATCTATCTATATATAGTCATGTATTTGGGCAGCATCCCTTCTCTAATACATGTTTCAGTGAAAATTACCAATGCACTACTCCTGTCAAGTATTTTATTTTGTTTTTCTTGTGCATGAACAATATTTGTTATATTTAATAAGAAGAAAATAAACCCATTAGATATTTTATTTTGTGTGTGGACATAGTATATGTAGAAATTGTACAGATTTTTGTTTAAGCTTTTTTGGTTAACTTTCAAGAATTTGGATTGGGCTGGGCTATTCTCAATGGTAAGTTCTTGAAAGGTAGTCATATTTATAATTCTGTCCCCCCCCCCCCACACACCGAATGCGGCTATTATGGTCATGATTGTAGTTGATGTTGTTGAGGGTTTGTTTTTGTTTTGTTTTTCATGATTAGGGCTTCTATTATTTTTAGATGTTTTCTGCAGCAGCAGGTGATCAAGCAGTTAGAATATTAGGGTTCTAACAATGCCATTTAAGTTCAAATCTCACATTACAAATCTGACATAAAAATACATAAATAATCAATTAATTATACTGACACATTGTCATGTCCATAAAAATAAATAAATAAAAATTAATTATAGTTTTAAAAAAAATTATAATAAAATAATTATAACAATTAATTAATTCAATCACTCTAAACCAATGAGAATCAACTCTACTTTTCTCTTCTACACACACACAAACATATGACATTCTAACTGTCAGACAAGCACCAGGAAAAATGTCAGTTCCTTTTCCTTTTTGGGCCATAATAGTAACATTTACTTTTTAGCACTCAACAAAAATTTGAGTTAAGAAAACTCCAGATATTTTTTATATTTTTCTAACTAAATTATCTGGACACTCATTATACATGCATCTGTAAAAAATATGCAAGAAAAATTGTATATATTTGGCTTATTCTTTATCTTATCATTTTGTCAGATTCCAATCCATATTTGATCTACATTTGACCCCAAACTCACAATTTTACTCAGTATTACTGTCTCTTATGTCTCCAATATCATATAACAACCAGATATTACTTGTTTTGTTGTTTCCACATTTTGCTTTTTCTCATATAACAATTAATTCAATCATTCTAAACCAATGAGAATCAACCCCACTTTTCTTTTCTACACACACAAACATAAATACATCTCATTTATACAAGTATTTATGTATATATAAAAGTTGGGGTTTCTAATTATTTACAGAATTATAACTCCCTTACACCTGGGGCAACAATCCCAGTATATGGTTTTGTTAGGAAGTGCCTGAAAACCAAACAATAGGTTGATTCAAGCCTTGTAAGTAAAATTGGGTAGATGAAACTGTTTGGAATTTGTTGATGGTTTTACTAGTACTTCTAAGTCACAAGTCATCATGACCAAAGGTATGAGCATCGTGGCATTGTTCAAGTACTAATCATGTGAGATTATGCACTCTCTCCCAAAAACTGAAATTAAGCTCTTTTCAGCATGATCGAGGTTAAAGAAACACAAACATGCCTGAGTGGCATATGCAGCATGGGTTAATTAGCCTCCTGAGCAGAGACATGCACTTAGAAATGACCAACCATTATATATATATATAATATATATATATATATATATATATATATATCTGATTCCTTAAACTTATATATATATATATATATATATATATATATATATATATATATATATAAGTTTAAGGAATCAGAGAGCCAAGTCCAAATTCTGGTTGAGTTTATTACTTATTTCCTAATACCCTTCGGAAAGGTAAGAATCCATATCTTCTCCCCAAGCTATGGGTAAATAGCAACACAGACTGGGTCCTATATCCTTTGAAAGGAAACAGTTTAGGAGAAGGTCAACTCTGAATTCAAAACCTGCAGAGGGTCATTTGGGGACCTTGTGCCCCAGTTCTCTGTATTCGGTTCTTCCAAAAAGTGTAATTGGTTCTGCACAAGCCTTCACCACTATAATCATATGATATGTGCTGGTAGTCTAGCTGTTGGTTCTAAGAATTGAGCTGCTTGACTCTCATACATTGAAAAGGATGGAATTCAGTATATATATATATATATATATATATAATGAAAAGAAATTAAACCTATTAGATATTTTTAAGAAAACAAATTTGCATAAAATCACTATTTAAATATTCATCTATGAATACATACATACATACATATATATATATAAGTAATTTATACAAAGAATTAATTAGCAATGTTAATGAGATTAATGACAAAAATCACTTTACTAACAAGACTTAATGAGACATTGACTTACCATCAATTCCTTGAATAATACAATCCTTATATTTGAGTTGTTGTCAGATGGAATTGATTTCCCAAGTAGTTTTGACAATTTCAAATTGTCATCTTCAGGGTGCAATTTTTCCATATACAGGCAAAACACTAAGACAAAATATGTGTAGTGTAGGCCAAAAGATTTTTTTTTTTAAATGTATAAATTGCTTCTTTATGATATATTATAAAAGATGCACACTCTAATACACACACACACACACATATACATATATATATATATATATATATATATATATATATATATATATATATATATAATAACAAGGCTTAAACACTAATATTCCATGGTCATAATTTATTCCATTGGAATCGTAAATTGAATTTGTAGGTCTGATGAATTGGATCGTATTTACGATTCCAATGGAATAAATTATGACCATGGAATATTAGTGTTTAAGCCTTTTTATTATATCCTTACTCTGTCCTGGACATTGAGTTCTACCTGGATTCTATCCTCTCGGAATTTTTTATTCAAAAAATATACATGTGTGTATATGCACCTGTGGATTTTGCATATATATGTATATTTACCACTAATATTATCTATCTATCTATCTATATATATATATATATATATATATATATATATATATATATATAGTTCACCCTGATGATACCATGTGGTGAAACCTAGGAAGGTAGTACCTGGCTTGTTAGGATTTATTTATTTTACTTTGGCTCTACTTAGTGTATTGAGCACTCTTTGTTTTAACTTATTATTCACTGGGTTTTCTTTTTCTTTGTACCAGAGATTTAGGGTACTGGACAATTTTTTTTTTTTTCTTTTTTTGGAGGTTTCTGATTCTTTCTCTTTTTTTTTTTCCATTTTTCCTTGGATACCAATTTATTTGAAAATTGTGCTATCTAGGTTTTTTTTATTCACCCACTGAGTTTTAAATAGATTTACATTATATATATATATATATATATATATATATATATATATATATATATATATATTCCACTAATACACTGGTTAATGTTTCTTTTAGGTGAAACAATGTTTTTTATTATATATATATATATATATATATATATATATAAAATAAAGTTTTTTTACTTAAAAAACATTTACTTGAGATATTACTGGAAGATAAAGCTTTTAAATTATGCAATGTTTTGTAAATAAAGTGCTCAACATTAAAAAACAGAGCTTTAATAGTAAACTAGCAGGAACCATGTAACGTACACGGATTTACTAATAATTATTTTTATGTTGCAATCTGTGGTTTTCAAACTATGACCATTTTCAGATAATTATAAGAAAAGTGACAAAGTTTCTCTTAACCAAACTGAAATATTTTCAACAGACAATTAGGTCAGAAAACATGATTTTAACCCCTCACAACAAACAACGGCCTTTATCTAATCTCCTATTGTGTCACTCTATGTATCTCTCTTCCTTTTTGTTTTACTCCCTCTGCTCCTCTCTCTTTTTATGTTTCCCTACTCAACACAGTCTGGGTTGCCTCAGTCCATAGCAAATTCATGATGAAAGATTAAAAATAAAAGAAAAATTTTAATTTTGAAAGATCACTTGGAGTTTAGCGAGGTGGCAAAAGGTTATGAAACAAAATTTAACTCCTCACTACAAACTAGTGCCTTTATCTAAGATGACCCTGACCCAATCCTATATCACACCCTCTTTTTGTCTCTCTATGTTCCTTTCTCTCTGACTCTATATAGCTCTTTCTCTTTCCATTTCACTCATGGATGCTCAACACAGTCTGTGTTTAATAGGATTAGCATGACACACAGCATACATATATAAGCATAAAAATATACAGATAAATTAAAATAAAGAGTTAAAATCTTAACTTCCAACTACAATTACTAAAACCTTGAATATAGGATATAAACTGTGATCTTTTTATTTATTATATATATATATATATAGATAATATTAGTGGTCAGTAAATATATACACAAATAGATAAATTCCCAAGAGGATAGAATCCAGGTAAAATTCAAGGTCCAGGACAAAGTAAGAATACAATAGAAAAGGCTCAAACACTAATATTCTATGGTTATAATTTATTACAATGTAATAAATTATAACCATGGAATATTAGTGTTTGAGCCTTTTATATTATATTCTTACTCTGTCCTGGACATTGAGTTTTACCTGGATTCTATCCTCTTGGGAATTTATATATTTGTATATATATATTATATATATATATATATATATATACACATACACACACATTGTAATAATGCCACTAAGACACAAGTGGTTACTATAAATTTTATTAAGGAAATAGAATAATAAAAGAACATGAATTAAGAAGACTGGCACTGCACTCAAATTTTTGAAGATCAAAGATTACTGGGAAGCACTGGAAGAGAGTTCCACAAGCAAGAAGTGCAAGAGAAGGAACTGTTAACATAGAACTTACGGTTACATCTAACCATTCCAGTTGTAAAATGTTGAGACCTTGCTACCGATCTAAATAGTAAAAATAAAGGCTAAAGCTTAAAATATAAAGTAAACTAAGTTGCCGAAACCAAAATGTAATATAATTATATTGACAGAACCAAAATATAATATAATTATATTACTAATTAAATAATATAAAAATCCACTACTCAGCATTTCATCCTCTGAGAAATTATGAGTAGCAGATCTTGATATCATTGAATTAATGATATTATATGAGATAATGATATAAATTTTTATATCTCACAAACAGTATCAGGGAAATTTTATGCCAAAGTGAGAAAAGTTTACTTTTCACATGCTTCATCCTTCATGGCTTCATCAGACTAAATTTGTTATGTTGGTATGAGCGTGACTGTTCGTGTTGGTGGTGGGGGGGGATTTTAGATTTTTCTTTTATATCTTGCTGAATTCATTTATAGTTATTTTTTTCCTTTTTCTTTCTATCACTTTTCTTAGCAGATGTCCCACACTGATAATAAAAGATCTTCCAGGATTGGTGAAATTTTTGTAAAAGCCAGGGCACAAATTTACTGTAATGACTTTGCAATCAATGCACTATCTAGACATTTACCAGCTACTCTTTTATGAAGTACTGAATACAGAGACCTAGTGCACTGTATGCCACAAGGTCCCCAAACAACCATCCGCAGGTTTTGAATTCAGAGTTTTTTGAATTCTAGACCAGTTGCCATCCAAGGTTATAGAACCTAGTCTGTCCTGCTGATTACCCATAGCTGGTAGGAAAAGAAGATTCATATCTTTCCCAAGGGTATTTGCATGTAAGTGAATGTAATGGATTCAACTGGAATTTGAACTTAGCTCTCCAATTCTCAATCTGAGCTTACTCCCTTATGCCTCCCTCAACCCAAGCTGCCATCAAATTACTCCATCATATATATATATATATATATATATATATATATATATGTGTGTGTGTGTTGTTTAAAATTTTATAGATTTATTGGGGAAGAGTACTCATTAGCAGGGATAGAGCATTTATATTTATAGATAGTGTGGCTATAGAAATTAACACTGCAAAGGGATTGTCAGTTTCACACCTTAAGTAATCATCAGACCATATGTAAATATATAGATAGATATGTGGATGTATGTATGTATGTATGTTTTCAGATCCAGACACACATACACTGCAGCATGCACAGACACACCCACACATATGTTTGTGTGCTAATGTCTGTGTGTATGCACATTATATCCATTGCCAAGTTATAATGGAATGCATTTGCAAATAATCTCGCTTGGCAACAATGCAAATATATTTCATGTGGCTACAAAACCAGTTTTCCTGATAGACAAGCCACTACTAATACCAAAGGCTCTCATTCTGACCAAGAGCGGAAGATATAATGTTGAATTACATTGATGGCCAATTGTGTCCTTAGTGAACATAATACATCACTTAAGCCTGGCCATTGTGTCCAGCAAATGGTGCTTTGGAACATGGAACAACACATTTCATAATGAACAGTGGATTATGTAAAGGCATTTAATAATGCACAGAGCTTTATGAGTTGCATTTAATAATGGTCTGCCTGAGACAGGGTATTTTTTTTCTTTAAGTATCTATTACATAAAAGAACTTCTTTTAGCATTACAAACAATTTAGGATTTTACGTTAAGTATTATGTATTAGTTAGTTTTATATTTTGCCCTCTGAAAGAGAAGATTCTTTTCTTCCATGTTCTTTATTTTGTTTGATGGACATTTATCTATAATATTTACATTATTCAGACTATTGTCCTCATCTTTGTTGCCATATTTATTACAATGTTTCAGTTGTTGTACACTCCGGCCTTCTTCAGGTGGTTGGAATGTCGAACTGAACCCTTTATTTCGCTCACTGGGGTAGACTGTTCTAGTTCCACATGCCATGTTTGATGGATGTCAGTTATCAGTTATCTCCTGTTATATGTTAGGACCCAAAGAGTGTGAGTTCAATACCTGGTTAAGGCAGTGGAGAACTTTCAGAAGGAAATTAACAGGAGATAACTGATAACTGACATCCATCAAACATGGCATGTGGAACTAGAACAGTCTACCCCAGTGAGCAAAATAAAGGGTTCAGTTTGACATTCCAAGCACCTGAAGAAGGCCGCAGTGTACAACGGACGAAACATTGTAATAAATATGGTGACAAAGATGAGGACAATAGTCCGAATAATTAAATAATGTACATAATACCTCATCTCAGAAATACAGACACTCTGACATTTATGTATCATTACATGTAATTTTGAAAGTCAGAACTGTGTTCTTCTTATTGTCTATAATTTTGAGAAAAGTCATTAGCATTGGCAATTGTGTTCAGATGCTCAAGTGTCCTTGTTATGATGATTAACTACATCCAGCAGCAAGCCCTCTGAGCAGGAGGTTTTGAGGATTGTGGAACCATCTCTTAATTGCTCTTGTTCCAAGGTCTGCCCTGACCCAGAGTGGTAGCACCTGTTAGGGTTCCAGTTATGGGCAAATATTTAACCCCCAACAAACTGTGGTCAACACAATTAAATTTTTTAAGTATTTTATCACAAAAATACCATCAATTCATCTTTGAAGAAAAATTTTACCAGCAATACATTTGACTCTCGACAAAAACCCTCTTTACAAAACCCGTCAAGGAAACTTTATCTACAAACTGATTTCTTACAAATACTTATTCATATGAACCTATCCTAAAAATCTTGTCAGCATTGAATAACTCATTGAGGCTGATATGCCGTAAAATGAAATAAACCAGACCAATCAGATGCTCAAATATTATTTTTGTATTTTTTTATTTTTAATCATTTCACCCCAAGCAAGGCAGTAAAGCTACTAAGACACAAGTAATTACTGTGTGTGAAAGAATAAGAAAAAAAGAGAAACATTATTAAGGAATGAGAGTAATAGAAGAGCAATCAAGAAGACAGTAAATAGCGATTGACCTTGCATTTATGATCAAAGTTGGTTGGAAAGTATGGAGCTGGAAGAGATTTTCACAAACAAGAAGTACAAGAAGCTGTTAGCATAGAACTTTGAGTTACATTGAGCCAATTCAACTGTAAAACAATGAGATGTTGTTGCCAATATAGTACTGTACTTAAATTCATAAAGTCTAGATAGTATATTGTAGAGTTCATTGGAATAATTAACATGAAAGTATTAATAGAAAAGGCAGAGGAAAGCTACATTATGGTGGTGGGAAAGTGACTGATGCCAAGAGACAAGGTCAGGAACAATAATACTGTATATTTACTGTTTGTTAACACATTTCAGTTAATAAATTCTTATTACAACTGATGTATTTGAAGAAAAGTACATTTGAAACAGAGATTGTAATGGAATTGGAGAAGTTGGAGCTTACAGGAATGTAAGAAAATAATGAGAACAAATCAAATAATGCTCTTTGTGTAAATTAAGTCATTGGAAACCTGAAGTCATCAAAGCCAAAAAGCAGCAGTTAGAGAATTGGAATAGTTTTGGTGCACATAACAAAGTACCAAACAATAGTCAAAAAATGCTATCAACATGTTGGGTCAGTCAGTTATGTGCCATGCATGATACATGCTTAGGCGATCATGTATCTTTCAATACATGACTGATGAGGTATATATTCTCCCACAGAAGGTTGCCATTTCTTTCTGCAGTAGACCATTTGCTATACAAGGCTATAGAACCTGGTCTGTCCTGCTATTTACCCATAACTGGCGAGAGAAGAAGAGGATTCATACCTTTCCCAAGGGTATTAGTAAGTAAATGAATGTAATGGTTTCAAATGGAATTTGAACTCAGCTCTCCAATTCCTTAATCTGACAGTGACAAAAACCCCTTAGCTGAAGGAAAACAGTTATTGATTGATTGATTTGTTTTTTTATGGTTTATCAACCTTTTGCAGGTTATTTACAGTCAAAAAACATTTTTAGATTGTAAATTTTCTTTTTGTGATAATGTTTGGTGGCTGGTATTCTCAGCCTCCTTCTGCAGAACCACATTCCTACTGTTTCAAGACACTTCATCTATGATTAATAGATTTTTATGGCTTATCAACCTTTTGCAGGTTATTTAAAACCAGAAAGTATTTGTATATTGGAAGAAATCTTTTTGAGATAATAATGATTTACTGATATAAGGCTTACTAATTAACCTATAGCTGGGGAGAGAAGAGGTGAATTCATACATTTCCGATGGAAGTGAATATTGGAGCTCAGCTCTCAGATTTCTAATTCCAAACTATTATCCATTACACCACCCACATATCCAAGATTACAGAATCTGGTATTCCAAGCAGTCAACAATTTAGTTACAGACCAGGCTCAACTTTGCTTAACTTCAGTGATCATACGGGAACTGGTGTTTTAATGGGACATGGCCATAAGCTGGAAAGAAGTTATTAAAAGCAAGGTTGGTTGTAAGAGATTTTGAAGAAGAGAAGATACAATTAGATTCTTCATCTTCTTATAAGTCAGCACTTCAAATAATCATGGTGATAGCTACAAATGAAGGATGAAAATGTAAGCCAATTGACATTAAAGCTATATAGAGCAAGTAAAGAAAGACGGGGCGATATGGATGCTAAACAAAGCAGCATATGGACTTTATAACTGTTATGGTAATTTATCCATGCATGCATGGACTCTACCAGCTATAAATAGGAGCAGGCACTGCCTTTTGGGGAGGGAAAGTTTCCAGCAGTCAGCTCTGATAGACCAAATATTCTTGCTGTAACACTGTTGATTGTATATGTTTGTATTACTGTTTCTGTTAATATATTTGTTTAACTCAATTCCTTTTTGTGTCTTTATTTCTGGTCCTAACAAGGCCACAACAATAATGCATCTCAGAATTGTTACCCCAGTATAAATGATGACTTTACTAGACTAGGTCATAAGCATTTTCAGCTGGATCAAACCATGTTTAGATGGTATAACTATGGGAAATTAAAAGGCATATTTTTGTCTTACATGTGGATGATTTACAATTTGATGGAACTGGTAGATTCAACAGGATTTTCTTTGATCCCATTGCAAGAAAATTTAAGGTTGCTATAAGGCTGAGAGAGAATTTCTGTTATGTTGTTTTGAATTTATCACAAGATAAAACTATGAACACCTTGGGTATTCACAGAAAAAAACCTTAGTTGAAGGAAATCAGTCAGTAAAAATCAACATTGGTTATAAGAGGTTTTGAAGAAGAGAAAATTCAATCAACTTCTTCAACTTCTTATAAGCCCACATTTCAAATAGTCACAGTGATAAGGAAAAGGAAGGAAGGATGGAAATGTGAGATAATTGACATTAAAACTACATTTTTACAAGGCAGGCAACATGATAGAGATATATTTGTCATGCCACCTATAGAATTAAAGGAAGACAGTAATATGGAAGCTAAACACAACAGCATATATACTTGAGAACGCATATCCAAATAGTACTTCATTCTAAAAGATGACCTAACTACATTGGGTTGTAAGTAATCTGAAGTGAAAACAGGGGAAACACTTAATTACATCACAAAGTTCAAATCATCGCTAAAGCAGTTGGTATTCATTATAACAAGGTGAAAACTGTGGAAACGATTGGCTGATATCTTTTCAACCACAAAAACTATATTAAGTGATTTGAGCATCCAAACAGTTGTAATATTATCTTGGTAACACTTGATAAAAATACTAAACTAAAACTTTCATAGGTAAAATTATTAATTTCAGGACTCCATGACATTCACTTTGACTGTGAGGGTAGTAGTTCCTGGATACTCTGAATAAATATTTGATCTTTCCATGAGTATGAGCATTTATATAACTTCTTGTTATCAGTTTTCACATGTGTGTATGTTTGTATATATATATCCTTAGTTTATCTGGGTGCATTGCCAGTTTATATATCGGTACAACTACTACATTCTTTGAGGCCCAATTCTGTACTTGATAGCTATGATATAACCCTTTAAGTCATCTCTCTAATTCATCTAGCACCTTTGATGTCCTTTGCTACATAATGGGGTCACCACAGATAAACTCTGTTTTTTGATTGAGATTAAATTTTATTCACCTCCCCAACTGGATATTTTGGCACGAATCTCATGCTACACACACATGTGCATATTCTCTTACTTTCTACATATATATATAGAGAGAGAGAGAGACAGACAGACAGTAAGAGACAGAGAGAGATGTAGAAACTGACATAGATGTGGACACACTGAGATAGATATTGTTGAAATGGAATGTCTCCCACTCCCTATCGCATATGTGGACTGACTATATCGATAGATATGTATAGTGAACACAGGATATATCTGGCAGACTTGCTTCAATAATTACTAGCCTGCTAACCGACTCCCTGTCTTTCAGTGGTGAATTCTCTTTTACAATAAACCTCTCTTTCTTTCATCTACACACATGTTGCTGTTCATTTCACTTGAGTACCACCTCTGTCTGTTTGTGACCTTCTTTAAGGATACAACAGATAGATACACTGACATACAGGGTGCGATGGTTAAATTGTCGCCATTTTATATTTTTAATTTTGTGCATGCATGCTGTTTGTTTTTTTTTATTTTGTCGACTGTACTGTATAGTAGGGTCAGTTGGGCACCACCTGTGAGAAAAAGAGCACCATGACACAATTCCCTCTGCCAGAAATTTGGAAACAGAATGCTCTACTGCATCGTATTGGCACCAGAATCCCCAGTACAAATATTTCAGAGTGTTTGGATGTCAATCTGAGGACGGTGCAGAGGATTTGAAAAGAGTTGGATGAGTCTAATAGTGATTATGAAGGTGTTTGGAGTGATGACTAGTAATAGCAATGTTATGCCTCCATTCATCTTCCCACAGGGCTTCAGAGTCAATGCAGAGGCATACATCAAATGCTTTGAAGAGGTATTGTTGCCCTGGATCAAGAGGGTGGCTGCTGGAAGACCCTATGTCTGGCAACAGTTCTCTGTACCATGCCACACAAGCAGAAGAACCCAGTCATGGCTGTCAAACAATTATTACAACCACATCACCCCTTACATCTGGCCATCTAATTCTCGAGACTGTACCCCACTTTATTATGTGTGCAGCGCAGTTGTGTGAGAAACCAAGAAAACTCCTTGTAACACCAAATATGAAGTGAAGGCAAGGATTATGCCAGCATTAACTTAAATAAGGAGACCATCCAGATGAAGAAGATCCCAAAGTCATCTGGAGGCTGTGGTTGAAGCTAATAGTTATTTTATTAAATAAATTTACTCTTTAGTATTTGAAGATATTTTTGTATAATTTTGGTAAATATATCTGTTAAAATGAGATGTCATTGTTATTTTCATTTTTGCATAATTTAGATGACAATTTATACATCACACTCTGTAGATAGATAAATATAAATGCAATGTTGAATATTTTAATGACACAGACAATATAGATCTGAAATGAGTAATGGTGACAGAGAAACTGCCATAAAAACTCTTGGTTTTCCAGCCATTTCATATGCTTGCATTAGTGCTGAAAAGAAGTTTTCATAACACTGAGCCTGAAGATCAAAAGAGAGATTGTTTCTAATGCAGCCAACTTAAGCTCTAAGTTGGGATTGACTATATTATGCCCAAGCAATTAAACATCAAATGGAATATTATATAGAGAAGAAAAAAAATAAATTCTCCTTTGTTGTTTGTTTTTTTAATCATTTCACTACAAGCAGGCAGCAAAACCACTAATAGGCAAAAGGTTACTGAGTGTGAAAGAATATAAGAAAAACATTACAGAGGGAGAGCATTAAAAGAACAGAATTTAAGAGGACAGAAGATAACAACTGACATTGCATTTAAATTTTTAAAGATCAAACTTGATTGAAAGAGATTTACAGTAAGAAGAAATGCAAGAGAAGAAACCGTTAGCATAGAATTTACACCTAACCATTTCAACTGTAAAACGATGAGATCTTGCCACCAATCTGGTACTGCACTTAAATTCTTAGAGTCTGAGTACTATACAGGAAAGTTCATCAGAAAAATTACCATGAAAGTAGTTTATTGAAAAGGCACAGAGAACCTACATTACGGCAGTGAGAAAGTAACTGATCCCTAGATGCCAAGTCAAGAACAACAGTATTGCAGATTCTTTTGGGGATTTTATCAAGGATCATTAAATATATAGCAGGAGCACCAGACCATAGATGGCAGCAATATTCTAAGCATAGACTAATAGTAGACTTGTAAATATGTAAGAAATTCAGAGAAGAAAAATTGTCTAGCATGACACAGAGAACCAAATTTCCTAGCAGTAGATGTAGCAGTTTATTCAATATAATCCTCCTACTTTATGTCAGTGGAAAACGTTAGTCCAAGAAAATGCATCGAGTCATTCTGCTGGAGGTTAGCATTATCCATGCTGATGGAGGTCATAAAGATTTGATGAGAAAAAAATGAAGCACAGGGCATTGTAAAGGTTTTATCAGTTTGTTTTTAGAGAAAGGCAAAATGTTTTCTTGAGGGCTGAAGAGTTGATTGATCAGCTCAAATATGTTAACAATGATAACTATACAAAGGGGAGATTTGAATGTCTGCTTATATTCTAAATTAGCTGTGTCTTAATTATGTATTATCAGTATCAAAGTTGACATCTGTGAACAGTAAATGGTAAAATTGTTTCCATACAGGCAATGTTCAGCATTCATTGACCAAACAGTGTTACTGTGTTAAAACAATTTTTCAGAAAGTTAGACATCTCAAATCCAAAGTTAGTTTTTTTTTCAAATATTGGGATATCAACATAGAATATAAAATCAGTAAGCCAAGTTCAAATTCCAGCCTAATCTGTTACGTCCGCTTTTGTAAAAATGTCCTTAGTATAGACATGAATTTGTCTCTTCTCCTATCTAAGTGTTAAATTACAGGGTAGACTGGACTCTGTGCCCTTAGATTGAAACTTGTCTGATAAAAAAAAACTCTGAATTAAAACCTTGGAGAAGGTTTTGGCAAACCACTCTACTGTGTTTCCCAAGAAGTCATGTTATTTCACAGTAAAGAAATTGAATCCATGGAGAAGGCAACAGGAAACTATTCTAATGTCTTTCCTAGAAGTCATGGTAATTAACATATAATAAAGAAAAGAGATCTGTTAAAAAGGCAACAGGAAACCACTCCACTCCTTTCCCTAGAAGTCATGTTAATTAACATATAATAAAGAAAAGGAAACTGTGAAGAAGGCAACAGGAAATGACTCTAGTATATTCCCCAAGATGCTATGGCAATTCACAGATAATAAAAAGAATTTTATGGAGAACCATGATTTTAGAGGGACATGGCATTAAAAAATAATACTGATGGGAGTTTCCTTCCAACATTTTTCCTTTTGATAGTGCTCAATTATATCATTTTTTTTATCTTCTAGTTACATGAGTTATCCATTTTTGTTGTTACTACTCTTGTTAGTATTAAAGGGAAGTGTTTTTCGTTATTTAGTAAAACTCTTTGTGATTTTGTATCACCAGTATGTAGTCTGATGAAGGATCATCTTTAAGATTTACAGGATTCATGGTTTAAAGCCATTTTTAAACAATCATCTGAGAAAAAGCTTCTATTCAGATATCAGTTTAAGCCTGTCTCATTCACACTAATTTATAATTTAGTGCCAACAAGATGGATTTAAATATGTATATAAACATCAACTGCAAGAAAACAGAATACAGTTAACCCTGATATAAGAGAAACCCGGATATAAGATATATTTTCTCTGGCCTCAAATTAGAGCCTGTGTTAATGTTTATATAATAGACCAAACCCAGATATAAGAGACATCGTCTCCGGTCCCGACAACTCTCTTATATCCGGGTTACACTGTATATGATTGTCAGCAAAAGGAACAGCCAAACATGCAAATTACAAATTGAGGTTAAAAATTCAAACAATTACAACAATTTGTGATATCTGGGAAGTGTTTTAACAGAGGGCAAAAATGGCCACCACTGATATCAAAGTGCATTGGGGTAACAAAATATGCCTTCCAAAAGGTAAGCAAAGAATCAAGAAACAGGAAAATTTCATTAGAAACAAAGAAAAGATTATTGATCTGTTAAGGTGGATGAAATAAAGAGTTCAGCTCAAACTTCCAATTGCCTGAAGAAGTCCTGAGCATACAACAGTCAAAACAACATGAATATGGCAACAAAGATGAGGACAACAGTCAAAATAATGTAAATAGCGTAAATAATTAGAATTCAAATAGTGTAAATATGATATTTCAGAAATATAGACAGACAATTCTTATTTTGCAAATGAATACATTATCAAGAATAACATTAAACTTACTATTTAACCCATAACTGGGTGGAGGAAATGGATTCATATCTTTCCCAGGGGTATTTGTGTATAAGTGGATGTAACAAACCACACTGGAATTGAAACTTATCTCTCCGATTTCTCATTCTGCATGACAATCCATTACACCACCTGCACATCCAAGATGGATTGACTAAGATATATATTTTATTGTTTTCAGTCATATACTTATTACTGATTACTCAAAACAATCGTGCCTGCATTTCAAATTTGCCTTTTTCATTATTATGAAAATTTTTCTTTTACAGCAGTCATAAATATACATTTTGATTACAAGATATCTTTTTAGTATATATAATATATAGAATTTTACTTTCCCATCCAAAGCCAACATCTTGTATAGTGCAATCTAATATTAATTCGCTTGTTCATACCTAGGTGGCACTATAGCATTTGTTCACTACTGAGAATTCTTTTATTTCCCATTTCTTTCTTTTTAACTGTCATGTTCCTTCAAAAAGAGGGTGATCATGGCTCTCCACAGACTCCCTTTTCTTTATTATCTATTTATTTATTAAAGTTACGGCTTTTTGAGAATAATAGTGGAGTAATTTCCTGTTGCCTTTTCTATGGTTTTGAATTCAGAGTGTTCCTTCTCTTATACTAGATAACAACCAAGGCTAGAGATCCCACTCTAAAATATTATTTAACCCGTTGCTGTGGTTGGGAGAAAAAAGGTTTACAAAAGTCAATGGAATGGATGACATTGGAATTTAAACCTGGCTTGTTGACCACATTTTCCTCTTTGATAATCCTTATGCTAAACACACATCACTTTACTACCTATAGTCCATAAAATCAGGTTTAAAATATAAAAAAAGTTTTGTGCAATTATCCTCATAGAGATGGGTTGTTCCAAAGATGATTAGCAATAAAGAGTTATTCATATTGTTATGTCAACTATTGTTGAACTATTTTTTGTTGAATTTTGTATGAAGCATTCATTGAAAATGAATGGACTATTCCATACGTAATAAATGCTGTGCCTCAAGAGGAAGCAGACAGGTCAGTGTTCAGTCAGAAGTCTGTCAGTCAAAGTGAGCGAGTCAGTCAGTTGAGTCAGAGGCAGTCCGAAACAGTCGCGTTCAGACAATTACTACAAGACAGTGGAATAGTGATACTAGTCGAGACTACATTGTTCTCCCTACTAAACCTGATTGTTTGTACTAACACTTTCTACTTCTCTGTATATATTCCTGTTTGTAATATATCTGTGTTATTCCATATCCGTGTTCGAGTTCTTCTTTATTGGTTCTACCTTGGACCATCACCGTGGTACAAGGAAGCAGACCATAACAGAAAATCAAACTCACTTTTCAGTATTAATGGCCAACCAGACAAGACTTGTTAACCCTTACCCCATGCTGACATACATGTTACTCATGTGTAGTTACTGTAGGAGACAAGGAAATTGAATATAGAATAGGCTGAAGTATATTTGTCCAATACCACAATAGCCTCATCAAATCCAACTTAAATAGCCTCATCAAATGAAGACTTTCATATAATAACATGAATGGTGTGCAAACTGATCAGAAATATCTAAACTATCAGCTATTTAAGATCATTTTCAGATCAGTGATTAAAAATGTCTCCATCCTGTTGGTTTTAGCAAGGACCATCCTTCTTTGAATCACATCAACTGGCACTACAGAATCACAGAAAATGAACGGTAACAAATAACAGGAACCATATCACTTTCAACAAAAATAACAACTAAAATAGATATTGCATGTTATTCGAATAGAAAATAATAACGTAATCATAATTTTGAGATTCCACACTGCTTTGAACCAAAGGTTAGGAAGGAAACTGCCATCAATACTGTAAAGAACGATAACAGTGACTGGACTTGAGAAACCTATTTTTATGAAAAATTGTTTTAACAGGAAAATTTTATGAATTTCAACTGAAAGTAGCACTGTCTGTTCAGTCAATGAATACTGAATGTTTCCTCATAAGCATTACGATTAAAGATGAGGAGAACAGATACAACAATTTGATCCCAGCTCGATAGCCAGGGAGTGAAGAAAAGCCTAACTTGAGTAGCACTGGTTAATCAGTCACTGAATGTGGAATTTTTCTATATAAGGGAGCATCGAATATTAACATTACCATTGAAACAATGATGATAAATACATTTTGTTTTTAAGCAAAGTGGGAGTGTCACTGGCACAAAAGGGGTTACAGAGAGTGAGAGTAAGACTAAAGAGGAGTGTTTGGGAAAAGAATAAAGAGAAGGACAGTGATCAAGGTCAAGGCATATGAGTTTATTCGCATTGTTTAAATGAGAAGTTTATCTTTGATTTAAGCAATATGTTATTCCTCATATTCTGTTAGAAACAGCTACAGTAGTTATTTTTCTTTTTTGAAACAACTAATTTATAGCAATTTCTACAGACAGATTCTAGACTGTGTTCATACCATCTGTTTATATGGTTGAATCCACATCATTTGCACTATTCTCTGTGAGTCACTTTTCCTACCCAATCATGTCTATTATTATTATTCCCATTTCTTTTCATTCTTTTATAAATTACTGATTATTGAATTAAAGGAGCAAAATTTAAAATTCTTTTAAACTCCTTAGAGAATATCAACAGCCTTAGAAATGAAACATACATTTTTACAGTCAAACTGATTTTAAAAATCATAAAACTGACAGCTAAAGCTTAAAAATACAAAGATGACTTGGACACTCATATCTTGTTTCTTTCTTTAAATCATTCTTTGTTGGCAGACATTTGTCAGAAAATGTAGTTTCTTTTGAACAATGAATTTTTTGAGGTTAGCTTTTTCCTTTGTCAATCCTTATTTTCAAATTCTCTTAAGAAAAAAGATAAGAAAGTAAATCAATAGAAACTGAAGAACTGGGGAAAAAATCCTGCCAGAAACCAATAACTAGCTTCTTTAGAGGAAGTAGGGTTAGGGTCTTGTCATGATTTCTGTGTTGCTAAAAATAATAAAAATAATTTTACTTTAACGTTAATAATAATAATAAATGAATTTTTAAACCACATTTAAAAGTGAATGCAGTATCCTGGTTCAAAAGAAATACAAAAGGTAGATATGACAGAGTAGGAACATTCCTACACTAGGAACTGTGCAAATGACTTGGTTTCAACCATATAAATCAAAGGTTGCCTTAAAAAGTAAAAAATAAAATCCAGATAGTTGTTGAATAATATAAACAAATTATATAAGTAAAAATTTGAGTTTGGATTCACAAAACAAAAACAAAATACTTTGGGACTTTAAACATCCTATCCAAGGAGACTGGATTTGATAGTTTTGAACAAAGAAAAGACAATCTGTCACATTATAGGTATGTCTATTCAATTTTTCCTGCTACAAGTCCTATTTAACTCATAGTTGGAGGAGGAGATGCATGTGTGAATAAAATGCCCCCAAATGGAATTTGAACTTGGCTTTTCAATTTCTCATTCTGAGCTGCTATTACACCACCTGCACTTCCACCTTCATAAAGAATAATAAATAAGAATATCAAGGTGGAAAGGTTGATCCACTGAGAAGTGTGCAAATGACTATGTTTTGACCACACAAACCAGTGTAGTAATCATAAACCAGAATCTGTCTTAATAAAAGTATAAAATTCTTTCGGACTTTGAGAGTCAAACAAATCACTCAATTCAGGCCAGAAGACAAGACCTGTTCAATTAAAAAAGAAAGAGAAGATTTACCAGTGGATTCTGCCCAGGCCTTTGCCACAAGTAGTACCTCTCATTCAGGAGGGAGTTGGGTTTATTACCCGGCATCTGAGGCATCCCTAAAGTTGAAGTGCCGAGGTGGCTTGGGCAATTTTTTTCCACTGTATTGCTGTTAAACCCACTTTAAACCCCAACCTTGTGTCACATTTGGTAATGAGGTGGACACACTGAAAAATACCTTCTACTTTTCCAGCCAGTCACCAAGTAAGAAAAAATTTACAAAAACTTTAAAATATAAACAATATAAAAGTGAGATGATTTAAATAATAGCAACAATAAAAAAATAGTCGTATACCAGCCTAATATTTGTTCGATATCCTTTTATTACCTTCCCAGCCACTAAATGATTCTTTTAAAATTTAAAGGTTCATCTATTACTCTGTTCACACTTACTTTCCATCTTTTGAACTGGCAGAAAGGTTTATCTCTTGTTTCCATCTCCTAATGTCATCTCATCTTCTTTCATCTCTAGTAACCCCTTGCCTCTTAATGACATTATCCCTTCATTGGAGTGAAATGATAAAAAAAACTAAGATTCAGGTGGAATCTTTTAGCATTCTCTTTTATTTAATTTTTCCATAGACTTTTGATTTTCATGTTATCCCTTCAAACTCATGATGACAACTCGTAGAATTGGCAAGAAAACTACCTCAAAGTATGATTCTGCAACAATCATACATTACTGTTGGAATGCTGTCTTGAAATCTTCTGATTCACAGAAAATATAATTCTCATCGTTGTATCTAAACAGTTGAAATTTACTTCAGTTTGATGATAGCAGAGTTTTTCAGATTAGCCAAAATTATCATTCATCAATTTTATGTGGGTATATTCACATGCTAACTCTTTAGCAAAAGTTTTCAAAGAGAGTACTGATATATCACTGATCTTATAACACTTGAACAAATTACATTGGAATTTACCTCTTTGGATTCTAGGAACTTTTGCATACGCAAGTTTGCCAAAATATAATAACTATTTGGCCTAAGTCTGTTACATTTCTATGACTTTTCATCTACTGGCTGGTGTATCTATACATTTATATCTTGGTCAGCCTATGAACTTTTCAGTCAACCCTTGTATTTCAAAATTCAACAGTATACTATACTTGATCTAGGGTATATTTGAGTGGCAATTTTGCGTTTCTGCAGGCTTGGTTGAAGAACAACAAAAGTTCTTTGTTTAAGAATTTTTAATTTCTTTTCTTTTGTTTGGACCATTTTTGTTTTTGTTTTTGTTTCCAAAGAGAGTTCGAATATAAATTGTCCAATGTCTTCTGAACACTTTTGGCTTTCATCAACCAGTATCAAAAAAGAATTTTTATGGATTAATAATATTGGCTTTATAAATGTTTTGATGGGCCTTGTATGACTCCTGTTTTTGTGGTTACTAAAATATACAGATATATATTATAACTTCTGTTGTAATCTTGGCTAATCCGCATTGTCAAAATGTTGTAACCTAGGGAAGGTTACTGAATAGAATAATCACACAAGGGTTGGTAATGAACAGTAATACTTAGGGCAAGAACAACACATATAACATTCACCAGTGGCACATAAAAGATGTAGTCAACTGCTAGAAGTGTGTCAAGTGAATTCCCATAATGATTCTCCAACTGCAGACCAACATACAGTATTTACTACTGTATTTATGTGAATACCCAATTATGGTCAGTAGGTATGATACAACAACATCAAAGTGAGACATTTACATGCACACACACATATATATATATATATATATATATATATATATAAAAGGCTTTTTTATCGGAAGGTTTGGTTGTTTTAGTAGATATATGAAAGTTCTTGTAATGTGTTTGTTAAATGTTCTGATATTTGTGTTGTTTTGGTGAATGAATTATTTGACTTGTGACAAGTCTATCCTTACAAAGTCCTATTCAACATGATAAAGTATCATTTGAGTAAAACATATCTTTTGTCTTTATTCTCAAAGAGGCCCATTTTTCCATGCTCTGATGATGAGAGGTTATTGAAAAGAGGTCAGACTCTAAATTTCCTGCTAGTCGGGCAGTTTCCTTTTTCACTAGGGAATCATGGGAAATTAGGATTTTTTTTATTTCTCATGATCATGAGATCACGATACAATTTTTATTTCTCATGATTGCAAGATGACTACAGATATATTATGGTTTAGGGAATTCGAAAGTGTAGAGAAGATATTGAACAATTTATGCTCAGACTCTCCCCAGAAACTAGAAAAATGGTTTGAAATTAAAAAAAAAAAAAAAATCTATTACAAAATGCATTAAACAATCAACTTTCATTGACCTCCAACCAAACCAATATAAATATATACATGATATTGTATATCTATCCAAGATTGGCTTGATTACCAGTCACACTTTTGAAAAAGAAGTAGTGAATTATTGCCTGTTTAGGAGAAAGCAATAGCTACTTACTTGGTACGATGGGTAAATTGTCGCCATTTCAGTATGTTTGGGTGTCAATCTGAGAACAGTGCAGAGGATTCGGAAAAGTTGTATGAGTCTAATGGTGATTACAATGATGTGGCAACTCGGAAAACTCACTGATCATTCTGATAAGAAAAGAACTCCCTAATTTGTTAGTGAGAGCCTCAGACTCAATACAGAGGACTACATCAAGTGCCTTGAGAAGGTAGTACTGATCTGGGTCAAGAGCATGGCTGCTAGAAGACCCTATGTCTGGCAACAAGACTCAGCACCATGCCACACAGACAAGAGAACCCAGTCATGTCTGTCAGACAATTTCTGCTATTACATCACCATTTACATCTGGTCACCTATTGATTATTATGTGTGAGATGAAGTTGAGTGATAGACTTTGATCAGGTGACTACAACAGTACCACCTATAAGTATACATTGGCAGTGTGACAAACTTAAATATGTGTTATGATGAAAGTTTTACCCTCATATATATATATATATTTTCTTTTTTCCTTTTCCCGTATCATATCCGTTAAGTTGACCGATTAAATAGGTCAATGTCTGATCCTTACCCCCTCCTTCCTCAATATTAAGTATTGTAATAAAAAGAAATATAAAAATAAATTTTAAAACTCTCCCTTCCCTCTCTAAACTTGACCATGTCTCTCACACCATTACTCATCACCTTCTATGTCAACTTATATAAGCTTAATACTGCCTGTCAAAAGTGTAAATTTTAAATTCATTTTTTGTTTCACCTTTTGAAAGTGAAGTCTGAAGATCCAGAGAAAAATAAAATTCTCTGGTGAAATAAATTATTACAATGGAGCCTTAAAGTGGTCTGTTTTTCATTTAAATTAAATTATTCGCCAAGACTTATCATTGAGCTCTCAGGATTTCATCCTTCTTTGGATTATCTATATGGATTACCAAGATTTTCATTACTTAAATATATATATACCTTTGATCTCAACACAAGATAGATCAATATACATATCAGTTACAATACAATACTTCTGCTGTGTTCTCCAAACATTCAAAGTTAATTTTGCATTTATTCAGGTTAGGTTGAATGTCAATGAATGTTCTTTAAGACTTTTTCTTTTTCCCTGGAAAGTTTGAATATAAATTGTTCAATGTCTTCTAAGCACTTTCATCATTTTCTCATCTTCTTCTATTTTATTTGCCATATCCTACCAGGACATAGGTGATCATGACTCTCCACAACTTCTTGTTCCTTGTATCTCTTAATAAATTTTGTCTTTCTGTTAGTTTTCCTGAACTCTATTTCGCCATCCATTTGTTATGCATTGTTTCTTCTGTCTCTCTTGACTTCAATCTGTCCCATGAGTATCAGATTCTCCAAGCCTTCCTTCCTCATTATGTAACCCAGAAACCTCAACTGTCTCTTCCAGATGTCAAGTATAAGTTTCCTTTTTGTTTCCATTTTCTCTAAAACTTTGTTGTTGCTCAGATGTTTTGATCCATGGTATACTCAACATCCTTCTGTAGAACCAAATTTCTGTTGCTTCAAGTCTCTACTTCCTTTTTGAAGTGATTGTCCAGAGAAACCAGAAAAATGGTTTTGACTGAAGAAAAAAATTGAAAAAATATTTAAAACAATCACCTTTCATTCTTTCATTGGCATTCAACTAAACCAACGTAAGTAATATATATATATATATATATATGTGTGTGTGTGTTATTCTGCATTTATTCAAAATTGGCTTCATTGCTATTTACTCTTAGGAAAATAGATGACTAATTACTACATGCTTAAGGGAAAACAATAATAATTTATTGCCTGCTTACTAAGTAACTTTTCTTTTTTAATTTTTAATGAAACATTTTAATTAAATTTCCTATAGTAAGGTTAGGATTTTTATTTCAGCATGATATTGCGCAGGTCAGTGTTTAAAAAAAATCTCATTCATAATAACTGGTGTTGTGAGATTTTATTATGCAACTGAAGAGTTGTTTATCTTATTGAAAATACATTTATATAATACTGATTTTTATTTTTTCCTAAATTCAGTTTGCCATTAGAAAGATATAACCTCAAAAGAAATTGATTTTTTTTACAGTTTATTAATTCTTTGTGGGTTATTTAAAGACAAAACATATTTCAGATTATAGACAGTTACTTAAAGTACCTGGTCTTCACAAGTTGTCTCGTATGTAAGTACTAATCAGGCTTGATGTTGCTTAACTTCAGTTTTCTAACAGAAACTTCTTTTCTGAAATATCTGACTGTAAGTTCTCAAAAGATAAACAAGATATTAAAATGTTATAGAATCGTAGGAACACAACATTGGAAATTGTGAAAAAGTCGAACTGAGATTAGAGAATAATCAAAAACAAAAGTGTAAACATTAGCAAGATAGGAACAAAAGAATATATGTGAGAAAAATTAAAATGATAATAAGCAAGAAAGGTGTACTGATCAGAAAGAAAGCTGGTCTTATCAATATGAAGAGAAAAGATGCAGAATAATAAGAATATTGGCTCAATATATAAATTGATTCAATCTATATTTTTAAAGTAAACAATATAAAAATAAACATGCAAGTTGTGTAAAGAAATAAATGAAAATTTTAATTTTTAATGATGAATGTAGAGCTACATTGGATGAACCTGATTGATGGGCTAGAATTTAGGGCCAACATTATTTACAAGACAACAGTAACTTGATAATGTTATGATATTATAGTCAGGGAAATTGTAGAACCCTTTAACATTTATGATGGTGTCAAGATAAATGCAGAGAATTATTGTATTTTCTTGGCCATGATGTTACTTGAGTAGGTCCCAATGAAGAAGTTTTATGAGTATATTCATGAAAGATAATGTTGCTTCCCTTTCTGTAAAGCTGACTGTTATTATAACAGTAGAATTTACTAGTTGCACACAATTGCTACTGATGATTTCTATCACCCTCATGTCTGCACAAGTTAAAAGAGTATCTCTCATCCATATGCGAATGATCCTGCATTTACATTACACCAACTTTTGCTAGCCTTGCCAAAAATATGTGTTAAAGCCACCATAGAATTTCTCCAATTCTCTCAAGATATTAATCCATTAGAAATCATATGGCTCTTTATTAAAAGATAAAGATATATATATATATAGTGCCAGTGCAATGGTCTTGTAACCATCAATCTATGATAAAGTGCCCCCCAACTCTGCTACATCTAAATTTTCAAATGATAGTATTCAAATAAAATACAAATTTTATTGTAACTTAATTATGCACAATAATGGATCATATGCAATATAGGTGAACTATTCAAGTAAAAAAATTCAAAGTAAATAGAATGTATGTAAATACAAATTAGAGGCATGTCATTTTAGTTCATTCCATCTAAAATAAATCAACAATGTTTTGTCACAATTATTAACATCAACTTGAGGTTTTTCTTGTTAAAAAGTTGAAGAAATTTTAACACTTCAACATTATGGATAAAACATAGTGAATTTTATATAGAGCTTTTTTTTTTCAAGACTCAGCATGAGCAAAACAAATTCACAAATTTGGAAGAAATAATAAGATCTTAGAATGGCATCAAAATTCAGGAAATTTTTCATCCTTTAATAGTTGTGCTGAGTTTAATTTGTAATGTGTGATTGATGACATTATAAATGGGAATTCACACATTATATAGATCATATAAATATATACTGAAAAGTTTACCAACATTGGTTGGTTGATAATATTTATTTTGAAAACATTGACTTAACAAATAAAATTTGACATTGTTTTCTCACCTGTTTATACATTTCACAAAAGTATATCAAAATGTAAATAAAATTCAAAATTATTGCACATTGTTATAACTCACTTATGTTTTGCTTAGACTACTCACCCTGACATCATTAGAATTCTCTTTGAATGACTCCAACAGACTTCTCTGACACACTTGACATTCTTTATTTAAGGCATCTTGCTTAGTTCATTTGTGTTACTTGGGGTATGTTATTTAAGCCAAACATCCCTACTTTTGAGATTTTTTTTATTAGAAAATATTTTATTTTATTTCTTAGTATTCCCCCGACCCTTCTCTTTCTGGTGAGTTCACCAGCATACTGAAATTTGTATTTCTTACATTTTGGGTCAACCTCTAGTTTTTCTGTACATTTCTTTTTTCTGGTAGTCATATTTGTACGTTCAACTAATTCTTGGTGTGTTGATACATCATACAGTACTTGCATAGGTGTTTCCTTTCTTGTGGACCTTTCTTCAGTTAACCCTTTCTTTAAGAGATTCCAATGGTTTTTGTGTTCCTATTTTTTTCCTTTTATCAGATATATCATTTTTCCAATTCATGACTTTATCTTCCTACATTTCTTTTCTATTTTTATATATGCTGAAAAAAATTTTCAACAATTTTGAAAAATTATATTAAATTAATATTTATCTAAATCATGACTGTCGGCAGAAATATTCCTTTAAATACAAGAATACTCAATTGCAAAAATAAAAAAACAAAAACATCAAATTCTTAAAGAGATAAATACAACCAACAGTAAATAATGTTAGTTACAAGTATAGCAACAATTTTTTAAAATGTCTATAACAGCAATGTTTTAAAACATCTAATTTGTAATCTTTTTAAAAAGTATTACAATTACAACAGCAATGTTTTAAAATACTAAAATCATAAATTTAAAAAAAAATTACAAATATAAATTAAAATTACCTGTTAGATAGCAGTTACTTTATCAATTAACTATAACAGTGCATGTTCATATGTGTTTATAATGATAACAGAGCATGTTTCATGCAAATTTACAAAAAAATTCACAACTATCAATTTATGTATATATACTTGACTCTCCCATCGAATTCAATGTATGAGGGTCAAGCAGATCGGTTTCTAGGAAACTGACAACCCGACAACATGAGATTTGATTATAGTGGTGAAAGTTTCGTGCAGGACCATCTACACTTTTTGAAGGGCCGAATACAGAGACCTGGTGCACTACGTGTCACAGGGTCCCCAAACGACCCTCCGCAGGTATTGAATTCAGAGTTGTCTTTTTCCTAGACCAGTTGCCATCCAAGGCTATAGAACCCGGTCTGTTCTGCTATTTACCCATAGCTGGAGGGAGAAGAAGAGGGTTCACACCTTTCCCAAGTGAATGTAATGGATTCGAGTGGAATTCGAACTCAGATCTCCGATTCCTCAATCTAAGCCGCTACCTATTACACCACCATGCCTCCTATTATATATATATATATATATATATATATATATATATATATAAAAGGTGCCAGTTTAAACTGAAACCAGGAGGATATGGTCTAACTTATTACATTATGAAAATATTAATTTTGACTTACATATTTTGACTAAAAATCTTTCACATAATTTTTTGTACATTATTTACATTATTTGGACTGTTATCCTCATCTTTGTATCCACAATTTTTCGGCCATGTATACTCCAGCCTTCTTCAGGCGATTGGAATTTCAAACCGAACCCTTTATTTCATTCACTGGGGTAGATTGTTCTTGTTCCATGTGGCATGCCTCCTTCAGAACTAGAACAATTTACCCCAGTGGAGGAAATAAAGGGTTAGGTTCAAAATTCCAGTCACCTAAAGAAGGCTGGAGTGTACAACAGCTGAAACATTGTAAATATGGCAGTGAAGATGTGGACAACAGTCCAAATAATGTAAATAATCGTAATACCTCATCTCGGAGATATAGTCAAATTTTCATAGATTTTTTGTTTTATTTACTCTTCACTTAACTTAAACTTAGATTCCTTTCACTTCAGGACCTAAGTGATCATGGCTCTCCACAAATTCCTTTATCATCTATAAATTTCTCAGGGAAAAATAGCAGAGTGGTTTCTCTTTGCCTTCTCTATGGATTTTGAATTCAGATTTTTTCTTCTCCTAGAGTGGTTGCTACATAAATCTAGAGTTCCCTCTAGTTGGTGGGTAAGGGGAGACAAAATAGATTCATGCCTTTCACAAAGCACTTGTTTGAAAGCAAATACATCAGAGGAATCAGGAATTAAAAATAGCTCACCAATTCCATTGCCTGTGCTAATAGCTGTTGTATTACCCCCACACAACTCAGATTAGATATGTTTTAATATTTAGGCTTTTTAGACATAGGAGACAAGAAAAGATTGCATATGCCAATGGATCTCAAAAATATATAAAATATTCATATTAATTTATCTTCCTTTAAAAGCTTCTTCATCCTCTTCCAATTCATATAAATGTAGAGAGCATCCACAGGGAACTGAATATTCTAACAATGGTTTCCTTCATCTGCATGTTGATTCTTAGATAACTTGTTAGGTTCATTTTGAAGTCTGGACAATAGTTAGACATCTTCAGATAATATCAAGTATGATTCATTCTTATAATATTTGAGGCTTCTATCCAATGGTGACAATCCTACTGGTGTGAAACTATTCTTAAAATTATAAAAGCTTAGCAAACTGATTGTTGGATTATTCAAAAATAATCTTATATATTAATAGCTGATGGTTTAGTTAAAATGTATACCTAATAGACACACAAACCATATGACAGCAATGAACAGCAGTTATCAGGGAAGAAGAAAAAGAAAGACATAGATAACGATAGCTGTGTAGAAAAAAATAGGTGAAAGAGAGAGAGAGAGAGATCTTTGTGACTGCAGTGATTCAATTTGAATATGGCTAAGAAACCATAACACATGAATATTTGTGAATATGGCAACAAAGATGAGGACAACAATAGGAACAATGTAAATAGTATAAATAAACTATAACAGTTGATGATACTAGAGTCAAAAAGCATCATACTTCTAAACAAAAATATGATGTTTCAATCTGGAAATATCTTAATAAATAGATTTTTTCTATTAAATTATCAAAATGGGTTAATTCTTTTTTGATACTATATGAAGTAATTTCTTTCCATTCTCAGATTGAAAAGGAAATAATCTGAATAGGTTCCTAAAGATTAGCTGCCTTTAGAAAACCGGTTCCTGGAAATTTCCGATGCCATTATTGCTTCCAATATGCTACCATCTTGTACTCAATCTGAAACTAAAAACATATAAACTATAAGAAAACTAAATAAAGATGTTCTCCCTACCTTATCTTCAGATTTGTTTCTTATGATGTCAGTTGCCAGCAGTCAGCCCCAGAAGTAAACAATTCATGATTTTGACTTAACAAGGGACAAAAACCTTTCGTATATGAATGGTTTTGTCGGAGGTTGAAAAAACAAGTGGAGTGATATCAAAGAGAAGCATTATAGTTATTCCTTTAAGTGAAAAGTTGAAGTTCTTGATAAGTAAAAGAAAAAATTTGATACTGACATGACTTTTATTAGAGTACCATATATACTTGTAAGAATGAATCTTGTTACATAACTTACATTACTGTATATTATTTTGATTGTTCTAATTTATTATTAGTTATATAATATTCAATAAGATCTATGGTAAGAATGATTCTTCTAGGTGTCATATAACTTTTAATTTAATCATTTCATCCAAAGCAAGGCAATAAAGCCATTAAGATGCATGGAATTACTGAGTATATATGAGAAAAAAAAACTATTAATGAGAAGCAACAATAAAATAATAAGAATTAAGAACAGAAAAGATAATTATTGACATGGCATATAAATTTTTGAAGCTTAAACTTGTCTAGGAAGCAAGAAGCCAAAAGAGAGTTCTACAAGCAAGAAGTACAATAGAAGAAACTGTTAGTATGGATCTTAGGGCTATATCTAGCCATTTCAACTGTAAAATGGGCAAAAAATGCTGTCAATCTAGTACTGTGCTTAAATTCATGAAGTTTAGTTACCAAAGAGGAAAGCTCATTAAGACAATTAACATGAAAGTATTTATAGAAAAGGCACAGGGAAGCTACATTATGGCAGTAGGAAAGTGACTGAATCCAAGATGCCAGGTCGGGACCAATAATATTGCAGATTCTTCTTTGAATTTTATCAAGAACACTTAAATGTATAACAGCAGCACTAGATTTGTTTTTATTATTAGTTAATCTTTTATTGTGTCTAAGATATATTGTTAGAATAAATTTTCTATCAATCATATAACTTTTATTAGAGTACCATATATACTTGTCTATAAGCTGACTTCGTGTGTAGTGTGAACCCTGAATTTTTTGGCATGAATTTTAAACTCTCCAGAAAAATTTACCTGTGTATAGTGCAGCCAGTCACTGAAAATGCATTTACTCACGTATATACATTATATTGTTATAATGTGTCTAGCTTATTATTAGTCATTGCTGTCCTCTTAATATGCCTAATAAGAATCTGTCACATTTATTACATTATATTATTAGTAATGTTATATTTTATTATTACTTATTGTTATGGCATTTATGAATAGGAATAGGAGTTATATTTATGAATAAAACTTTATTATATATATATATATATATATATTACAAATTTACTAATTTAAAAATATGTTTCCATTGCTACACAAGAGTTACTATGTTTCAAAAACAGAAACTAAAGACTTCAATTATAGAATTAAATTAAAGTCCCTAATCCTGTTTCATCTTCAAGCAAATTTTGCTTGAAAATGAAACAGGATTAGGGACTTTAATTTAATTCTATAATTGAATTTGAAGTTTTTAGTTTCTGTTTTTGAAATGAGGTAATTCCTGTGTGGTGATGGAACCATATTTTTAAATTAGTAAATTTATAATATTTATGCTCTGTAGATTTGCATTGAGCACAATTTCATAAAAAAAAAAAAAAAGTAATTAATAAGAACACCGGATTATATATCTTACTGCTCTTTCTCTTTATTATATATATATATATATATATATATATATATATACACACGTTATAGTTGTTCCAATGAGAGAAAAGTATATATTTTAAAGAGAAAAGAAGCTGCAAAAGTTTTTGATTATAATGTGAATTTTTTAAATATATATTATACTTTATTTTCCACATTTTTGCTTCACCCAAGTTTTGCAACCTTCATCAGATGAAGATTGGTTATTTCCACATATTAATTAAAGGAATTCATTTTTCCTTATGTTTTCCAATGTTTAACCATTGTCCTCTGTGTGTAGTAGTAATCAAAATTACTTGGACTTGTGGAGAAAATATTCTTCTGCTTATGGGATAATAAAATAATTAGGATTGGTCATAGAAAGTGGGAAGGAAGGAGGTCTTTGTTCTTATATTTTTATGACCTCTGTATCTTTTTAAAACTTATATATATATATATTGGGTTGGAACAAAAGTTTGTAGGGTTTTTCAAGACATGGAATTTGAACATGTAATTTATTTCCTACATGAGTGAAATTTGCACCACATATAAATATAATGGTTGGCAACTTGTATTCAAGTATGCCTGTCTACTATGATGGCTACACAATCACTCTTGCAGATGCCTGCTCAGGCATATTTTTATTTATTCAACATCTACAGAGCACATCTGCTGTTTATGCTGTAACTATGCTTAGTGGACCTTAGTTACAGTTTCTGGGAGAGAGAGAGAGCGCATTATCTGGTAGGATCAACAGTCTGAACAAGAAAAAAAAAAAAAAACTTCCTAAAGAGAGCACATGAGAATTCATCCTCTCATCTACTTTTCCTTAAAGAACTCAACAAAGCAAAACAGATACTAGTTAACAATGGTTTTCAAAACCACCTCGTCAACCACTAGATTAGATTATTTCTTTCCAAAGTAAATAATAATGATATTAAACACACAGAAAAAAAATAACAAATATTTTCTACAAAAGCCAAATGCATATCAACTATAAACAAGATGAATATTCACTTAGAAATATTGTAAAGAAATACACTACCCCAGTTGACCCAAACAAAACAATTATATTATCTACTGCAAAAAAATTTAAAACAGCTAATCTTATCCTCAAAAATAACAACACACCTGCAAAATCAAAACTATAAAGAACAAACATTATTTACAAGTTCAAATGCCGCCCCTTAAGGTACTGTGTTCTTGATCAAACCAAACTTATAAATAATTACATCTGTCACACTACGACATGCCTATCCAGATGATATACATTACACATATCCAACCACAGTTCCATCAGAGCCCATTTAAACACACACACAAACTTATCAGATTCCATCCAAAACATAAGAGTAGAAAATACAACAAAATAACCTGATCCACATGTAAAGAGAGATTAAAAATAATGGAAGCCTTCATGGTAGAAAAGAAAAATCCAACACTCAATAATATTAACTACGAATATGTCCACAATGTGCTGTGTTCAGAAAATAAAACATCCCTATAACTCTAGATACATACACACAATCCATACATCCAGTTAAAAAATAAAATCATTCTTGATAATGGCTAAAAGTATAACTGAAAGCACTCAGAATTACAGAACATTTGGACAGTTTCTACACACACTGTGTCCAGAAAAGAAAACACTTCTTCGAAGACGAGAAAAATTAAATAACAAGCATAATTGCAGTACCTTGTCTTGCATCTTTAATGAAATATATATATATATATATATATATATATATATATATATATATATATGTCTATATTTCTGAGATGAGGTATTATGTACAGTATTTACATTATTTGGACTATTGTCCTCATCTTTGTCGCCATATTTATCACAACGTTTTGTCCATTGTACGCTCCGGCCTTCTTCAGGTGGTTGGAATGTTGAACTGAACCCTTTATTTCGCTCACTGGGGTAGACTGTTCTAGTTCCATGTGCCATGTTTAATGAATGTCAGTTATCTCCTGTTAATTCCCCTCTCTAAGTTCTCCACGGCCTTAACCAGGTGTTGAATTCACACTCTTTGGGTCCTGTCACTGGATCTAACCAACGCCTTTATCCACTGTGCCATGTGTCGGACAGAATTTTCAGAGGGAAAATTAGCAGAAGATAACTGATAACTGACATCCATCAAACATGGCATGTGGAACTAGAACAGTCTACCCCAGTGATAGATTAATAACAGCAGTGGATGAAAAGTTTTTAGAATTGGTCAATGATGAGGATAACATCTCTTTGTAGATATGGCAGAAATTTACACTGACTGGCTAGATATCCTGCTACACCTGCTGTGTACTCACCTGAACTAGCACCTATTGTTTAGCACTTATTATCTTAATGGCAAGAACTTTAAATCTCTGAAAGTTTGTAAAAAATGATTAGAACTGTTCCCGACCCAGAAAAACCCCATGTTGAGGAAGGATGGCAAAATATAGTGGACCAAAATGTTATTTATATCTAAATATTGTCTTTGAAATTCACTTAAAAAACATTATGAACATTTTCTCGAACCCAATATATATATAATCATACAATAGCTCCCTTATACATTTTTCTATACTTATCCATTTAGTTATATATAGGGAGAGAGAGAGGCAACCAGATGCCTACCACACTGATGAGCTGTGATACAGTGAAACAGTCTGTCTGTGAATGACAATATATATATATATATATATATATATATATATATATATATATATATAGTATTTAAAAAAGAAATTGGTAGATTGATTGAATACAAAAAATCTATGAAACTCTGAGTATGTATTCATATAAATGAAATATTTTATTCTATTACTACTAATATATATATATATAGAAGGAGAGAGAGAGAGAATCTGCCCCCAAAATATCTACACACTTGAAGAAAGGAAAAACTTGCATAGATATTGTAATACTAAATTTATTCAGACATTACGAGATTAATACAAGTTATCTTTGAACTCTACAATCATAAAAAATGCTCAAAATGGTGGCCTTTAGCTTTCAGACATTTATTAGTATGCCAAACTACTGCTTTGGCAACATTAGCCAAAGTGTCCTGTGGGTTATTGCATATACATTTTCAATTTATTGTCTAAGGACTGCCAATGTAGTTTTCTGATACACAACATCCTTTAGGGTCCTCCAGAGATAAAAATCTGCAGGTGTTAAATCAGGAGAACATGGGGGTGGGTATTTTGACTGCACCTCTTCATCCTAGCCAATTTTCTTGCAAATTCTCATTCAGATAAGCTTTCACATCTTGCTGGTAGTGTGGTGGTGCATTGTCTTGTTGAAAGAAAAAAATTCATCATTTCCATAAAATTCATGCATGGCTGGTAATATGGATGTGCATAACATGAGTAGGTACTCTTAACCAGTAGCAGTATATTCAAAGAAAAATGATCTTATTAAACCTCTAGTTGTCACTCCACACTAGACATACACACCTAGTAAATTGACTGCATTTGAAGTGCCCAGTAAACACATTTTTCAGTTCACTGTTCTATATAGTTTAAAATGTCTTTCATGAAACCACACAGTCTTCATCCTCATTTACCATGTGTTGAAACTATTCACAAAATAAGATTCCTTGATCCAGATTGTCTTCATTAATTACATGTAATAATCTTGGGATGTGAACATTGTACTTAGCTCTTTTACGAATATGACATATACTCGTACTGCTTACTCATGTTTCACATGTGGTAGACTTTTGTGGTAATCATGTGAACTATTCCAATACCATATCTGAGGAATTGGCACTTGTTGCTATACGAGGTCTTCCAGATTCTCATTTATGCATATCACACATGGTACCATGTATTTTGAACTTGTCACGAATCCATGAAATTGTCAAATGTGTCGGAGTTTGTGTTCCAAACTCATGGCTCCATTATCTTTGGACTTCAACAACATTCTTGAATTTGAAATACCACTTTAAAATAAGCTGCCAAATTCCATCTGTCAAGAAAATATCATAATACAGTAGACAGTGTTATCACAATTTGATAAAATTACCAAAAACATGTTTTTCCTTTCCTGAAGTGTGTATATATTTTTGGGCAGACTGTCTCTCTCTTTCTCTCTCTCTCCCTATATATATATATATATATATATATATATATATATATAGGGAGAGAGAGAGAGTTGCTCTGTTTATTGAGGACACCTTTTTAATAGCTCTAACTTTTTGTCTAACTTGTACTGATTATCATTTCTCAGATAAATGATGACAAACATTAACCTAACTCAGCAAATGAAAAGCATGCTGTAATCATTGCCTTAAAGGCAGTGCATAGTGATTTAAAGATTGCCCACTTCCTGAAATTGCACAGTCATTTGTTATCCAGTTTTGCAAAGAGCTGAAAGACATTGATCGGGATTCTACAGCAGTAGTCAAATGTAAAATGCCTACTAAGTGTACTAATACCATAAGAACATCCAAATCTGTACAAAAAACAATCTGGTGCAGAAAATTATCAATAAGAACCCCAGAAAGTCAATTAATGTGATTGATAAGAAGCTCAAGGTTTCAAACCATCTTATCAGAAGTATTGTACATGAGGGTCTTTGATACAAGTCATGTCGGGAGAAGCCAATTCATATCTACAAAAACAAATAATCATCTGATCTGCTAAAATCACTTGTTGAGCAAGTTGAAACATCTAGAACCTGGGATTCTTTTGTGTTTCTCTGATGTGGAAAACTTTGATCAGGTTCAAAAGGTCAAACAGAGGAATGGTAGAAGGATATGCAGAGACCCTAAGGACATTCCAACATGTGCACAAAGTTTCTTTACTTCTTTCCTCAGGGCTTAAGAGTCCATATTGTTGCCTATAAGAAAGTGTTGGAGATTGTTGTTGAGGCCTTGGGTATAGGGTGATCAAAGGAAAGTCATATACATTCCAACATGGCTCTGTGCCATCTCATAAGATCAAGACAGCCCAAGAATGGATGTTTCAATCTCAACAATCATGTCGCCCTAAACATATGGCCTTATGGTCACCAGATATGAGTCTATTGGCCTACTACATATGGGGTTATTCAAGAGGGAAATCAATTAACACCACTTAATATGTTGGTTCCAATCCACTTAGGAATAACTGGAAAACACTTTCCCATCACAAATTATAGGCAGAAGCACACAAATTCATATTGGCATTTCTTCCTAACCAATAAAATAGGTTGGTTCTTGGTTTCATCTGACTCAGTCCTGGTCTGTCTTCTTTGAAGTCAGAATGCTACATTAACTTATCTGAACTTTGCATGTGACAACCCAATTCTTAATTTGTGAACTTTTTGCCATATTACTGTTGTTTTTCCCTTCTTACTGTTGTTTTTCCCTTCTTACTGTTGATTTGTTTTGTATATATTATTTGCTTGCTTTATATTATTTTTTACCTTGTTCTATTCTTTTTCTTGTTATTGCTTATTGCAAACTTTGTCAATTCTGTTTGTTAGACAGTTCTGCCATTTATTTTACATTTAACAACACTACAAAATGTATGAAGTCCACCATAACTAGCACAATGTCCAAAATGGATAAGGATTATCTAATTTGGGTACATTGATGTTTCAGAACTTGTATTGAAGCAAGCATCAATGATAATGGCAGATTCATTAAAAAGATGCATCAAGAAGAGTCTCAAGATTATTTTTGCCAGTTTTTCTCAAATAAAGCTCTTATGTACCTTTTACTAAATTTATGCAAATGTCCTTAAAGAACTGAGAACCCCTACATATATATATATATATATATGTATAAAGGTATTATATTAGGCAGCATATATTTCATATTATAAAGAAATAATCATATGTTGAATCAATTAGCAATATTAATGCGATTAATGGCGAAATCTTGTGGAAAAGTGCACACCAGTTCTCTGTATTTGGCTCTTCCAAAAAAAATGTAGTTAGCTCTGTACAAGCCTTCACCCCTATAATCAAATGATCTGTGCAGATAGTCTGACTGTCGATTCTATGGACTCACCTTCTTGACCCTCATACATCGAAAACAATGGGAGTGTGCTCTCTCTCTCTCTCTCTATATATATATATATATTATATTATAAAGAAATAATCATACATTGAATCAATTAGTAGTATTAATGTGATTAATGGCAAAATCTTTTCGCTAATAGACTTAATATAAGCATTAAACTACTAACAATCCACTGAATGATGTGATCCTTATGTATAAAATTGTTGTCAGATGGATTTTTTATAGAAGCAAGTACTTTTAAGAACTTCATGTCCTCATCATCAGACTGTAATTTTTTTTCCTTTAAAATCAAAACTTGAAGACAAAGTAAATGTGTTGTAGACCGAGAGATGCTTTTTTAAGAATGTGTTATTTATTAACAGTTGTATAATATTGGAGCAATGCTAAAGTTCAAATATTTCAAGTGAGAATTTTTATATGAATTTTGTAATTTGGTCAATCCACAAATTCTTTTGTTGTAAGTGTTTTTCAGTTAACGTGACATGAACTAAGTACATAGTTCAATTAATAGAGTGATATGCCTTAAAAAACATCATTCAGTGGATTGTTAGTAGTTTAATGCTTATATTAAGTCTATTAGCGAAAAAATGCAATCCATTACTCCACTGTGTCTCATACTATATATATATATATATATATATATATATAGTATAAATATAAATAGTTCCATTTTTTATTCTGAGCTATCCATTTCAGGTGTGCATATATATATATATATATATATATATATATACACACACACAGAGTTATTGGATCACCTTACACATGGTTTCAATTACCATCAGTCAGCACTAGAAATAAAGAATTCATAAATTTCATTTTATAATGGTTCCAGCGTACAGAAATACCAAAGAGAAATCATAAAAGATGCAAGTTCTCAAATCATAAAGGCAAAAAAAACTGTACCCACTGACTGCTAATATTTATGGGAAGAACTAATTTATATTGCAGTATATTATTAAAATTGTTCCATTTTATTCTTGGTCATTTTTGTTTTTTCTTAGCAGAGCTATGTATGTATTGGAAAAATGTACATATATGCTTTGGATACTGCTGACACATCTGGTCTGGTGCTTCTGCTCTATATTTACAATTTCTTGATAAAATCCAAAGAAGAATCTGTAATGTTATTGGTTCTGACCTGGCATCTAAGCTTCAGTGACTTTACCATCATCATAATATAGCTTCCCTGTGCCTTTTCTATAAATACTTTCATGGTAATTGTTCAGATGAACTTTTCTTGATGGTACCTAAACTTTATTAATTTAAGTGCTGTATGAGATTTGTAAAAAGGTCTCATCATTTTACAGTTGAAATGGTTAGATGTAACCTTAAGTTTTATGCTAACAGTTTCTTTTCTCACACTTCTCACTTGTGGAACTCATTTCCAGCTTCTTTCTTATTCAGCCAATTTTGATCTTCAACAATTTAAATGCAATGTCAATCATCATCTTGTGCTTCCTTCTGTTCTTTTATTGTTCTCTTTCCTTAATGATGTTTTTTTTATATTCTCTCACACTCAGTAACACCTTGCATCTTACTGGCTTTATTTCCTTGCTTGAGGTGAAATGATTAAATATATATATATATATATATATATATATATATATATATATATATATATATAATATAATATCATATAATAATATTTTTCTGTTGTATATATGATTTCAAACATATCCCCTGTAGTTAATGGGTGAAGATTATAAATACTTCAGTACTGATTTCAAGGTGGTTCATTTGGTTTATATCATTAATAAATAAATAAATATATATATATATATATATATATTGTCTGTTCATTTTATTCAGTGTTTATTATCTCTGTTCTCTATATTTTTTCTCCGGAATTTTCTTTGTTTTTCTTTTGATTCCATGCATTTCACCTGCAGACAAATTCTTATTACCAGTGCCAGCCAAATAATTGGCTTGTTTTGTTGCTCCAAGACTAAACATTGAATTTTTAATGATGTAGTATTGAACACAATAAAAAATTTTAATTGCTCCTGAAGGATAAAAAAAAATGAAATTAATTAATGAAGAAGCTTAAATCCTTTTTAAATTTATTTAGGTCTTGATTTAAATAAAATAGTGGATTAAAGGCAGTTTGATTAATTCTTTTATATAGAGGAAGAAAAACATGGGGAAGATTCTAATAAGATAAAATACTACTTGGTATACAGGTACATTAAAAAGAAAATTTAATATTATTTGTTATATAGTGGATCACTATTAGAGCCTACACCTGATAAAGAGACTCTCATGGCAGGAGCAGAAATGACCAGAAAGCATTCAGTACACAGCAAGTTCCATGTATTACTTTCTGCTTGAATTTACATAAAATCATAATTTAACTTTCAATCTTTTTCAACCAATCACAATCATTCCTGAAGATCTTGTGGTACTCTGATACAATGTCCAACATTCCACAAATACAGAGTAAAAAAGGTAAGTCTTCTTCATTAGTGTCAGAATTCATAAGTGCTATGGTAATTTACCCATGCATGCATGGACTCTCCCAGCTATAAATAGGAGCAGGTACTGTCTTTTGGAGAGGGAAGATTCAGCTCTGACAGTCGGACAGAACGTTCTTGCTGTAACACTGTCGTTTGTATATGTTTGTATTACTGTTTCTGTTAATATATTTGTTTAACTCAATTCCTCTCTTTATGTCTTTATATCTAACCCTAACAAGCTCACAACAATAAGTAGATGTCACGTTCTTCTTTGACAGTTATAATATGCAAGTAGAGAAAATCGACAAGGTGGTTAGATTAAGGGACTCTATGTGCCTTGCACTTGTTTTTTGTATCGTTTTTTCACTAACAGATTTGCACTAACAGAGTCATATATGACATCCAATCCCAGCAAAGGCACATTTTGAAAACATAAAAGGGCCTCATTATGGAATTCTCTTTTTTCATTATGTGCCTTTGAAATTTCAACCCTCTCTTTCTGATGTTAAGTATAAGTTTCCTTTGTTGTTGCCATTGTCCCTAGAACTTCCTTGTTGCTCACATGTTTGGTACATGTTATTCTCAGCATACTTCTGTAGTACCACATTTCTGTTATTTCAAGTCTGCGAGCAGATCCTCCAGCATTCACTAGCATAAGGAGGACAGATTATTTAACAGTTCAGTAGACTTTTCTTTCTTTCAAACAAAGTTTTCCTGTTTCTTAATACTTTGCTTAGCTTTTGGAAAACATCTATCACTAGCCCAATTCATCATTGGATTTCAGTGTTGCAATTTCGATTGTCTGTTCAAACACTTTGCAGATATTTAAATTGTTGGACTTGTTTGATTTTAGTATCTCCAATCTGTAATTTGCATATTGGAGTGTTCCTTTTGCTGACAACAATGTATTCTATCTTCTTGCAATTGATGTTTAGTCCATTCTTCTTGCTCTCCTTCACTACCATCTGTAGGAGTTTTTGTAGTTTCCTTTCTTTGTTTGATTTCAACACTATCATCTGCATAGCTTATGTTATTAAAATTGTGACCACCAATAATGAATAATGGTAGGACTTCTAATTCTCTCAAAATTGTCTCACATCTTTGTCTTACACCACTTTCTATGCTGTGTATTTACTGAAATCATTTTCTATCCATATGCAGGTGGTTTGTTGCCAGTATGAGTACTGGATTATCCTAATATCCTTTCCAAATATCAAGGTTATGGAGAGATCCTCTAATTAATTACTAATCTAGAAACAAATTGTACTTGACTGATTGCAAAGAGGAAGAAACAAAGTTAGTTATTATGTTCTATTGACATAACCAACTATAACCTTGAATAACTCTTAGATAGATTACCAAATTTGCAAACGAATTACAAGCAAAGGCTGTTATGAAATTAGTTTTGTGTTTCTCCTTATGGAATTGTTACCCTCTCTTGTATTGTTTAAACTCAAACCAAATCTAATAATGAAAGAAAAGAGGGAAATCAAATTGGCTTCCAACCGGACATTTAATGTTCAATAACACATTGAGAAAAAGTAATTCTAACATGTTATTAATATTAATTTTACTCCTTTCAAAAGATTTAGTGACAAAGATGGTAACCATTGTTTCTCTTTCCAGCCTCGACAAAGTTAAAACATGTTTAGGTGGCCTTGTAGGCCATGTATTATTTCTCACCCGACTCCTACTGATATAAAATCACTTCCCTAATCTCCCCAGTTCAGACATTAAGCACTAAGACCCACCAAATCAAGTATACAGGGATGAACTATGCTCATTTCCTTTGACAAAAAAGAGAATGCTTCCCCAACCACTACAATTTTAACTTCTTCAAGTCTAGGACCACTTGTATCTATTCTACTTCTAATCCATATTTTTTACATTCATAAAACAACTTTCAGTAACCCTCTATATTGAGTGGCTCTTGTGCCTTATATTGTGAGAATAATAGAGTAAAAAAATTCTTCGAGTAGCATTCACATAATTTATTAAATTTTGTAAGAACTCAATAATAATGGTATTCAGGATTCACATTCTATTAGTGAAATTATTGCAATTGAATTGAAAGAGTTTACGAGTTGTTTTCCAAATTTGGTGTTCTCTAAAAGTTACATGTTACAGTTTCTAACATTAAATAAGTGTATAACATAAATAACTTCTAAATAAGTTTGTAACATCACATTTAGTTTTATTGTTACCACATGTTATAGTTTGCTTAATTAATGATGTTACAAGAACACTTGTCCTAACAAAAGCCTTCATTAGTGAGTTCATTCCAAATTGAAACTTCTGTAAGAAGTCATATGCTATAATGGTTTTAATCAAATGTATATATATATTTTTTAAGCAAATCACATAAGTAAGGCAGGAGTGGTACTAGCACACAAGGTGGGGGTTACAAAGAGTGAGAGTAAGGATAAAGAGAAGGACAGGGATCAAGGTCAAGGCATCAGAAGATGTTGATTGACATTACATTAGAATATTTTGAAGATTATAGCTATCAGGGAAACAAGAGATAGGAAGGGGGGTCCACTGATGGGAGGTGTGAGATAAGAAGCTGTTGGAGTAGAAGAGATGGCTACATTTAGTTGTTTTGGCAGTGAAAGGGTGAGACCGAAATGCCAACCTAGTAGCACACCTAAATTCATGCAATATGGGAACCAGTGAAAGTAGCTTCTTGGAGCAGTTGCCATGAAAGTACTTGTAGAAAAGACAGAGGGAAGCCACAGCACGTCTGTGAGATAGCAACTGCAGATGGGATGCCAGATTAGGACCAACCATGTTATATACCTGTCTGGATTTTTTCAAGAACCTCGAGATGAGCACCAGACCATACATGGCAGCAATCTCATTAGTCCCATGACTGAGTGTGGTCATAGGGTCATTGCACAGCTGAGTGTCTGATTCATTCCCTCCTCATATCTGGGCTGAAACCCAGAGAGTTTTCCATTCCTGCATAGCATGTAATATGCAAGTAGACCTGACAGGGAGCCTCCCTTACCAGTTCTCGAATCACAACCAATGTCCTCTAACTCACCTTGATTATGAACACATAGTTGTTGATTCCACCTGAGTTGTCTTATGTTCTTGCCATTGACATCAATCCACCCAGCAGTGCTGTGTCATCACTGAATTAGCTGCATACATAATAGCTATGTATGCAGCTAATTCAGTGAGCCTAGTCTCCTCCAATAGATGGCTATTAGTTTTATTTCATTAGCTTAATGTCTAGGATACATTTTGAGGAAAGAAGATGTGAAAAATTTAACACTCATAGGGCATATTGAGGGAGGAAAAGGCAGTGGAAAACAATGAGAAATATGTGAATAAATAGCAGAGAGATGGTAAAGAGTCAAAAGTTACTTAGAGCAACAAAAAAGACAGGAAGCTGTGGTGAGCCTTGATCACTTAATGGGTTTGCGTGAATGAACAGCACAGTGGAAACAAACACATGGTAAATTGTCAGACAAGGGACAAGAAGTTGTGGAAAGCATGGATCATCCACATTTTGAGGAGACATACCAAATAAAATTCTTGGTGTAGTGTTTTGTATATGAATCTTGAAAGACTGAGTTTATTTGAAATTGGATGATTTATAAAACTTTTAAAAAGTTATGTTTAGCTAAATAGAATAAATTTTATATTAACACAAGTCTTTGAATAAATTCAGTATTTTAATCTTTTGTTACATATTGACAGCAGCGAAGATCTCAGCTTGGCTTTTTCTCTTGGTCGGTGATCGCCAATCATTTCAGTTTGGCAATGAAAAACTTCAACCCATAGAATTTTAACTTATCTATTTTTATTAATGTCAACATGTACTAACTATCCAGTGGTGGTGGGGTCAAGTGGCCCCCTCACTGGAGAGCCGTTTCAGACATGAAAGAGAACATATCTACATTGCTTGATGGTCAAGAAACAGCTCACTGAAACCTTTCTCTTATCTCATTTTCATGTTAGCCCAGTCAACCAAAATCGACTTCCCTATTTTGGTTTACATATGACCTCAACTGTCAACCTCTGGAAGCTGGAGCTGAGATACACTTCCTCTAAAAATAATAGTCTGCTGAACTATTATTTAACACTCTGAGGTCAATCAAAATTGAGCATTCCAGAAAAATTGCCAAAGGTTATATTTATCTTGATTTATTTTAGAATTTCAGGAATTAACATTATTTACAGTTGGACTAATGTCCTCATTTTCATTGTTATTATCACAGTGTTTCAGTTATTATACCCACTGACATCTCAGCTGCCTTTTGATCTGGGTAACAAAAAAAAAGTATACTGATCTGTTACGTGACATCTGTCCTTCTTTACGGCAATGAATGTTGGACAATTTCCTCAAAGATGAAGAAGAGACTCGAGGTGATGGAGATGATGACATACTTAGCAGCCTTAAGCAAGTGGATAACAGAACATGGTCTAGGGGAGGTGGCAGAGGAAAGGAATTGTTGAGAGCTGCAAGGGATAGGAGGTGGAGAGCTATGATCGCCTATATCCTAAAAGGACCTGGCACATAGAAAGAAAGAACATTTATATCTGCCTCTTCCCACCATGCTCTATTTTTATAGGAGATCAAAAATAAAGTATTGCTGCCATATCTAGAGCTGCTTAAATCCTTTCTTTCCAGCTTCAACTTAGTCCAAAAGCATCTACACAGCCTTGTGGGTGATTTCTTTCCACCCTACAACACATTTTTGCACAAATAAATCATCACGAGCCTCTCACTACTCTATCACTAGTTTCTTGGAAATTGTCCTCATGAGGTACATTCCTTAGTTCCATCAATTCAAACCTTTATAGCTAAAAACCATCATACCATGTATTTGGTTGAATCATCTTCATATCTTTTCCTGATCACTACAATCTTAACCTCTTCATATCTAAAGTCAACTGTTATCTATACCTACATATTCACATAGTCTGTACTCTTTATGTCGATCAAACAAGCTCATTCATTAACTGTTGTAGAGTAGGACTCAGTGTACTTCCTGTTCCTCCCTGCTACTGTGACAATGGACTGTTCTTATTTATAAATATGGTAAGTAGCCACATTAGAAGAGCATTAGAGTAGTATTTGATTTACACAAGTATTTCTGTTCAATGTATGAGTATTTAATAAAAACATTTTTTCTTTATATTATTTACATTGTTTGGACTGTTGTCCTCATCTTTATTGCCATGTTCACAATGTTTTGGCCGTTGTACACTCTGGGTCATTGTATGTTCTCGCCTTCTTTAGGTGACATATGTTGGAATTTCAAACCGAACACTGTATTTCATCCACCGCAGTAGATTGTTCTAGTTCCACGTGCCATGCCTTTTCTGGATATCTCAGTTTCAGTTATTTCCCTTTAGTAACTCAAATCTCCAAGTTTTTGTTCACCTCTGCTGTGACCAGGTATTGAACTCACAACTCTTTAGGTCAAGTCACTGGATTACTTCAACCAACACTTTTATCCACTGGGCCATGTGCCCCTGGTGGATGAAATAAAAGGTTTGGTTTAAAGTTCCTATATATATTACCTGAAAAAGGCCAGGGCATACAATGACCAAAACTTAAAGATGAGGACAATAGTCTGAACAACATAAATAGTGTAAATTTCTTCTTGCTTGTGAAACTCCCTTCTGACTCCATGATTTCTCAGCCAACTTTAATCTTCAAAAATTTAAATGCAGTGTCAATCGCTATCTACTGCCCTCCTGATCACACTTTTCTCTTTTCACTAATTATGAATGTTTCTGTTCCTAATTCTTCCACACCCTGTAACCCCTTGTGTCTTAATGGCTTTACTGCCTTAAAAATAGTTAAAATACCTCATTTCAGAAATATAGACAGATACCCTTCTTCTTTGTTTCCTCTATCTAGTCTTCTGTTCCTTCAATACTCTCTATAACTACAGCCTTCCTAATTCTTGGCTATTCTGAACAAAGACAACATTACAACAGTCATCTTCTATCTTGAGTAGCTCTTGAAGCTTGAGGGTGAACAACAGAGTAGAAGAAAAACATTCATGGGATTTTGAACTTAACCTTTAATTTATAGGAGTGGATTGTTCTCATTCTAATGTCCATATCTCATGTTGTTATTTAATACTATTCAGTGTATTCTTTCTCTCACTCAGACATATCTACGGCAAATTTTCTTTCTCTCACTCAGACATATCTACAGCAAATTTACATTTCTTCATTTAAATATTTGCAAATTTTCTTTCTCTCACTCAGACATGTCCACAGCAAATTTTCTTTCTCTCACTCAAACATATCCACAGCAAATTTACATTTCTTCATATAAAAATTTGCAAATTTTCTTTCTCTCACTTAGACATATCCACAGCAAATTTACATTTCTTTATTTAAAAAAATATTAAAACAAATGAATTAAAAAAATAACCATTTCAAGTTTTTGTTTGTCACCAATACAAAAACAAGACTAAAATATAATATAATTTTAAAAAAATATTTCAGATACTCTTAGCAACTTGACATAAACCTCTATTAAACATTTCACTTGTATCACACCCAAGCTGTAACCATGTAGCCTTTAGAAAAATAGAAATAAAAAAAAACAATTTTTTACTGAAACAATTTGGGTTTGAAATTAGACATTTTTTTTATTTTACACTTTTAGGATTCTTAAATACATTATATATATTTTTGTACAATTCCACAAGGAATTTTATAAAAAACATGAGAGCCAATGAAATGAGTTGAATGCATTAGTAAAGAAAAAAAATGTACTAAAAACAGCAATAATAATAAAAGTACAAAAACAAATCTAAAAGCACCAAAAGAAAACATCTGCTTGTAAGCTTGTGAAAATCAAAAATTGCTGTTGGCTGTCAAGCACCTGTACAGGTATTTCATGGTTACAAGTAAGCAATTTTCTCTTGTTATTTTGAAGGAGAAAAGGAACAATGAATAAAAATAAGAGAGGGAAAGAGAAATTGAGGAAAGAGAGAGAGAGGAAAAAAGTTGGAAGGAGTGGCAGGAGGGATTCAAAAGGAAGAAAAAAGAACAAAGGAAAAGTAAAAACAGGGAGAAATAACAGGGAAATTAAGTGAGAGAAAAAGAGAATGAGGCAGTGAGAAGATGAGAATAAATGTTGCAAAGAGATAAGAAAGAAAGAAAATAGGAAATGGAGTGAATGAGAATTGTAAAGAAAAAGGGAAAAGAAGAGGAAAAGTATGGAGAGACAAGAAAAGAGAGTGCAAATAAAAATAATGAGAAAAAAGAAGAATGATATGAGGGAGAGGATGAGAGAATAAAGAAACAGGAGTGTGAAAATAGAGAAACAATATTGGTATCAGAAGAGGAAATTGAAGATGAAAAGTATAGACAAAGGCTAAAGATAAAGGAATGGGAGAAAATCAGATTATCAATAAATAATCAATTCCTTTTGTTTTCTTTTATGAGTGTTTACCATTTTTATAGCAATTCTATCTTTCTGGTCATATATATATATATATAAAATTGTTTTCCCTTGAAGCAATAAACCAAACCAAATACAGAGCATAAGGATAGTTCCCAGTCTCCAACCAATAAAAACAAAGGAATACTTTACTTTCTTGTATTAAGTTTATTACATTAAATCAAAAATATGGTCCGATCTTGTATTGAACTCAATGCCTTTTGCTTTTTGATTTCTATATGGGATTACCCCACTTTTCTGCCAAAGAACTTCTGCTAATGATCACTAGATGGCGTTACCAAAGACATATAAAAGAAGAAAGCAAAAATCTCTCTCCTTTTTCTCTTTTAGTCACAAAATGCTTGAAAGATAGAACGCACCTTGTTTCCTGATCTTGCAAGTTTAACAAGATTTAAGTCCCCACAAAAACTTCATAATGCATTGAAAAGAATGTAATAATACAAAGTATACAGTTGCTTTAAGCTCATTTGATTAAACACAAGCATACCTAATAATTCTACGAAACCAACAAAGAATGTTTCTCAAAATATCTCTGAATCTTTTATAGGATCTTTAGACATAGATATGAACAAATAAGGTCATTATTTACACTATTTATATTCAGGCTATTGTCCTCATCTTAGTTGTTGTTATCACAACATTTCAGCCATTGTGCCTTTTGGCCATAATCAGGTGTAAATCAATCTGGATAACCTACAGGGAATTCTGAACTGAACCCTTTATTTAATCTATGGGGGTAGACTGTTCTTGTTCCACTGTTTATGTCAGGGGATATCATCTAGTTCTTATTTTTACTACAGCTCTGTTATGGCTCACCTGTTTCCACTGAGTCCAAGTACACACTGCTTGGCTCAAGGATTGAACTCACAATCACTAACTTCACAAACTATGCTTTAATCCACTGGGTTATTATCTCATAGTCCTACACTCATAAATTAAATAAAGGGTTAATTTCAGAATTCCCTGTATGTTACTGAAATTAATATACACCTGATGAAGGTTGGAGAGCAAAACAGCCAAATCATTGTGATAACAATAAGAAAAGAAAGAAAACAAAAAAGAAAAGAAAAGAAAAGAAAGAAAGAAAAAGATAAATACTTTGTTTGAATTTCTAGGATGAGGAGTTATCATTATTTACTCTATTTACATTTGAACCTGACCTCATTAAACTTCCTGTCAGTTATGCAAATCAATATACACCCAATGAAGGCTGGAGAGCACAGCAGCCAAATCATTATGATGACAACAACAAAGATAAGGACAATAGTCTTAATATACACCCTTGTGCAAATTAATTGAAACAAAATGAATAATTCCGTTATTATTTACTTTTTCATATTTTTCCAAACATGACACAGTGCACATGTTAGTACTTTGTATATCCATTCCACAAAGTCACTGCTTGCAGACTGACTACAGATTCTTGATTGGATTTAAATCAGGAGAGTTTCCAGGCAAGTCTATAGTACTTTGATTTGCTCACTGGAAAGGCTGGCCAGTGTATTCATGCAGTGTTACAATTTTCATATGCTTCCTTGGAGTAATGTCCATCGCAGACAATGGCTGTAGAACAACTAATCAACAGTTGAGACAATGGTGTCTGGGTGTGATAAAAATCTGATACAATCACAGATGACGCAAGGCCAAACAAATTTCATCATACACCCCGAAAATAGATTAATATTATTGCATAACACTGCAAATGACCTAATCTGAGGAAAAAATAGAAATCGATTACACCCTGTCACTCCAGTGGGTCTATCAACGGAATATCAACCTCAATGGGTTATTTAATGCCGACAAAATTTTTATTGCTGGTAATATGTTTTTATTCAAAAATCTATTTCTGGTAATAATTTTTTTTTATTACAATGTATGTCTGGTATTACAACCTATTTTTGCACAAGTTTGGGTGTTAACTATTTGCCTATAGCCTGGACCCTAACATGTGCTACCACCCCGGGTCAGGGTGGACCTGGGAACACCAGCAATTAATAGGTGGTTCCATGCTCCTCAAAACCTCCTGATTAGAGGCTTTGCTGCTGGACATTGTTTATCATCTTACCCAGGATGCAAATATAGTTTACCCTCATACCCAGGACGGTACTTTAGTTTGGTTTTTGGAAGTTATCATTTGCTATTCCAATTCACCCTTGAATTTTGGCTCCACAATTTCTATCATTCATTAAAACAGTTCCCAGATATTTAAATTTCTGTACTTGTTTGATTTTGACATTTGTTAGCTTTCTTTTTCTCTGGCTGAAAGTCATACATTTTGTCTTTTTACAACTGATGGCTTGTCCCTTCTTCTCCCTTTCCTTAACTACCTTGACAAAATTGATCTCTTTGGCAAATTATGGTGAGGTTTGAACCTGAGTTTCCGAACTGGATTTCTAAATGTCTAACAACATCGGAGTTATTTGGTGTAATCATGAAACTTCATTTGAATCTCAGCTGATGTGATTTTTAATTACTTCACATTAATGTCTTTGGGAAAGGCATGGATTCACTATTCCCTGTATTCCATCCTACTATTTCTTTTCTTGACAGAATTTATTGTCACTAGTGCGCTGTGATGATCAACAGTAAAGAGTGAGTGAATATTTGAGCAAACCACTCTCCCATAACTATCTTACATTCTCAGGTGATACAAAGATGCATCAGTAAATAGGTAACCTGGCAATGATGATTAAATATTGATCTGAAACTTTCATTGTATAATGTTGATTCCTTGTAATGAAAATTCACCACTGAATTATGTATATGTTATATAGGAATAAAGTGTCACTGCCGACACTTGAGTTTGAACCTAGATCACCAGTGGAGCAAACACAGGCAATCCCATTATTGAATTAAGTAGACCATGTGACCATAGAGGAAACGCATACATGGGAGGTTGCGCGACGTATAACTGATCATTATTTTTAGTCTATCCTCTTTTACTATACATACCTATTCTCTATACTATTCACTATATCATTTCTTTATTTGGATTACTATCCAGGTTATTTGTCGAGCGAGTATTATCGAGCAAGTACTATTAGTGAGAGTGATATTCGAAGGCATCTGACACCAGTATTATTCAATGGTGTTACTATAAGTTGCATCTGTGATTACAAAGTCTCTACTAAAATGACTATTCATTGGCATTACAAAAGTGGCAACAAGTGTTGACATCACAAAAGTATATTGGAAGGAAGGCTGTGACGGGTACACACCTGGCCCAGGGTCGAATCCTTTGGTTACGGTGCCAACTGTGACGTCGCTCCTCCTGGTCGCTCCTCCTGGTTCCAAGCGTGCCGCTCCAACCTCTTGGTTAGATGATCACCAGCCTCGCCTTTCCCAACCCGCTTCCAATACCTGGTTGCTAAAGCAACTGTACTGATCTCCGGTCTGTCTACCCACGCTGTGTTTAGATCTTAGACAGACGGGACCAGCAGGGATTGGGCCGTATGCAAGTTGAGTCCGACGGGGGTGGCAAAACACAAGTAAAAGAAAAAAAAAAAACTCACGAGACAAAAAAAATTACTGATAAAAAAAAAAGGGTGACAACCTTTTATATCTAATGTCCGTTACATAAAGAAAAATTGTTCTCATTCCCGACCCGCTCTGTGGACTATGGGACCAAGCTTCTATCATACAACTTAACGATTTCGAATTGTCTACTCTCTAGAATTGTGTATGTCGGAGTGTGGTTTAGTTCGACACTGGGGCTAATTTCTATCAATCATTCACAGTTGATTCTTCTCTTCGACTTGAGTTGTATTTCTTCACTTTAGATCTGGTTGGGTCGAATTCTGTTCTCGGCTGGGCTTGATTTTAACTTCTTCTTCTTCTTCCGTCCAGTAACTCTTTGGCCTTGTCTTCGACTTGGCTGCAACTTCTCCGCGGCTTTCGAGTAATCTTCTTCTTCATCGACTTAGATAGAACTTCTCTTGTCTTTGACTTGGGCCGGAAGGATTTCTTGTTTTCGACTTGGGCTGGAAGGATTTCTTGCCGCAACTCAGCCGCAACTCTCTGTCGTCCGAGGTGATCTCTTCTCGCTGCCGTCCGGGGCTGAACTCATTTTTTTGTCGATTGGGGTCCTGCTTTTATTGACGCCGCATCAAACCGGGGTGGGTCTGTCGGCGTCAGGGCTCTCTCGATAATCCCAAAAGTCGCATTAGTTCTGATTTCCCATTATCGCTATTATTTTCACCCCTACTTCCTCACAGTGCCTCTGGGGGGAAGACGCATACCCATCTCTCCCGGTCTCTCATATGTCAGGTGACCGTTTTCGACCAATGGTTCTTGATCGAGCATTCTCCCTCCTCTTTCCGCATATCACGTGACCGCTTTCGGCTAATGAGACCGTGGTGGGACGCCTCCCGTCTCCAATCGGGCGTGGCTTACATCGTTCTTGTTCTAAAAAAAAACAAAATCTAATTTGGCCTTTTTCACACGTACGAAAAATGATAATCTTGGCTTTTTCTCACCTGGGTTCTGTCAAAACAGCCTGCCGCTAATTAGATGTGACTTCAGGAAGGAATATTGGCGCTATCTGTGAGCCGAGACAATCGTTTTCTTTCCTTCTTTGTTTTTGGTCAGACCTGATAGTCAAAAATCTTAATTATCTGAATTGAAAATGTCTCCACTTTATCATCGTGGGGTTCCAATTTTTTAACAGGTCAGAATCTGTATACAGTTCCACCGGTCACCCCCTCAACACAAAAGACACCTTTCCTCCGATTAAAATTTCGTTTCCATTGTTCAAAAAAAATCTTTATTGTTTCAGCCAACCTTAACAAACTCCCATCCTACGCGGACACGGAATTAGTTCAAGTGCTTGACCTGATAATTTTGACACTTGTTAGGTGCTGGTCGCACGTGTGTGTTTTCGCTTACGACCTGGTTTCGTATTATGTTTCTGTCTTTCCTCTTCTTTTTGTTTTATTTTATTATCTCCAAACTCTATTTCTTCAACCAAATATAACAATTTCTATTTCCCTGGATTTCGGTCAGGTAATTTGACCTGATATATTTTGACACCTGTCTTGTCTTAGTTTTACTTATGACCGGGTTTTGTATTATCTATTCCTCTTTCTCTTTCTTTTTATTATTTTTTTTTTCTTCTTCTCTTTGGATCGCCTAAATACAGTTAGAGAATTATTCTCAAAACTCAATTATTCTTCGTTTCTAAATAACTAACAACTGGTTAATAAACCGAATAAAAATTAAATCATATTTCTATGAATATCTCTTTTTAGTCTTTCTAAAAATGCAGGGTGCCACAAGGCGATTAAACTGGAAAATAAATATTTCCATTATTAAATAAATTATTTTCTCATGATCAGGCTGCATACTTATAGATAAATACATTGAAATGACATCTCTGAGGAGAGGATTTCCAGAGTGATGACAATAGTCAAGGAGGGATATTCCCCCAATAGAATCAATGGACATGTTGTCTGTGATTAAGGCAAGCTTTTATGTTGGCTCTAGTTTGACCTGTTGAGAGATACTGTCTGCCAGATCTACTTGCCTACAACATACTACACATGAACAACCACATCCAGTTGTGAGACTGATGATAATAGATATATAGTTCTTTAGCATTTATAAGGAGGCACCTTGCCTTGAACACCTATTGGGTCTCAAGCTCTCCACAGAACTCAAATGGAATTTGTATATACAATTTATTGCTAAGGATGCTGGAAAAATGAATGCTTCCCTGTACTGCCTCAGTAATTAGCTGATTCCTACTATACTCTATCTTTACAAGAGCCAGATCAAGACAAAAATGGAGTATTGCTTCCATATTTGGGCTAGAGCTACTCAGTCTTCACTTGCCTGTCTTGATAGAGTTCAAAAGCATCTATGCAGCCATGTTGGTTATAAATTATTTTCCAAGCTACAAACCCTTTCCCATAGATAAAATATCACAAACCTCTCATTACTCTATCGTTATTTTCTTGGCTCCACCAACTCTGACCTTTATAAAGGGTGTTCTAATAACTTGGGCCAATTTTAAATGTGAATTAAGTTTAAGCATCTAATGATTTTTTTTCTTTCAGATTTGGCAGACATTTGGCTGATATTATTTTTTTACACAGAATTGCCATGACTTAAATAACATGATCCAATAGAGAAATAAGCAAATTTTCACCAATAACGCTGATCTATTTACTGCTGACTTTGATCTGTCTTAATAAAACACCCTTTAGGTAGGACTTACCATGCTATATAAACAGGAGATAAATCATCCTTATTCCCTTCATATTCCATTAGTAAGAAAGAAGTCATACTCACACAGCTACTTCTGCTTTGTGAAACAATTTCCTGAGTGGATGCTTTCTCGATCGGTTACAATCTTCACCTCTTCAAGTCTATGTTAAACTATTATCTTTCCGATGTAACCTTATAAACTGCACATCCTGTTTTATGCTAATACAAGATCATACAGTAAGTATCTAGCTTGAGTACCTCTTGGGCCTTGCATTAGATGGACATTCATGAAACAGAATGTATGGGAAACAATTTCTCCCAAAACTCTGTAAAAGACAATAAAACATTTTCCAACCTGATCCATATATATTTTCCAACAATACATAGGTAATCAGATTTATAAATGCTTATGACATCCGCTCATAATTTGGTGAACAAAATTCTTATCTTTTTGTTGGTGTTTTTATTTTTTTGTTTCTTTATAATATTTCTAAATTTGATGGGAGTAACATAATTATGGATATTACAATATAAAAGTGCAAGGTGATAACAGTGGAACATTGACAGTATGTGTTTGTGATTCTTTGATTCTTTTTATTGGTTCCATCTGCTAATAACCATTGTTTTCAGGATTCCACTCCACATTCTTGCTTTACTGAGAATATTTTTTTGACTAGATCAAATTAATGGTGCAGAACACTTTCATGTGCATGAAAGCCAGAAATAATATCAGATTTAGATGCAATCATTCTGAAGGCTTAATCAGCTCTGCGATATTTGCAAAAACTCCTTTTATGAATGCTTTGCAGTAGTGATTAATACCTTTTCTATATTCTGAATCTAATATCTGCAAAGTAGAAAAAAAACAGAAAATACTTAAATTTCTGATACCTAAGTGTAATTCTGAATTTGATGCATGCTAACTTGGAATATTTGCTCTGCATGTTTTATCTTTAAAAACATTGCACAAGAACAGAATAATAGTTCAAGCACAAAAACATGGTACAGTTTTCAAATCATGACTTGTGTTCACAGTCATGGCTCAGCAACAAAATCATGGCTCAACCTGTGTTAAAAATCATGACTTAAATAAGAAATCATCTGTTAGCTAAAAATCCAAGGATCATAACTCAGCTACAAAATTAATCCTTAAGTGGCAGAAAAACTTTGCAACAATATAAATGCCAAACAGGTAAAAAATGCAAAAGTTAATTTTTTTAAAGGGCAGATTTTCTACTTATTTTCATTTTAATTATCTACAAAAAGTAAAAAAAAAAAAAAACTCTTAACTCTTTTAGATTATAATAAAAGAAGAAAATTGCTGCAAAATATGGTCTGTTGCTTTTGCTATATACTTAGAGATTTTTCATAAAATCCAATGTAGAATCTGCAATGGTACTGAATCTGACCTGGCATCCAAGCTTCAGTCAATGTGCAGTCCTGGTACAGTTTCTATAAATACTTTCACCATAATTGTCCTGATAAACTTTCCTTGATGTTATCTAGACTTTATGAATTTAAATGTAGTACTTGATCAGCAACAATGTTTCATCATTTTGTAGTTGAATTGATGAGATGTAAGTGTAAGTTCTTTGCTAACAGTTTCTTTTCTCACACTTCTCACTTGTGGAACACTCTTCTGGCTTCTTGCTTTCCAGCCAACTTTGATCTTCAAAAATCTAAATTTAATGTCAATCATTATCTTCTGACTTCTTGATTCCTCTCTTTTTATTGTTTTCTCTCCTTAATGTTTTTCTTTTTCTTTCACATTTACTAACTGTTGTGTCTTGGTGGCTTTATTGCCTTGTTTAGGGTGAAATGAATAAAAACATTGAAGAGAATTATAATAAATGTTAGGTTCTTAAACTGAATATTTTTAACAGTATGGTAATTCTTGAACCATTCTTTGCAAAATAGAGTTGCACATTCTTTACATCAAGTTATTATCATTTTTCCCCTCTTCCCTTTTCAAGAAGTATATATGAAGACATAGCATGTGTCACTCTGTTTTTGGCTTTATGTTCACTCGGCGACATGATGTAACCTCATAAATCCTACAGTTGCCAACTACTATAAATTGTTGCGTACAACTGGACCTCAAGAATTTTAAAAAACAAAAATTTTCAATTTTTTTTAAAAAAAACGTTATGATTCATTATTTTATCAAATGTTTTTGTATTAACAAACTCCAGGGAATTTCCCTAAGAGAAAAATCACTCAAGGAGTGAAATGGCCATATAAATGGGGTACGATTAAGTTTCATTTTCATTTATGTAATTCATATATATATATATATATATATATATATATATATATCAGGTGTAACAGCATAATTGTCCATCCCACAAAATTTATAATATCGAAAAAAAAAAACACTGGCCTAATTGAGTTTCTTTTTTCCAGATTTTCAGATAAGATGTTTGGCCATCTTCACAGCATTTGTCATAAGATTCACAGAAAATACCCTTTGGGTTATTCAGGAGAACAGATAAAAATTGTTTTGTATCAGCTCCACTGTCTTCTCTAATGAGCAATGGTGAGAGGAAAAAATCATTCAGGCCTTCTGTAATGGTACCAATCTTCATACTCTGGCTTCGATCTTCAAAGTCCATTCAAGAACAATCAAGAGAATATTGAATAAGTTTAAAAAAGAGGGAACAGTAAAGAAGAAAACTAGAGCAGGGGGTCACAACAGCAAGAGGGATCATCATTTCATCTTACAGCTAAAGAGATCAATTAGAAAAGATCCAACTCAATCAATAAGTTGTTTGGCACGTGAGGGATGAGTTCCAGCTATGAAAGTTCAAAGAGCAATGAAAAAAGACTTGAAAATGAAATCGTACATCAAACATGTTAAGCACCTTGTTACTCTAGGACAAAAAGTTAGAAGGTTAGAGAGGGTTCAGATCATCTTGAATAAGTTGGAAAATGATCCTGGAATAATATATATATTTGAACTTTATTTCACTCCTTAATGAGCTTCCAATCCTTAGCTATGGTTAATTAATGATGTACATGTCATTTTCATTCATGATCGATTTCATCACAATTCTTCTGTTAAGCTTGGAGAGTAATTATATATTTTTTATTGATCAAAGTAGAATCCAATAGTGTTATAAAAACCTCAGAGAATTCCAGTATGATATCTTTAATCATTTCTAAGATACAATGGTTCAAAGCTTAATCTAACAATTGGACAATTTTGCTGTTACACCTGGTATATATACAATTTCTGATCAAAAAAATATCAAGACTGGTGGTATAAAAAGAAAACTACAACACATATCAATTTGATATTATTTAAATTTCTTTGAAGTAGTCTGCCTTCTAAAGCCACATATAGTAAATCCAGCATGGCTGACAAAGTTAACCTGGCTGTTAGTCTTGAAATTGACCTCCAATCTGTGGTTGATCAGGGCAGGAAATGGCTTATATGTTTTAACGCCTCCAAAACAAAACTGCTCTCATTTAGCCACCATAGAGAAACCTTCCTGCCTCCTATCAGAATGGCTGATTCTCAACTTCATGAGACCATCTTTCTGTGCCTTCTTGGTCTCTCATTTTCCACTGACCTGAGGTGAAACAACTACATTGAATTAGTTGCTACCTTTACTGAGGGAAAGTTGGTTCTCTGTGTCATGTTTTTCTCATCTGAGTTCATTCTTCAAATCTACAAATCTACCATTCATCCTTGCATGGAATATTGTTGTCATATCTGGTCTGGTGCCCCCACTGTTTATCACAAGGTTCTTGACAAAATCCAAAGACAGATATGCAATGTAATACGTCCTGACTTGGCATCTCAACTCCAGTCACTGTCTCTCTCTCTGTCTATTTTCACTGGTGCACTAACTGCATGAATTTAAGCATGTTAATAGGTTGGCATCTTGGTTCCACCCTTTTACTGCCAAAACAGTTAAATGTAACCACCTCTTCTACTCCAACAGCTTCTTCTCTTTCACTTCCTGACAGTGGAACTCCCTTCCTCTTACTTGCTTCCCTGATAACTATAATCTTCAAAAATTTAAATGTAATGTCAGTCAACATCTCCTGATGTCTTGATCTTGATTCCTCAAACACCCCTCTTTTCTCTTACTTTCATTCTCTGTAACCTTTTGCATGCTAATGGTACTCTTGCCTAGTTTGGGGTGAAATGCTTTAAAAGAAAACTTTGTTCAGTTCTGCTTCCATTGATGGAAACATTCCCAAACTTCATTTATGGGATAGTGAGCTGTTTTCTCATTGCATTCTCTTGGATTTCCTCAATGTCTTGTAATCTTGTTACTTTCAAATCCATTTTAATTTTTGAACAAGAAAATGTCACAGGCATGCAAGACTTGGGGAATATGGTGGTTATCAGAACCAGGAAATGTTATCCTTGGCCAAAAACTGCTGCACAATCCATTGTAACTGAGGAAATCTCCATGGTGTGGTGAGGCAACCAAACTCTGCACAATTTTCCTTCCAAGCACTGCTATAAACAGTTGGGTGGTTGTTTTATTTTATGACATGTCAACCTCAGTGGGTCATTTAATGCCATCAAAATTTTTGAAATAGATTCATTGCAATAGTTTGGTAAAAAAAGGTGTGTATGTATACATATATATTTGAACCATTTTTCAATTACTCATATTTTTTGAGTACAATCACATGTATTGCTGATAAATTTTTTTTTTCAAAAATGTATTGCTGGTAATAGTTTTTTTTTTTTCAAAAATTAATTTCTGCTAATAATGTTTTTCTGGTATTAAAACCTATTTTTACACTTTTATAATGCTTTTTACATCAGTTTCGGGGTTAACAATTTGCCCATAGCTGGGACCCTAAAAGGTGTTACCACCCCAGGTCAGGGTAGACCAAGGAACACCAGCAATTAAGAGGTGGTTCCATGCTTCTCAAAACCTCCTTATCAGAGGCCTTACTGTTAGACATAGTTTAACATCATACCTGGGACTCCCCATTGAAGAGGTGCAGTCAGTGTATTCTACAGCCCCAGCTGACAGGGCATTGCTATAAACAGTGGAAATGAGTAACAACATTATAACTTAGCGTGTATATGTGACAGAGTTAAGGTTATTGTGTGCCAAGCAGTTACACTATGCATAATTTAGTTCCGTTACCATAGTAACAGTCCCAATACTTTTGATCAGCCCTTGTGTGTGTGTGTGTATATATATATATATATATATATATACACTCACACACACAACAATTTCTGAAACCTTAAAAACAACAAAAGTTCATCCAAAAGAAAACTGGTCTAAACATCAAAAAAGAAATAGAAAAGTAATAAACATGAATAGGTATATTACTCAACTTAATAAGGTATAAAATACTCAATAATCTAGAAATTTCCATTAAGAAAACTGACCTAGGAATCTTGAAAAAACATCACATGACAAGAATCAAACTTGTATCCCTTTTTCCATCCAAAAAACTCCTTCTATTGCCAAAATGTACAGCTTCCAATTTGGCCACAGGAGACCATCTTGATAGATCAAGGTTTGATTTATCTATTTATAGAGTGCATATTTCTTGTCTGAACTTCCATCTTGCTCTTATCAAGATGGTCTCCCATAGCCAAATTGGTAATGGCATATTTTGACTATAGAAGCCGTCTTCCAGTTGGAATCACCGTTTTTCTTTACTATGAATTCGCAATCTAATCTGTTTTTTTATTAATTTCACTGATAAAAAATCAGTGATAGCAACTCAAATATGTGAGCCTACTAAAAGAATAATAATGAGAAATAATCTAAGATTAAAAATCCATTTAAAAAATGAAGCTAACAGATTTATAAAAATCCCATTGAGAGATGCAGTTTTCTTAAACAGGTAATTCAAATGTTACTCTATCTGGATGATCTCATGTGGCCAAATTGGTAACAGAATATTCTGGTTATAGAAGCAATGGAAGCATAGATGCTGTCTTGATTCCTGCAAGTAGGCACAAATTTTCTTAAGTAGGACCTAGGTTGGTTGTTATTAATTTCATTTTTTAAGAAAAAGCAAAAAAAACACAAACAGCAACTCAAGTACATGTAAAAAAAAAAAGTTTAAAAAAAGAGAATAAATATGTAGGTATATGTGTGCTTAAAATGTCTTGGCTCAACCAAGAAAGGATTTTAATATAAACTCTGATATTTGGTCAGTTTTTGGAAAGTGAATCAAACCAAGAATTTTTCAGCACCCCTTTATATATTGCTTGACATTGCATTTATATATATATATATATATATATATATATATATATATGACTGTGTGTGAATATTTCTGAAAGCACGTGTCAACATGAGATATTCATTTATGAATAATAGGTAGTAGATATAGATAAAATTCAATTATGTGAGTGAAAGATTTTGAGAAAAACACAAACTAAAGTAGAAAATCCAATTAATGTTTATAAGGCAATCAAAGTAATTATTAATCATGGCTGTTATCGTAATGTTATTATTTTTGAAGGTTCATTGTTTTTTTTTTCTTTTCGAATCTGACAATTATGTTATTGCTGGAAAAAATGATAAAAAGCACAATAATAATTTAAATATAACTATTAATTCAGGACTAGTAAGGCAGTAGGAAACCTGTATTTCCTGAAATACAAATGACTATCTTATTAAATACTAATCATACACTTAGAAAAACTCTTTCAATCTAATATAATTAATACTTAACCATAAAAACCCTTAATTTAACACAAAGTTTTTTTTTTAAAAATCACTTTGTTTGTGTATCAACCAATGGGGTCAGTAGAAACAAAAAAAATCCATGTGCCAACACTAAGTTCAGTCGCGAATCTGTTGTAAACAGTCCAGCTGGCAATGTAGTAATAAAAAAACAGGGTCAGAAATCCAACCTTCCCTTCACAACAGCAGAAATGCACTTACGCTCACCAAGCTCAAAAGTCATTCTGTCTCAGTAAGCAAAAACACTGGCCTTTATTCACCAAGTGATTTTTCTGACTGGCCACACCATTCAGGGAGGAAAGAACATTAGTATAGTTTTTCTGATACTTAAAATAGCAGGTTTTTGTAAACTATTTTCTTTAATTTTCCTTCAAAAAACCTACATAAGACCACACACAAAACAAACAGTTTTTCAAGCTAGGTGATTTTTCTCTTTAATTACACATTTAACCACAAACAATGCAATAAAGCCACTAAGATGCAAGGGATTACTGAGTGAGTCAATCGTTATCTAATGTCTTCCTGATTACTTTTCTATTGTTCTTGCTCCTTCATAATGTTTCTGTTTTCTAATTCTTTCACACCCAATAATCTCTTGTGTTTTAGTGGCTTTACTGCTTTGCTTGGGGGGGGGGATTTTGATTAAAAAGTGCATCAAAATGGGCTTCAAATTCCTAGTAATATCATCTTTTGGTTAAATCATGTTTTAACTCAGCTATCTCAAACAAAAACTGACTTTTTGTGGCAAGGAGAATTGATGAAGAAGGAAAAAACAAATGGATTACTGATGTGATTCTTGACATAATGCAAAGGAGACAGAAAATTTTGCCAAAATATGGAACAGAATAGAGAAAACTACACAACAATAAAGGACCAAATGCAGGTTGGCTAAAGAAGAATGGCTAAACAAAGACTGTGCAGAAATAGAGATTGAGTAGCACCAACAAAGGAGATATACATAAATAAATAAGGGAACTAACAGGACAGAAGACATACACATTAAGATTACAGAAATGATAAATGAGATCTGCAACCGTAGTGATATACTGGAAGATTTCAGCAGATCTATTTTCATAGCACTGCCTAAGAAACCAGCCTAATAAGCCACATAACAAAACTCATTTGTATTCCAATGAATAGAGTGTGCAACAGAATCAGGCCAGAGATAAGGCAAGAATAGTGTGGGTTCATTAGAGACACTGGAACAAGGAATGCAATATTCATGCTCAGAAGGTTATCAGAAAGAGCAATACAACTGCAGAAGGATATGCCCCTGTGTTATATAGACTACACAAAGGTGTTTGACAAAGTACACCACAAAGATCTGTTAGATCTGCTCAGCAACCTTGACATATTTAGAAAAAACATTAGAATAATCGAAAGCCTATTCTGGCAGTAAAGCCCCTGCATAAAAATAAAAATGAGTTCAGCAGATATGCAAAAATAGAAAGGGGCATAAGGCAAGGATGTCTCTTCTCACCAGATTTATTCAACCTTGACAGTGAGGCAATTCTGAGAGAACGGGAAATCCTATTAGGATTCGTCAGTGGTGGCCACAATCTTAACAACATACACAGATGACACTGTACTGATGGCAGACACAGAAAGCAAAATACTAAGCCTCCTACAAAAGGTAGTGAAGGAGAGCAAGAAGAAGGGACTAAGCATAAAATACAACAAGAAAGAATCTATGGTCGTCAGTGAAAAGATGAGCTCAAAATGTGATTTACAGGTCGGGAACACTAAAATGAAGCAGGTGCAGAAATTTAAATATCTGGGAAGTGTTCTGACAGTGACTTGTAAATGCAACACTGAGATCCAAAGACATATTGGAATGACCAAAGATGCATTCCAAAAGCTAGGCAGAGTATTACAAGACAGGAGGATTTTGTTGGTAACAAAGAAAAGAGTACTGAACTGCTATGTGATATCTATCCTCGTTTACGACAGCGAATATTGAAAATTCTCTTCAAAGCTGAAGAAGAGACTTGAGGCAACAGAGGTATGGTTCTACAGAAGGATGCTAAGGATACCATAGACATGTGAGCAATGATAATGTTTTAGGGAGGATGCAAACAAAGAGGAAATTTATACTTAGCATCAGGAAGAGGCAGCTGAAATTTCTAGAACATAATGGGAAAGGAGGGCTTGGAAAAACCCAGGGTGGATAGATGGAAAGAGGGACAAGAGAAAGCAATGTGACATACTAAGCGAGCTTAAGCAAGTGGATGACAGAACAGAGTCTGGGAGAAGTAGCAAAAAAACAAAACTTATTGAGAGCTATAAGGGATAGGAAGAAGTGGAGAACCATGATTGCCTACTTCCTGAAAGGGCACAGGATATAAATGAAGAAAGAGCATATATTTGTATGGGGTTGGGTTAGGGTTGAATATATGGAATTACAGTAATTTTTAATTCTTTTTTTTTTTAATGTTTGGATTCCTTAACCCAGAAATCTTCAATCATATCCAGAAAGCCTACAACTGCTAATAATTCTCAGTGATAATTACTTTTATATGATCCCCTATAAATTGATAGGCTTGTGGTGCATTATATACCTGACCCAATGAAAATAAAAATATACCTCTCCATAAAAAAATAGCCTTGCTAAATAATTTAACAAGGAAAAGTAAGACATCAGCTTGGACATAAATGTATATAAAATAACCTGGAATTTTTATTTTTTCTGTTATATATTTAGAGATTCTTGATAAAATCTAAAGAAGAATCTACAATTTTATTGGTCCTGATCTGGCATCCAAGCTTCAGTCACTTTCTCACCACCATAATATTGCTTCCATGTACCTATTCTATAAATATTTGTTCTGATGAACTTTGCTCTATGGTACCTAGACTTTATGAATTTAAGCACAGTACTATATTGGTGGCAAGGTCTCATGCTTTTACAGTTGAAAAGAGTAGATGTAACTATAAGTAATTTGCTAACAGTTTCTTTTCTCACACTTCTCACCTATGGAACTCTCTTTCAGCTTCTTACTTTCCACCTAAATCTAAATCTGATCTTCAAAAATTTAAATGTCAATCGTTATCTACTGTCTTCTTTATTCCCCTTCTTCTATTGTTCTCACTCCTTAATAATGTTTTTCCTTTTCTTATTCTTGTGTCTTAGTGAGTTTATTGCCTTGCTAGGGCTGAAATGATTTTAAAAAATATCAAGGATTTCAGAGATTGAATTTGAAAGAAATTATTTTCTTAAATAAGTTTTCTCGAGTATGCAGCCAGTTAGAATAAAAATTACTGTTTAAAAAAAATAGCAGATCATCTATGGATATCCACTAAAAATAACATTTGAAGCAATAAAAATAGGGATTTGTAGGGACATTATTATTGTAAATAAATAAAAATAAAATATAAAATATTCATAATAATAAAAATTAAATAAAATGAAATAAAACAATAACATTTAAACTTTGTCTAAAATAAATAAAAAATAAAAACTCTCCCAGCATACAACAAAAACTGTTCCTGCCAGAAATATGGACATGTCATCAAAACATGTTAAATTCAATCTCTTCACCCTGAACCTTGGTACGGGCAAGATGTGTCCAACTTCTCTCAGTGGTATGGCATGTAATAATACAAAGTAACTTCTCCCTTTTATTACATATACTATAAAACAATTATGGTAAAAATATACTCACTAGTACACATAAAAAATATAAATGCTTTCCTGTTATTTGTGTACATTTTATTTTCCTGTCAAGTATGTTTTTATCTCCATGAACACGAGGTTAATTTCTGCTACTATGATGTGAGTATACCCCCACAGAATAAAGAAATAAAATCCATTAGTTTTTCAGAAATTGCTTTGTTTACATTTTGGCTACAAAACTGAGCAGATATGTCTTTTGAGAAATCTCAATGAGTGAGTGTACTTTAAAGGCAAATAGAACCTTGTTTAATTGGGAAGGTCTTTGAATCCTGCTGGGAGACACATTTTCTTTAATAAGTCCTCATGAGTGTGTAGGTTGATAGACAAAATAAATACTGTTCAATATAAAAAAAAATAAAAAAAAAAAAAACATCTACTCAAATATGGTATCTACTAAAAGTAACATTTGAGATAATAAAAATATTATATATATATATATATATATATATATATGATTTACTGATACAAGTCCTACTAATTAACCCATAGCTGGGGGAAGAAGAGATGGATTCATATTTTCCTAATGTAAGTGAATATAATAAATTCACTTGGAATTGGAACTTTCTGATTTCTGATTCTGAGACATTTTTCGTTACAGTACCTGGTATTTCCAAGTAGTTTTCTAAGTACTGACCAGGCTCAATGTTTCTTAACTTAGATGATAATACAAGAACAGTGTTTCAATGTGACATGTACATAAGCCACTGTGTGTGTGTGTATCTGTGATATCTGTGTAAATGTAATGTCAAGTACATATGTATATTTATCTGCACATGCAGACATACATTATGTATGTGAGTTTTCAAAAAATAATGCTTCCTATTTTATTATATCTATCCATGATATCAGAGGAGGATGTTTGTTATTTGACAGTCGAAGTTGAACCTTCTCAACATTTGAAGCAATAAAAATAGGGATTTGTAGGGACATTATTATTGTAAATAAATAAAAATAAAATATAAAATATTCATAATAATAAAAAAGTTGAACCTTCTCCCTATTTTTCTTTTATTGCCTTGTTACAAACAGTGGTCTGCAAATATTATTTAATATGAAAGTGTTTGCAAACTAGTGGTTAATGAATTTTGGCAGTGGTGACAGTGATAAACCATGTTCCAAGTGATATTACACAGTTGACAACTTATGAAAGGAACAGTAACTATATGAAAAAAAAAAATTGTAAATGTAGTAGTCTTGAGCCAAAATAATTAATAATAAAAGAAAAATTAAAAGTTAAGGAATAAAAATACTTTAAAATACATATAAAAATGGTAATTAATAATAAAGAAAAAGTTAGAATATAAAAAAATAGTTAAATAAATATAGAATACTCCCATGATGCATCAGAACAAGTGTTTTACTGCTAATTGAAACAAAAATGAAAACTTTCGCTTTTCTTTTTTTGATTTCCAAAGGAGGCACATGGCCTGGACTGTACTCTAATAAAACATGTTGCCACCAACAGATAAGCAAAATTTCTTTATTTCTGTATACATATTTGTTCTTTAAAATATACAATCAGTTCTCTGAAATTGTATCTCATATATGATTTTGTTTGTAATATTATAATCCCATTGTGGGCTGATGATGCCCTTTTAACCCAAAAGGAAAATATATATATATATATATACAAAAAATTACATTCAGACAAGGCTGACACATCAACAGTACACCCACAACAAGTGCATTGACAAGGAAATATACACTGAAAAATAACTGTTTTTTTCTTATCACTTAAAGTAATGAACCTACCAACCTAGAATCCATATAACTAATAAGTTCTAAGATTTATTATATGCTACAAAAAATGAAAACTCTCTACCTCATAATTACTAATAATATTTCTCCATAAAAATACTTTACAAAAGATAACTGTTGGATACTAATTCTCTTGTCTCTCTTGATGATTAAAAAACATCAAAATATATTGGTCATACCACAACATTCCTCTCAAGAAGATTGACCTGTCACCTCTCATAGCAAAGTCTGATCTATAAACACTTAACACAAATCCACATTACCCTTCTAATTGTCATCAGATTGTGTTTGACAGTACAACAGTACTCTGCCAATCCAACTGCAAAAAGGAATTAAAGACATCAGAAATATGGTTCTACAGAAGGATACCAAAAATACCATGAACTGAACATGTGTGCAATGAGGAAGTTTTAAGGAACATAGAAACAAAAAGCATGCTTATACTGTATATATTTCAGCCAAGTGCAAGTTTTTATGATCCTTTTTTATGCAAAAAAATAGGAGGTCATACTATACACAGGTAATTTTTTTGAAGAGGTTCATGCATGTTCAGTGACGGGTTGCACTATACACAGGTAAGTTATTTTGGGGTTAAAATTCATGCAAAATATTCAGGGATTGCACTATACACAAAGTCAGGTTATACACATGCACATACAATACCTACAATCATAAAGTGTTGAAATTTCTAGAACACATATTGAGGAAAGGAGACTTAGAGAATTTGACACTCACAGGACAGATTGAAGGCAAGAGGTAAAAAAAGAACTAACAAGTAATCTACCTAATGAATGTGTATAAATAGATGACAAGACAGAGACTAGGAGGGGAAGTAAGTTGTGGAGATCCGTGATTGCCCACGTCCTGAAAAAATAAATAGATGTAGGTAAGATTTCAGCACAATCTCAATGTTATGCATTGAAAAATTGAATGTTAGTGGTCATAAAATATGGTAAGTATTATTAACAGTGTGCGTATAAATGCATATGGAATGATTTTATGCTTTTAAGGCATTGCAAATAAGTTCACTGGAGAAATTATGCATTAAATAGATTTTGCTATAAAAAACTTTGCAAATCATTTTATTATAGAAATGAAAATTATTCTAAGATGAACATATATTCAAGACCAGGAAAAAAAGGATTATCAGTGGTAAGGTATTATGCTAAGTGTTACTCACAAAACAGAGATATTATATAATTTCTTCCCCTATTCAAAAGCATTTCTTGAACTTTTTACCCATGTGGAACCCTTGAAATAGTTTTCATGTCTCGGGAAACCATTGCTTAATTATATATCACTATTAATTATTTGTCATAAACATAATATATGAACACTGTACATGCATCCTGTAATGAAGTGAGTCATAGTCAGCTATGGGTTAAATAGTAGGAATTGTATCTGGAAAATCATTAACTAAAAAACTGTTAATGCAATATTCATGCACCACAAAAAAGAAGAATTATTCTTACAATCAAAAAAATATGTTTCTTTTTTAAATAACTCCCAAAGGGTTGAAAAAGTTGTAAAAAATACAAATCATATTGAAAACATAAACAAAGTTAATAGATCTTTTTTAATTTCATTGTTATTTATCATTGCTATAGATCAGTGTTTATCAAGCTTTTTATCCTTGTGGAACTCTTGAAATAGTTTTCATGTCTCAGGAAACCACTGCTTAATTACAATCCAAAAAATATGTTTTGTTCTTAAGTAACCTCCAAAGGGTTGGTTGTTAATCATAAAAGATTTTAGATTTTTATCATAGTTCGTGTGGTAAACATAATACATGGACACCATGTATGTGTCCTGTACTTGAGTGAGTCACTCCATGATAGAAGAATCTGCTACATACAGGTCCTGTTTACAAATCAGTGAAGGTGATTTCGCACACTCTGTAAACATCTCTAAATACATTTCCTATGATTATTATAATTATTATAATTTTAAATAATATAAGATGCTGGAGTCTTTATTATAATAACCAAAGATTTTTCAACAATATGCCGTCTATGGATAGTAAAATTGTAAAATATAAAATTAAACAAACAAAAAAAAAATACTCAAAAATGCATTAGCCTAATTATCACTCTTTCTCGTATAACCCTGAGTGACCTTCTGCTGAACAATAAGGTTTTGGGGAAACAGTAAAAAAAAACACTAGTCTAGCTTATAGAGTCTACAACCTTGGATCACAATTAATTGTAAAGTCCATAATCTTTTTCAATGGCTGTATAGTATGAACCTTGCCAGGGCTACAGAGAGTTTTGAATTCAGAGTTGTCATTCTCCTAGATTGGATACCAGCCAGCCATGACAGAGTCCAATCTGACGTCAAATGAGTAATAATAACAAAAAAGATAGTGATGCCTTAATTATTTGACAAGAAAAAATTTATTACAATTTACAGATTATAAATCCTCACTTAAAAAAAGTATTAACAATGATTACAGCCATCCTGGGTATGATGATAAACTACATCTGGCAGGAAGATCTCTGATCAGGAGATTTTGTGGAGCATGGAATCATTTCTTAATTGCTATTGTTCCCAGGTCCACCTTGACTTGGAGTGGTAGCACCTGCTAGGGTCTTAACTATGGACAAATAGTTAACCCTCAAACTGGGGTCAAAACACTATGAAAGTATAAAAATACATTTTTATAATAAAATATACCAGCAATACATTTTCATAGTAAAAAAAATTATCAGCAATACATTTTTGTAAATGAACTTACTAATGCTTCTAAGATTACTAAATTTCAACATTAAATGACCCATAAGGAGTTGATATGCCACTAAAAAAACAAAACAGTGACTACAGAAATACAGACTTTCCTGAAAAGGTGGGTGGGAAAAAGAGATAGATTCATACCTTTTCCAAGTGCAAATGTGAATCTAATGAATTTGATGAGAATTTGAACTTGGCATGCCAATTTCTTGTTCTGAGCCACTAACCATTACACTACCTGAACATCAATAAAACTTATCTTAGTTGAGACCATAAAGTCCAAAACCTCACAGTCTAATTAATTGTAAACATTGTGATCTTTTCACTCATTGTATAATATGTTCCTTGCATGAGCTAACTAGTTTTGAACTAAGATTTGTCCTTTTCTTAGACTGGTTACCAACCATAGCTAGAGAACCAAGTCTACTCTGCTATTTAACACATAATTGGGGAAAGAAGATTCATATCTTTTCCAATGATATTTATGCAAAATTGACTGTAATGAACTTAGAATTTGAACTCAGTTTTTGTCAATTTCTTTTTGTGAGCTGCTGACCAATTCTCCTACAGAAGGTGGTGAAGGAAATCAAGAAGAAAGGGCTAATCACCAATTGCAAGAAAATTGAATGCATTTTTGTTAGCAAAAGGAACAGCCCAACATACAAATTACAGATTGGAGATATCTGAAATGAAACAGGAGCAACAAATTAGATATCTGTGAAGTGTATTAACACAGGACAGAAGGTGTGAAATGGAAATTCAAAGGCTTATTGGGATAATGAAAGAAGTGGATAGTAAAGGAGGGCCTGGTGGAATAATAGATAGCAGCTTGGATTGAGGAATTGGAGAGCTGAGTTCAAATTCCAGTCGAATCCATTACATTCATTTACGTGCTAATACCCTTGGGAAAGGTTTGAATCCTCTTCTTCTCCCTCCCTCGGCTATGGGTAAATAGCAGGACAGACTGATTTCTATACCCTTGGATGCAACTAGTAAACTGTAGAAAGAAATGGCAAACTACTGTGGGAAAAAATCTGCCTTGTCAGTCATATATCAAAAGATACATGATCACCTAAGAGTGTATCATGCATGGCACATAACTGACTGAAAGATGCCTTCCAAAAGTTGAGCAAAGTATTAAGAAACCTAAATATATTGTTAGAAACAAAGAAAAGTTACAATCCTCCAATATGGCAGTAAATGCTGGAAAATCTCAAAGATTAAGAAAAGACTTGAAGCAACAGAAATATGATTCCACAGAAGGATGCAGTGGACAAACATGTGAGCAACAAGGAAGTTCTAAAGACAGTGGCAATAAAAAGGGCACTTATACTTAACATTGGGAAGAGTTCAAATTTCTAGGCCATTTAATGAGGAAAGAGGGCTTGGAAAATGTAATACTCACAGGATAGATTGAAGGTAAAAGGGCCAGAGGAAAGTAACGACCTGTCTGGTAAGCTTGAGCAAATGGATGTTGAAGTAGGGTTTGGGTGGGATGGCAAAAAGACAAAGTTATTAAGAGCTACATTGTGGAGAGCCATGATCATCATGAAGAGACACAACACAAAGAAGATAAGAAAAACCAATATGCTATATGCATATTGCCAATGACTATTTGAGAATTCTGCATTCTTTGAATAAATCCAAAAATCTGATTTCAAAGAAGAGAAAAGATGGAGTTTACACTGCTATTTTTAAAATACTCCGTATACCATGTTATAAATCTCATTTATAACACAATAAGAACCAACCCACCTGTCTTCCTTCTTTCACTTGCTACTCTGACCATAACTGCTACCACGTTTCCAAACATAACTTTTTCTTTTAATACTTTCCTCCTAAAACACTATCTCTGCTGCTACCATTCTCAATCTACTACAACTGTTCCTCCTATATTCTCTTTACTCCTGCAGTGACTACCATTTTTATCAGCTCACCTTATTCCCTGTTATTCCCTCTTTCTCTTTTTATATCTTTACCTTTCCCGTTACTTGCACCACCCTTCCCAGTATGCCCTGCATCTAATGCTTGGTTATCAAAAGAAGAAAATGGGGTCTTCATAAATCTGTCATATTTCTGACTTAAATAAATATTCAACGTAACAGCATAATTATCCCACATGAAATTTATCAGTGAACCAGTTTTCTGGACAAGGGCATATTCTAAATATTCATTGTTAGCTAACGTTTATTAACTTAACAGCACAATGCAGGCAGATGCATGTATTTATACTGATAAATCTCTAAGTATTGTATAGATATTCAATAACCCTAGCTGAGACAAGCACAAAGACAAACAGCAAGGTATTTTTTTTTGAAAAGACTGCCGGCCCAATCTTCTAAGTGTGGAGAGCCCTTCTCTTCATGTGCCTTGTCACCTCAGAATGTAAGCGATCATGGCTCTCCACATCTTCCTATCTTTTGTAGCTCTTAATAAACTTAGTTTTTCTGTTGTTTCTCCTAAGCTCTGTTCTGTCATCTGTTTGCTCAAGTTTGCTAAGTATGTTATGCATTGTTTTCCTTTGTCCCTCTTGTCTTCTATCTGTTCCATGAGTATCAGATTCTACAACCTTTCTTTAGTCATTATATAACCCAGAAACCTCAACTGTCTCACCCTGATGTTAATTATAAGTTTCTTTTTTTGTTTCCATTTTCTCCAAAACTTTCTCAAGGCTCACATGTTCGGTCCATAGTATCCTCATCATCCTTCTGTAGAGCAACATTTCTGTTGCTTCAAGTTTACTCCTCGTCTTTGAGGAGACTATCCAGCACTCACTGCTATACAGTTTAATACATTTTTCCTTGTCTTTAGCAAAATTTGTCTATTTTTTAGTACTCTACTTAGTTTTTGGAATGCTTCTTTGGCTATCTCAATGTGCTTTCAGATTTCAGTGTCACACTTTCTATCCTTCTTTAAAACACTTCCCAGATATTTAAATGACCACACCCATTTGATTTTGATATCTCCAATTTTCAATTCATACTTTAAGTTCATCATTTAAAAATCAGTATTTGAAATATTGTATTTTACCTAGTTTGGAAAACTAAACATTATCACAAATGCATAAATATTACTAGGAAAGGAATACATACATATATATATATATATATAATCCCTCACTGATAGCACAACTCAGTTTCATGCACAACACAATATTCATGTGCTGAGTATAGACTGATCATTACATAATATAAATTTTAATAAAACTATCTGATTATCATAATGTTGGTGCCATTATATATTATACTGGGATTACAGTTTTTTAATTTTGAAATATATTTTTGAAATTTAAAATAAACAGGATTTGTGTATATATATATATATATATAGAGAGAGAGAGAGAGATATGTATATATATGTAAAAAAAAATCATTTTAGAGTTGTGAACATTAATTTTTATTTTTTATATTAAGCCTAAAAGGAGATTACTTGTTCTTTTTATAAAATCAACAACCACCATAATTTATATTAAAAATTAATCTGAATCAGTGTATTTAAGCAGATACTTATTTTTATGCCTACATGTAACAATCAATTCATTTCTCTTGTTTAAGCTTGGGTAATTTAAGTGTTTTAAAATAACGAATTTTTCAACAAGATATAAATTACATCTGTTTCCTTTCCCTGTTGAAAGATTTGGCTCTTGCTACACTATCCCCAGGTGATAAAAGGTGTATTACCATCATTCTTGCCAGAAATATTTAGAGAGACCAATACTGTTATATATATATATATATATATATATATATATATATATATATATATATATATATATATATATATATATGCTAAAAACATATTCTTTTAGCAGTTAAAATTCAAAGTACTGGGGACAAAATCCAAATACATATTTTTTTGAAATAGATAATACACTTATCTGAATGGAGTTCATATTCTGCTTTTATTAGCTGCATTGTCCTCACATTATTCAGGTTAACTTGTGCCTAGCATGCTTCTTCTTGAGTAGTCTTCTTCATTCCAGATATACTCAGCATCTCTCTGGAGTATCCTAAAACATGTCCATTTGTTCCATGTTCCATTTGGCATCTGTCCATTATCATCAGTTTAATAGACTCTTCTCATTATCAGTAGAAGCCATCTACTAAAGGGAGATAGACTATACTTTTTATACTCTCCCAAAACATCAGAATTCGATTGCATATTCCCAATAATACAGTTCATATGTTCATAATACAGTTATTCTTTATTATACAACAATAAATTCAATAAACATTTCCTTTATTAATACAGTGTTTGTTACATAAACAGACCAATTCTTTATCAATACAAAAGCATTTTCATCAATTTAACAGATCAAACAAATAAAGAGAAATCAATTCTCACAACCTGCCAGTGTAAACATGACTGTTGGTGTTTACTTGATAATTAAATTTTAGAGCTATTCAATAAGAATAACTTCACTGTGTGGGAAATATGAAAGTCCTTGATATATTATTACTATTGATGGATCCTTCAGTCCTTGATATATTATTACTATTGATGGATCATTCGGCATCATTATGGCCAATTATTAGTGAATGCATGCATGAGTTTCCTCCGCTTCTTTTCTGAACTCTTGGAAATTTGCTAATTCAATTCAAATTATGCCCCCTATTAGTGGCTAAATATAGATTCTCAGCTTATGTGTTATCATGTACACTATTATATTTATTGTTTAATAAAATATTTTCTACCCTCATTAAGGTATTTCAAATATTCGTTATATCAATTAAAAAAATAACATAACTCATTCTTTTGTCATTTGTATTTATTTTCATGACACACTACATTTTATTCGATGAATTAATTTTGATTATTCAAATCCCTCTTAATTTATATATATATATATATATATATATATATCCCTACTTGAAATAGCTTCTAATCCTCCAGATGGAGCAGCTATCGGATACTAGACATGACCCATGGAGGTACAATCTTTTGGTATAAGTAGACTTGGATGAGTTACACAATGGAATCTGTGAAGAGCTGGCAATATATTAAGTCTCCATCGCCGAGACCCGTTGGTCCAGTTGGTATGTTGCTTGTGTCATATCGTCACAATCCGGATTTGATTCTCAGTAGTAGGTGCTCACTGTTGATAAGTTCCAAAATAGAAAAAAATGGCTGTCCAGTGCCTTGTGCATTCTGTTGAGGATTTTTCTAGACTTGATGAATTAATTATGATAATTCAAATCCCCCTTAATTTCTATATTTTATTATTTATATATTGCATCGTTTAATTTTATGTTATCTCCATTTATGCTTTATGAGTGTGTACATGTTAAAAAAAGGATACCTTTGTGGTTATTTCAGTTGAACCATATAACCTTCCCATAGTAGCCTGTCAACATGAGGCAAATCAAATGTTCAAGGGTAGTTGAAATGCACTTCACTTGGTACTTCGTTTGACATGAGTAGTTTGAAGTGTATTTTGGTTGGCTCTTCTTTGAGAAATGTTTTCTTCAACCAGAATTATTACTTGGGCTATACTCTGTTGATGTTATTCATCCATCTTACTTGATCATTTCTTTAAATTATTGGTACACATCAGTTGTGATGATAAATGCAGTGAACAAGAAATTCTACTGTGTGTTAAATTCTCCAATGGATTGCATATAAACAGTTTAATGTCTTATCAAAGACAGGCCTATCAGGTACTACCAATCTGGGTCAGAATGAGCCTGGGAGTAATGACAATCAAGGCATGATGCCACACTCCTCAAGTCCTGCAAGTGGGGCCACATCACTGGGTTTATTTTAGTCATAACCAGGACAGGTGTATGAATAGATGCATTTTAAACATATACCCAGGATTGGACTGAAGTATAAATGGACATGAATGCTGTTTAAAGTGTTATCCAGGACAGGACTGGTCAGGACTTTATAGATGAATTCCAGATAGAATCCTTGCCTCGAAAGTACTGATGAACAGGAAAAACTGCCTGTCACTGACAATATCAGTTGAATTTTCATTCTATGAACAGTAAGTCTTGCCTTATTTCAAGTAATCCCTTGTATTTGTGAATATGTAGTATTTAAATCTAATACTTGTATTCTGAAGTAAATTGTCAATTGACATCTCCAGTTGTCTTGATCTATCCACTACCCTTCTCCTCATCCTTTTTCTATCACTCCTATCTGATCTTGCTCCAAATTTTCTGTAACCCCTTGTGTCCTTGTGGCTTCTCGTCTTGCTTGGGGTGAAACGCTTAAAAAAAAAATTGTTTTAAATCTTTGGGTACAAGATTTAAAACAATTTACTTTTTCAAGCTGTATTTTACATGCATGTTAACACTTGTGTTAAATCTTTATTCATCCATAATTATCATTATCACTGCCATGAATAGAGTTTAATGTCTTGATCATGGACAGAATTGAACCAGACAAAATTGGTCAGGTGTGGCAATAATTCAATCATACTTAGGGTCAAGTTGACTTTATCCACTGTACCATGTGTCCTTGACCTCAAGGACACATGGTACAGTGGATAAAGGCATTCATTAGATCCAGTGACAGGGCCCAAAGAGTGCGAGTTCAATACCCGGTTAAGGCAGTGGAGAACTTTCAGAGGGAAATTAACAGGAGATAACTGATAACTGACACCCATTAAACATGGCACGTGGAACTAGAACAGTCTACCCCAGTGAGCGAAACAAAGGGTTCAGTTCGACATTCCAACCTTCTGAACAAGGCTGGAGTGTCCAAAGGCTGAAACGTAATAAATATGGCGACAAAGATGAGGACAATAGTCCGAATAATGTAAATAATGTGATATTAGCTGTAGGTCATAACCAGCTAAATAACTCTTTAAAAAGGCTAGCTTTGCTTTGTTCGAATTGATGGAATTAGTACAATTATTAAACTGTGCTATAAAATTCTTAAATTCAAATTTAGACAAATTAATGTCACTAAAATTAGCACATTGTAATTTGGGAACTGAGATCATTGAATGGCTGTTGCTTTATGGAACTAGCTTTGCTTCTGTGTGAAATACCCGTTTCTCAAACAGATTCCTCAATATCAGCAAGCCGATTATTAACACTGAGGTGAAAACCATATTTGTCCTTTTGTTCAGACATAAACCCACTTTCCTCTAAATCCAGATTGGCTTTTATACAAATCTCCTGGATTTTACCATCCAAAACTCAAATTTTTTCCTGAAGATTTTTGATGACGGCTTCTTCCTCTTTAAAAGACTTTTCCTTTAAGTTCTTGTTCCAGCAATTCCAAACTTAAATTAATATCATTTTTTAAATTATTTTTTGAGACAATAAGAGCCTTAACTCTTTGAAGTTATTCATCTTGAAATAAACAATGAATTAAAATTATTTTTTTAAAATTATATTTTGGACTCCATTTATTTCACTGAATGGACAAAATTATTATATATATATATATATATATATAAGTCCATAATAACTTCACTGAATTGGGAAGACAAAGAATTATCTTTATATTTTTTGATCTGTCGTGTCCAGATCTATTACTCTGAAGGCAAAATTATTTTTTAATTATATATATATTTGGATGCATGTATCCATAATAAAATTAAAAATTAAAAATTATTTTAATTATATTTTTGGACACATGTCCAGCATCAATCTATCTGTGAAAGCAAAAAATTACTTTTATATATTTTTGGACACACATACCTCTCTGTATGGTGAAGTCAAAAATTATCTTTATATATATTTTTTCATATATAAAACAGTAGATTATTTTGGAGATATCTTCTCTCATATAAAAGAACAACAGTCTATTAAATATTTTCTCACTTGATGTTTTTTATGGTCAAACTTCCCTTGATTTTTATATTAAGTTCTCTGTCATCATGCCAACCAAATTGCTTTATGTATTCAGCAAATTGCTTACATACATACATATATATATATATATATATATAATATAACAAATGCTTTTTTTCTTTACCAAAATAAACTCTTTGCATTATATTGACTCAAGGGTTTAAAATAAATAATAAATTGTTATTTATTTTCTTTAGATTGATGAATGAGTCTTTTAGTAGTTAGTGTAGCAAAAATGTTTGTTAATAAGGTGGACATTGATCGCAGTCTGGAGAAATGTTCGTTTGTGATTTTTTGAAGTCAAAGATAGTGATCGCAATAATGTGAAAAATTAGTGTCAATCTATTGTGTTATTTTTCACCCCGAAACAAGGTTGAAATGTCAGTAGCCAATGACCTCTTAAGTGCTTCTCCATATGTCATATAGAAGGACCGATATTACATAGCATATCACCACTCTTTTCTTTGTTTTGGATAATACTTCCATACTTCTTAATTGATGTAATGGAATAACCTGTCACCCCCATGAGTGACTACACTATAGGTAGTAACGACCTATAAGTATCTGTAAGTCAACAGACTACAGAGACTAGCTGTGATCTGTTGAGTATAACTCAGATTTATGTAAGAACTACTGACCTTCCAATAGTAGTACTCACTATTGGATTGAGTTGCAACAACCTTGTGCATAACTGTTACCTTTATTCTTATTGTACTGGTTTTTTACAATAAACTTTTACTTATTTTATCCACCTTGTTTTTCAAGTATATATTCCTATTAGCACAGAATATAATATTAATACTTTTCCTAGCTTTTGGAAGGCACCTTTCACCATTCCAATGTACCTCCAGATTTCAGGTTCTCTGTTAGAACACTTCCCAGATATTTAATTTTTCATACTTGCTTGATTTTGACATCTCCAAGACATAGTTTGCATATTGGACTGTTTCTCTTACTGACAACTATACATTCTGTCTTAAAAGTGAAGGTTAGTCCTTTATTGCTTTTTTTCATTAGCTTCTCTAAAAGTTCCTGCTATCAACACTGCATTATCTGCAGATCTTATGTTGCTAAGATTGTGTTTACGAAATACAAATCCTGGTAGGTCTTCCAGTTCTCTTGGAGTTAAACCTTTCTGTTTCTGGGTATGTAGCTGAATGCATTTTCTATCCATATGCAGGCAGTTTGCACTAAGTATACATTCTGGAATATTTTAATATCTTTCGTAAATAGTTCAAGCTTACCTAGCACTTCAAACAGTTCTTGTGTTCAATGGATATATATATATATATATATATATATATATATATATATATATGAATTTAAAAGCATTCCTATCTCTCCCTCCCCTCTCTAATTTCAACCATGTCAGTCACACTATCTCTCACCACTCTCTGTATCACTCTACATAAGCTTAATACTGCCCTTTAAAAGTTTAAGTTTAAATTCATTTTTTCATCCTTGGCATTGAGATCTGATGATCCAGAGAAAAAGAAACTCACTGGCGAAATAAATTATAACAGTGGAACATTAAAGTGGTCTGTTTTTCTTTAAATTAAATTATTTGCTCTGACTTAAAATTGAGCTCTCAGGATTTCATACTCCTTGGGATTATTCATATGGATTATCAAGATTTTCATTATTTAACTTATATATATATATATGAAGAGAAAGAACAAACAGATTTGGAATGTTTTCTATTTTCAAATGTAAATCATTTTCACCAAAGTTACTGAACATTTCCTGATGATGAGATAAATCTCAAAACCTAGAAATTTCTGTGTCACAATATAAAATATTTTTAATAAAAATATAACATAAAATATATATATATATATATATATATATATATATAATGAATAAAGACAAAAGGAAAACTTATCTTAGCTGACACTTTTTAGTCCATTGATGTACTTTATGAAGGCAAATTTTATTTTACAAGTAATTATAAACAAAATATCTAAAGAATGCCACACTTGTTAAAAGAGAAAGCAACTTGCTTAGATGGAAAATTCTTGAGAGTACTGCTGTTCTATCTTATCAAAATATAAAATTTTTCAAATATTTCCTTTCCTAAAAGATGTACTCTAAAAACTTTTTTTAAATTAAAAGATAATGGTTAAATTCAAAACTATTTATTATTCAAAATATATAAATAGATAATTAATTAATTTCTCAAGCTAATATATAATAAATAATAATTACATTATAAAAAAAAGAAATTCATCAACATTAATAAAAAAAATTTTCTCACTTTGGTTTATTAAATTACATCACTTAGCATCCACTAATAGTTTACCTTGACCTCCAGTCAGCCTGAATTATATTCATAAGCATTGTTAAATTTAAAAATTATGAAAACTAACATTTTTTCCTTTTGTCTTTATTCATATTATAATTTTCGAAATATATTTTTAGTTATAACTGAATTGTTAAATATATATATATATATAAATACTGGGTGTAACAACAAAATTGTCCAAATAATATTACAGCATAATTGTCCATTCCACAAAATGTTTAATATCTAAAAAAAACCACTGACCTAATTCAGTTTCTTTTTTCCAGGTTTTCAGATAAGACGTTTAGTCATCTTGATACCATTTATCATAAGAATCACTGAAAAACCCTTTGAGTTATTCACCTAGAAAGAGAACAGGTTAAAGTGATTTTGTGTCAGCAATGGTAAGAGGAAAAAGATCATTCAGTCATTCAGTAATGGTACCAACATTCATACTCTGGCTTCCATCTTTAAAGTCTCTTCCAGAAATATCAAAAGAACAGTGAATAAGTTTAAAAAAGTGGGAACAGTAGAGAGGAAAATTGCATTAGAAGGTCACAACAAGAAGAGGAATCATTATTTCAACTTAGAACTAAAAAGATCAATTAAAAAAGATCCAACACAATTCATAAGATGTTTGGCATGTGAAAGAAATTTATAATAGTGTTTGAAGTAACATCTAGCTATCTATCTATATATATATATATATATATATATATATATATATATATATATATATATATATATATATGATAATTTTTCAAAAATTATAACATAAACATGTCACTACAAAAATAGCCATTTTGTTTCAATACTTCTGGTATCTTATCAAGTGATGGTATTGATTGCAAAAATAAGAAAAACATTCTATGTAGAAAAAGAATATGTATATATATATATATATATATATATATATATATAAAGAATTAATGGGCTTATTATGACGGACTCACAGCAAAAAAGTTTCATTTTAAATGAAGCATCAGCAATATCATTTGATAAGATGTGAAGTCTTTTGAAGTGTTGAAAGAAAATAGCTATTTTTGTAGTGATGTTATAACATGCGTATGTTTAATTTTCCAAAAAATATTATTTGCTCTACTTTGGATTGAGCATTTTTTTTAAAATAGTGGTTTTCGTTATTGGAATTTTATTCATATATACCAACCCCATACTTGGATATATATATTTATATATATATTTTTTTTTCTAACTTTGATACAGATGATTTTATAATTTAATCACATGCCAGTTTTTTTTCTCCCATTCATTCACTTACAGTGTATTTCATTGTTCCTGTTAAACAAAAAATAATTGTTTCACCAATGATTTTCTTCTTTGATGAAGGGTTGGGTAAAATGTTCGTAAAATATTCACCACCTTTCACTAAACTTTTTTAGTATTAAGATGTTTACATCACTTCTATTTAAGGAGATAATTAAATTTTGTAGTATCAAGTTTTTGTTTATTTATATATATATATATATATATATATATATATATATATATATATATATATTGTATTTGGCCAACAATTCCTCTCATATGCAAATGTTCAGAAATTAAAAAAAAAACATGCCCATTCCTACAGATACATATATAGAAAAATATACATATTGATTATATTATTAAAAATATGTAAAAATCAACATATTGTGTTAAAAAAACATCCTAAGATTAGCTGAAAGTGCTTGAATCCACAGAAGATTTGAACAGTTTTCAGAAACTCTATGTCCAGAAAAAAAATTACTTGTATGAATGCAAGAAAAATTTAATGAAAAGCTTATTCACAGTGCCATATCAGTCATCTTCAATGAAACTTATGTGTGTGTATATATATATATATACACATAATACATTATATATATATATATATATATATATATATATATATATACACATAATACATTATATATATATATATATATATATATATATATATATATACACATAATACATTATATATATATAAATACATACATATATGTATGTACATCATATATAATGTATATATATATATATATATATATATATATATATATATATATATAATGTATTGTGTATACAATATTCATGGGAAAATTTGAGGAGACCCATATCTATCCAATCATTGGTAGCGACTGTGTATTGTATGCAAGATATATCGATGATATATTCTTTGTATACACGGGTAGTGATGACAAACTTACCTAATTCCTTATGACCCGAAACACAGTGCACGACTCAATTAAGTTTGACTATGAAAAATCCACAACATCAGTAACATTTTTAGACACCCACATTTACATAGATGAAAACAGGAAACTACAAACAACACTACACACTAAAATCACCGACACCCACAACTATCTACACTTTAAGTCTTCCCACCCTAAACACCTGAAAGAGAACCTTCCCTATTCACAAGCACTTAGACTCAGAAGGATATGTTCCAACAATGAAGAATTAAATAAACACATTGAAAATCTGGAGCATCAATTCACAACACGTGGCTATAAACAACACCTAATCAGGGAACAAATAAATAAAGCAATTTCCACACCTAGAGAAGACACCCTAATGTACAAGATTAAAAATAAATCTAGCCGCATCCCTCTAGTAACCACTTTCAATCCCAATCTGCCTCCACTATCCCAAATAATCAAATGTCGCTGGGAAATACTACATCTCAAACCAGACCTAAAAACACAAGGAACCCGGCCTTCTTGCATATCGTAGACCTAAGAACCTAAAAGAAATCATAGGTAGTAACCACATTTCAGGGGACAAGGTAATTCGTAATAAACTAAGAACAAAAACAACAGGATTTTCCCAACCATGTAACAACAAAAGAAGTTTATGTTGCAAACATATTAAAAACACGAATTCATTCACTTGCTTAATCACTAAATCTACATTCAAAATCTACCACGATTCTAACTGTAGAAGTCATAACATAATTTACCTCCTAGAATGCACACTATGCCAGAAACAATATGTAGGAAAATCTGAATGGCCCTTTCTAATAATTATCGTAAGTGAATTAAGTCTACTCCCCATGAAAAATTATTACCTGTAGAACAACATTTCCGCCTGGAAAAACATGATTTCAAAATCCATGCCAAATTCACTATAATTGAGAGAATAGAAAAGTTCAGAGCTGATAACATTAGAAAGATTTTAGAGTCCCATGAAAATAAATGGATACAACATCTAAAAACAAAATATCCAGCCGGGCTAAACCATAAATTTAACAATATATATATAGTATCAATGTATAACTCAACAAATCAAAACCTACCCACATTTCTCACCCACACAAGACAGACATGCTTACGGAGGTGTGGAGGCCTCACACTTATACACTCACCCACACGAATATACACACTTACACACATCATACGCAGTCACTCCCTAATGAGCCAAATGATAACACACACCCACAGCAATACACATGCTTACACATATCATACTCACTCACTCCCTAAGAACTAAATAACACACAAACAAACACTAAACAGAGACACATCCTCTCACCAAGTCCAATAAAACTGTCAAACTGACCAGAGAATTCAT